>CM057075.1:10077500-10677500 GCA_029379335.1 Thymus mandschuricus
GCAGTAACATTTGATCTCTTTCGTACTGAGTACTATAGTATGTAATGTAAATTGAACAAGACCTTGAACAATACCAGTAATCTTTTCTATGTTTCTTACTGCGTACTTAAGCACACAGTAATATTTGCCTCATTTCGTACTGAGTACTTTAGTACATAATGTAAATAAAACAAAAATTAAACAATACCAGTAATCTTTTTGTATTTCTTACTGCGTTCTTCTTAAGAACGCAGTAATATTTGAATCATTTTGTACTGTGTAATGTAGTACATAATGTAATTTGAATAAAAACTTACACAATACTAGTAACCTTATTGTGTTTCGTACTGTGTACTTTAGTAGGCAGTAACATTTGATCTCTTTCGTACTGAGTACTATAGTACGTAATGTAAATTGAACAAGACCTTGAACAATACCAGTAATCTTTTCTGTGTTGCTTACTGCGTTCTTTAGCCCGAGTAAGATTTGACTCGTTTCGTACTGAGTACTATAGCGCATAATGTAAATTGAACAAAAACTTAAACAATAATAGTAATATTTTTTGTGTTTCTTACTGCGTAGTTAAGAATGCAGTAATATTTGACTCATTTCGTACTGTGTACTTCAGTACATAATGTAATTTGAACAAAAACTTACACAATACTAGTAACCTTATTGTGTTTCGTACTGTGTACTCAAGTACGCAGTAAGATTTGATCTATTCCGTACTGATTACTTTAGTACATAATGTAAAATGAACAAAACCCACAAAAGGTCAGACTTACTCCAGTACCCAAGCAAGACAAAATGCTCACATCAAAAAATTGAAACATAATAATACATCATAATATATTGATAATCATGTTCGTGCTCGTGTTCAGATACATCAAAATATATTTGGGTCCGTGCAAGTTCTACGGGAATGCCCAGGTACACCGCAAATACCACATTTTATTGGACCTTTACGAGTACGCTTACCACCACCACCACCACCACCCACCACTTGTGAATCTTCAACATTGATCTTCAAATATACAGCACACGTGTTTTGATAATGGCCCTTCTGCTTACATCGGCCACAAAGACGATCCTTTGCTACATTCGTAGCAACAATGGGTTCATGACCACTCGGATCAACACTAGGTTCAGCAACACTCGTAGCAACATCACATGGAACCCCATCGCGTGGAGCACCCCTCATAGATTGAATCCTCCTCGTCCTAGGCCTACCCGCTTGTTTCGGGTTAGATGGGGTTCCAACAACCCTCGTAGCAACATCACATGGAACACGCCAATCGTTGGGATCAGGCACAGGGGTTACCTCAGCTGCATATATTTCATGCCACGTAGCAGTGCTGTAATATGAATGCACATATCCAATTGGAGTCTGATTGACATGACTACAAAAAACAAAAAAATGAATTAACAAGTACGATTATATCGTACTGATATCCGCATTAAGAACCAAAACGAAACTTATCGGCTAAAGAGTGCAGTAATTAGCATACACTACATAACGTACTTCGGATGCAAAACAAATCTTGTTACCTTATTGCCCGTGTAGCATGCGAACACGGAAAAAGGTCCATCTGCCATACACGACATGAACACGTCATCGCAGCAATGTCAACAATATAGCTCTTGTCCCCCGATATGATTTTAAACTTTGATTCAGAAATACCCTCGACCTTCATTGTCCGACCCACCCTAATTGCATTGCCCAATCTCTCCATTGAATAGTCTGACAATTCAAGGGATATAGCTCCAGCGATAGAACGTCGCTCACAGAACCATGCTTGAACCAAATTACACGTATACTCCAACAAAGAGCATATTGGTAATTTCCTTGCCCACTTTAAACGAGAGTTCAGGCACTCTACGACATTAGACGTTCCAAAATTATATCTCCGCACAGGGCATCTACACTTCGCCCATCTACTCGGACCAATGTTTAACAATTTTGTATGTGCACCTGGACAAAGTCAACTCCAAGTTATCCATATGAACACTTACACAACACTGCTAAAGTACTCAGTACGAAAGGTAATCAAAGCTTACTGTGTACGAAAGGTAACAATTTTGTAAGCTTTGATTACCTTTCGTACTGAGTACTTTAGACATAATGTACAGATCACATGGAACTACGTAATGTAAATAAAATTGGTTGAGAACTAATAACATATGTTTAAGACTTTTGCATGTGCACCTGGGCAAGTCAACTCCAAGTTATCCATATGAATATTGAAATCGTTCTCCCGGTACGCATTTGCAGCATCTTGGAAGATCTCTATCACTTCGTCACGTGCCTTGAGATTACCTTGGATATGGTATGTGCAAAAGCCATGAGGGACACCTGGAAAAACAGCAGTCACCGCATTTTTTATACTAATGTGTTGATCAGACACGATTAATAATTCCTCACGAGTGCCAAAACTCCGACGAACGTGCTCTAGAAACCAACACCAAGAAGAATCATTTTCTTTATCACCTATCCCAAAAGCAAGGGGGACAATCTGCTCATTAGCGTCCTTAGTAGATGCAACAAACAAAACTCCCTTGTATTTCCCCTTCAAATGTGTTGCATCAATGACAATCACGGGACGACACGCACGAAACGCCCTTGCACACGCATCAAGTGAAATGTAGCAATATTCAAAGGCCCCATCACACGTCTGCAGATCAACAACTGATCCGGGGTTCATCCTCTCTAACATGTAAAGGTACTTAGGCAGCAACTGTAAAGTGCAAAAAAAAAAAAAAAAAAAAGATAAAAAACAGTAAGTAAGGAGTACGCGGTGATTGAAACATTTAGTAACTAAGTACGAGGTACGTAAGAATACAAAACGTACTTATAATAACAATGCAAAAATCCTATTGCAATTACGAGTACGCGATAATTGTAAATTAGTACCAATATAAGTACGCGGTACGAAATGAATACAAAATGTACTTATAAACATGGAAACTTTTTACCTGAAATGATAGTTCCTGGTCTCCGTATGCAGCGTTTAGGGCAACATTCTTAGCAGACAAAGCAGTTGAATACTTCACATTGACACCAAATTCTCGTAACATATGCGCTTGAATGTCACGCGGTCTAACAATCGATCCATCTTCCCTCAACTGCGCACCAACGTGGACAGCTATAGCTTTGGATGAAACTTTCGGTTGTGGACCAACCCTCAAATCATAAGTACACGTGTGAGGGGCCCACTCGTATATCTTCCAGGACAGCCCAAGGGCTTTACCCCGCATAATAAACTTACATGTTTTTCCTTTTGTGCAAACTATGTAGTATCTATCAATATCCGAACGTGGGATTCTAAATTCCAAACAATTTCTCAAATGATATAAACTAACAGCTGTGATCATCAACTGCTTACTTTCGAACGTAGATCCTTCAGCAAGCTCGCCTCTAACACGTTCGGGCTGTGTTACGACATCGGTGGAAGGAAGGGAAGCTTGGTGAGAAGCACCCGGGATAACCCTTTGTTTGCTCGTCTCTAACCCATTGTAACTTGCAGTTTGACTTGCACAACTCTCGTCACTAGAATTATGTAAAGCCGGAACCATGCATGAGTTGAACGGAACAACACTACATTGTTCAACATCATTGTTCTTCTCACAAACCGAAACGTATATTGTAGGGACTACCATAAAGTCATGTAAGCAAGACCACTCGTAATTATCCGTGATTTTCATTCTGAAACCATCACCAACAGCAGGTTGTATCCAAGCATCTAAATCAAACACATGAGTATTCCGTTTCTTCTTCAAACGCACTTCAAGTTTGGCCAACAATTCTTCAAACGTGACACCGCTTGAGGGAATGGGGATAAAATCCTTTATACCACCCTCATACTTGTCGTAATTCCATTTACCACCATGGACAAAAAACACAGAAGATGGCGGAGCCTAAAAAAACATATTAAATGAAACACAAATTATCATCATGGTATAGTACGAAAAAAATAGAGTAAACAATGATTGAGAACTAATCTACATACACTAGTACGCAGTAAGTTTGATTCATTTCGTACTGAGTACTTTAGTGCATAATGTAAATTAAACGAAAACTTACACAAAACTAGTAACCTTTTTTGTGTTTCGTACTGTGTACTTAAGTAATGTAAATAAAATTGGTTGAGAACTAATCTACATACACTAGTACGAAAATCTGACCAAACTTACCTGACTATAACAGTACGAAAAATAATTAAATGTACCTGTACGTCGATTACAAAAACACATGCAAGCTTACAAACATGAAAACCCTAATATTCAAACATGAAAAATCCATGAAAGTACCATGTTGAAAGCTCGAAGACGGTATAACAACTACGTCTTCCACCAGAATGCGCTTTTCCAAACTAGAATATGTCGTCGTCGTCAGCCCGCCGGCGTTTCGTTGCCAGAACGCCGCCGTCGTCAGTCCGCAGCCCGCCGTTTGTCAGAACGCCGCCGTCGGCAGTCCGCCGTTTGTCAGAACGTCGGCGTCAGTCCACTGCCGCCGTTTGTCAGAACGCCGCCGTCGTCTGGTCGTCTGTTCAAATGTATCTTCAGACCGCCGTTTGCTCGCCTCTGTCGTCAAACCACATCCGTCCGTCGAGAAGACCTATGAACATAGAACCCTGCTGCGTGCGAGAAAAATAGAGAAAGAAGAGAAGAGAAGAGAAAGATATTTGAATGTTGTCTGCTGTTTGTTTTTTCACGTTGATCCCAACAAATATAGAGGGAAGAAGAGAAGAAAGAGAGTTGCTACATGACAAAAAACACCAAAGCTAGAAAGTTATACCCAAAGCTAAAAAGCAAGGGTATAATTGGAAACCAAACCAAAAAGAGGGTATAAGTTGTGTTTTTTAAAATCCAAAGCAAAATTTTATTTTACAAGTTGAAATTGGGTAAAACACTATATATTCTCAGAAAGAAACTTATCACTTGGAGTGAAATATATAATATGCATAAATTATCAAATTCATTTAAATGACCTTCAATTCTTTAATGAAAATGACATTTTGATGCATAAGAAAAATTGTCTTTAATATTAAAAGAACACTTTGACATGGTCTTAGTAGAATTTCTATGAATAAGTTTTAATGTATTTGCATAGTAATTTTTAAACTAAACGTATTCAAAATATTTTTGTATTAAATGAATTTATCGCACATCGTGCGGGTTACGGTTCTAGTTCCAAATTAAAGTGAATTCGTTATATTTGTTTATTCATTTGTAATAAAAGTTATTTTAAAAAAAAGAATGAAATAATTGAGTGATGTGGTGATAAAGTGGGAACAAGTTAGAGAATATATTATCAGATAATTTAATTTAATACTACTATTAGTATATAATTATGATCATTGCCTAATCTCATTTCCCCTCTACGCAAAGAACTAATAAGATTCACATTTAATCTTCAATAAATAGAGCTGAGCACGATGCACGTATACGAGTATAGTATTTACAAAATTCAAAATCTAATTAGAAAAACAAAGAAAATATTCAAACTTCCTCTTTATAATTTGGAGTACCATTTATTTACATGTCAAATTATTTTAGCTTTACCAAAAATGGGGATCGAAACACTAAAACTACCAAATTTAATCACTAACTATCAATTCGTTATGAAATTTGTTCCAAGTGTTATTTTCTGGCAACGAAATATCTGTACGACGGACCGAAAGCCACACTAAATAAAAACCCAGTTATGACGCATTTCGTTTAATTTATTTTTTGATATCATAGGTAAGGTATATATTCTTGATAGTTCGTGTACTTTGATAAACGAAAGTAGTTTAGTTTTTTGTGGGAAAAAAAGGATCAAAACTATAAAATTAAATCATTTTTAGTTTCAATTTTTATTGAATTAGTTACTTACTTTACTTATCAGGCCGTGAGTTTATAGTAGTTGGGCCTATTATTAACTTTACTAATCTCAATTCTTAAGTCCGGTTTATGTTAGCTTCAACTACATTTCATTGCCTTGTGCGTGTATTAGATGTGTGGGGTTCGAGATTGGGAGGGTAGACAAAGTTTGTGTATTTATATCTAGTTTTTCCATTTATAAAATACTTTTGTAAAAATAGAAATTAGTACTACCTCCGTCTCACAAAAAGTAGTCATAGTTTGACAAAAGGAGAATGTGTGGTTGTAATTAATTTTAAGGAGAAAGAATTAATTGTTGATCAATGTATGAGATTGACATAAAATGAAAGATGGACTACTTTTGTGAGATGAAGGTAGTATAGTTTTAGCAATCATAATTACTCCCTACGTCTCATTCGTCTAGGGTAAGTTTTATTTTCATCCGTCCTACTGATATAAGGATATTACCTTAGATGACAAAATTTTAACCTGCTAAAACTTATTCATACTACATTCACCACTATCACTCTCATCTTAATTCACATGCCGGGAAATAATTACCCCCTTATAAATAGGACGAAGGGAGTAATATATGTACTCTAATTTAAATTCATCCACCATATTTTAACTAATAAAACTCAAATCTAATGATCAAATATTAAACACCCAAATCAATTGGATGAGTGAAAACCAAGATAACGATCTAAAAATTATGCTTAAACCATATTATATTAAAATTGAATTAATACATTTAAAAATCTATTAATCAGAGATTAGTAACACAGCTGATACACATAAATGAAACTGGAAGGTCAAGTCCGCAAAACAAAATGCATTATTATTAATAATAATAATAATAATAATAATAATAATAATAATAATAATAATAATAATAATAATAATAATAATAATAATAATAATAATAATAATAATAAGAAAAGGTCAAAATAATTTTATGTCAAGATAATTAACCACATTGATATTTTATAAAGTTCAACTCTTGTCATGCGTGATGGTTGACGCCACGCAAAAACACAACAGTTACTAAAGAAAAATGAAAAACATTAAATCAAGGCCAACTTGACCAAAGAATATACAGTACTCCCTCTGTTTTTCCTGCAAAATGACCACGTTTCCATCAGTGAATTTTGGCCAAATAATCTCATACAAACTTCCAATTAAAGTTAATGACTCATTAACTTCTTAATTCACAACCTTTATACGATAAATCTCCATTCAAAAGTATATACATGGGTCATCACTAAAACTCAATTTCCCAATACCGTACCCAAAAAGAAAGTGATAATTTCTTCTCTCGGTCATTTTTGAAGAAATGGAGCGATATATATACTATAATAAAGTAATATGGTTCTACATTTTAATAGTTTGAATTGCAAGGCCTATTATATTAACCAATGATAAGCAATTTTTTAAAAAAATCCTCTCATTAACTAAGTGATATAGCGGTTGCAGCTGAGGGAGGTCTCTAGTGGTGATGGACTTAAGCTCTAGAGTTGACTAATTACTTCCCTAACCACCATCGCTCCCCTACATCTTGGTCTTCCTACACCAATGGCAATTCCGAAATTAACATTCTCCGTGTGCTACACGCTCCACTAATCTCGTCGAACTGGGCGGGCGCACGAGCTCCTGATATAACTCAACTCCACTGGATAATTCCTCCTCTATTTTAATTCATTTTTAAATTTATTTTTAGGGTGCTTAATTTGTCAACTAGATAAAGGATAATCAGTTTTACTTCTTCCTCCTAAACAAATATATCCAAGGTTTTAGCAAATCTAACCAAAACGAAACAAGAACAACAATCCAAGAAGGACAAAAAAAAAAAAAAAATAGAGGGTTTTTTTTTTTTTTTTTGTAATTTTAATTTTCTTGAAAGATGATCAATCCTTGTAATTACCCTAATGGGACACAAAATCTGGCGATTTATGGAGTTTCACAAGAAATATTAATGGATGAAAATTGTTCATCATCGTCTCAATCCACAAACCCTACTTCCTTTCTCTACAATCTCTCTCTCCTCAGAGATAAAGTCAACCAAATCCAGTCACTCGCCTCGATCTTCGAGTCAACGGCGATCTCCACTCCGATGATGGCCACCTTGGTTCAAGAAATCATCGTCGCAGCTTCCTCCATGATGTTCGCTTGCCAGCAGATGTCCCTTTCCTCCTCCGCCGCGCCCGCCTCCGCCGCCGCCTTCGAGCTGCACCACCACCACCAGGATAGCAAGATTGCCGAAGCCGGAAGTGCGCCGCCGCCGGCCTTCACGGTTGACGTGGAGAACTGGTACGGCGGCGAAGATCGCAGCAACGGCGCCGTCGCCGCCGGCACCGAACTGCCTCCCAAAATAGAGAGAGAAGGCGGCGGAGAGGCGGCGGCGAAGAGCGGCGACGACATCATCGAGCTGGACGCGGCGGACCTGCTGGCCAAGTACACACACTACTGCGGCGTCTGCGGCAAGGGTTTCAAGCGCGACGCCAACCTCCGGATGCACATGAGGGCCCACGGCGACGAGTACAAGTCGAGCGCCGCCCTCAGCAACCCAGCGAAGGAGGCGGCGGCGGCGGCGGCGCCGAGGAAGTACTCGTGCCCGCAGGAGGGGTGCCGGTGGAACAGGCGGCACGCGCGGTTCCAGCCGCTGAAGTCGATGATATGCGTGAAGAATCACTACAAGCGGAGCCATTGCCCGAAGATGTACGTGTGCAAGAGGTGCGGACGCAAGCACTTCTCCGTGCTGTCCGATCTCCGGACGCACGAGAAGCACTGTGGCGACCTCAAGTGGCGTTGCACTTGCGGGACCACATTCTCCCGCAAGGACAAGCTCATGGGGCACGTGGCCTTGTTTATCGGCCATGCCCCGGCCAAGATTACTAATAATGCAAGTAATATTGAAAACCCGGTATGAGATTTATTATATTACTATTTCCGTTCCATTAATTGACCAGTCGGGGTAGAGAAGAGTTATGAGTAGGGGCTTAATTATTTGATTTCCATTTCCTCTTGGATTTGATGTAAATTATCTGGACTTAATTAGTGTAAGAGAATCGTGCTTGCATTGTAATTTGCGTTTGACATATGTTTTAATTTGTGTATAGTAGGAGTAGTTCATTAATAGTAGTATTACTCAATATGACGTACTGTAGTATATATATTTATAGCCTTTTGTTAATGTTGTTGTTGGTTTTTGTTTTTTTTGAAATAATATGCATTTAATTAAAATAAACGAAAGAATAGACCCTGCAGTGCGGGAAACCACTGAAACTCACGGCAATACGGGACCTTCTTCAACCCCAGGATGTAATGAGTCGAAATCGAGGTGCCATACGACCTTGTCGATAAGAGCTCTTGGGAGTCATCAGCCTGTTATCCCCAACGTACCTTTGATCCGCTGAGCGAGAGCCCTTCCACACGGGACTCCCGAATCACTATGGCTGACTTTCGTCTCTGTTTGACCAATCGATCTCACGATACTACATCCGACTAGATATTTTGTGACGCATGGCAAGAATACAAGCCCAAATGGTGGTGCCTCTCTAAAAGCATGGGTCAAATTACAAACCCTAAATAACTAAATTATGCACAAATTATGGTGATCGGAATACAAGCAAAAAAAGTTGGGACTATTCGTATTCGAGGTAAAATCGATGGAGTGGCAAGTATAAGCCAAAGGCTGGTGTGAGGTGGCCCACGGCTATATACTCATTTATATTATTGTTAATATGTGAACGTGTAGAAATGGAATTTTATATTCATATTAATTAAATTCAAATGGAACATTTGTCCCAAAATTTTGTCGCATCCAATCTTTTGACTATTGAAAATGAACTTAAAATGCTAAAATACACATATATATTCTAATCGAATTGATGAACTCTTGCTAAAAATTACTCCATACTTAACATTATATACTAAGTCATAATACGTTAGTAAAATTGGATTTTGGGCTTTAGGGTATGTTTGTGATACCATAATCTATATCTATACTATTATAAAAAGTGTCTTGTTTACAAAATTTGATTTGTCTATTTTGCCTTTATAATTAAAATAAATCATTAGAACATTAATATTATCATTGAATATTAATTCAAGATATATTTCAATTTATATTCAACTTATATAATTTTTTTTATTATTTCTCTTCAAGTGTATTAGTAATATTTATAATGAGAAATGATATGCTACTCCCTCTATGGTGTTCACCTCCGTGGGCACCTTCGTCGTTTTATCATTTTGATAATACTTTGTTCGAATTTTTCAATTGTATTATATTCTAGTACCTTAAAAATAATTATAAAAATTATAAAACCAAAAAAATCAAACCCGATTTATTTATTTTGATCTTTAACTTAAAAAATGACTAATAAAATCATTTGAGCTTGATCTTTATTTATTATTTATTATTTTTTTATTTCTATAATTATTTTTAAGGTATTAGAATATAACACAATTAAAAAAATCGAACAAAATAATATTAAAATGATAAAACGACGAAGGTGCCCACGGAGGTGAGCACCATAGAGGGAGTAGCATATCACTTTTCTATTTATAATAAACTAATAACATTGAACAAAAATATTATATGTGCAACAAGATTACTCCACTAGTTGAGATAAAAGTATCTCATAACGTACAAGATCTACATCTTCAAGGTCCCGAAGCAGGTGCACCATGTTCCGAGTAAGGCGATGGGGATCATGAATAGCATCATCAACATTCGAGAAGCTGGTGCAGGAGGCATCGCGATTGGCCCGTTTCAAGGGTACGGTCGGTGGCGGTCACCAAATTCACCGGCGCTTAGGTTTTAGTAATAGGTGTTTCTATGATAATCAAAAACTTTGTGTGAATCTCGACTATCTCATATTTGATGCACTGCAAATAAGCAAATTTAAAATTTCCAAAGATCTAAAAATGGCATTACATATTACCCGCTCTTTCCACATTCTATTTTTGATTAAATCTGCAAATATATAAAATATGTATTTTCAATAGTCTTTTCCAAAATGAGATGATACAAACGTGTGTATTTAATCCGACCCATTTTTTTTAAGAAGAAAACCTTAATATCATTCATTCAAACCAAGTGCATCAGCTAATACATAGTGATGGATAATATTAATGAAAGGTTACGTCAAATGTGTGATCCCTAACCCTTCAAACAAAAGTTTAGGTCAAATGTTTGTATGACAAACGTTCGTATCATCTCTATTCTAACGGTCCTGCTTAATGTAAAATTTTGTCAATCATGTGTGCAATTGAAGAGCAAAATATTTGGTCTAAATGTTTTATGGAAATGTGGGAGTAAAGATAAGCAATGAAGTGGAGAGATTAATGGCATGTTGTTTGGATGGAATCATCAATAATTTGGTAACCCTAACTTGTTATTCTAAGAGAACAACACAAGTTTCAAGTGCCAGAAGCATAAAAAAAATCAATTAAACCAGCAGAGCATCGAGCTCGAATTATAGTAGTATATCAGAAAGAGTAGCAGATACGAAGCCAAGTAGAGTTTAAAGCAAGCTTCAACAGAAACTTTAGCCAACTATTACGACACCAAGCACTCCAACTTCACGTACAGAAACAAGAGTTTCCAAACAATGAAATGAGTCATTTCGGAAAAGGCTGGAATGAGAACGAAGATTGCTCATCACTGCTGTGGCTGCTGGCAGTTTAGTGGCCTCCTGAAGAGCATAATGTGTGGCTCCGGGCGGTGAATAGCATAGTGCACCCATCCTCGACTCTGCTGAACTCCCATTGCACGCCACTCATTCTGCACGACACATCAAACATACACCATTCAGACCACACTTATCCAAACTAGAACAGAACAGTTGCTAATGGACAGATACAACTTATATAGTGAAACTAAAACAACGTGATATTTTCGAGCAGCAGATCATTGCCCAGTAAACTCTTCAATCACAGAGGATACCACCAACAATAATTTCAAAATTCGACAAAAGAGAACAATATCGAACTAAATCCTCAACAAAAACGCTCGATTCATGATTCCTACCGACACCAGAGCTTACTAAAACCCCAAAACCCTAGGTACATCAATTTGAATCTTCACCTAACCCTAATTTCCCAATTGCCTAAGAAATCGAAAAACCTAGGCGCACACAAACTTACTTCAGAGAGTAGGCGATTTTTGGGAAGCAATTTGGCGACCTCCGCAGGGAGAACCACATGCCTGAATAAATCCAAAATCATCCAAAAATATGTTCAGTAAAATTAAATTTATCAAGGAATCAAAATGGATAAACACGATCAACCAAACTTTAACCTGTACTCGTAGGTGTCATCGTTATACTTATCGGAGTACTGAATCTGACCCATGCTCGATTCACCTCCAACAAAAACGGATTAAAAAATCGAAACAAACGCAACTGGTATCTGCAATTAAGAATCTCAAATGAATCAACAATCAAACGGAAGACGAAGATCTACTGGTAGTGAATTATTGGGCGATTGGGGGTTAGAGAGAGAGAGAGAGAGAAACCTTATATTATGAAATAGAAGTGGAGAGTGAGAGAGCGATGGTGGGCGCTGAAGAGCGTGTTGGGGAATAACGGTAAAATAGAATTACGGAACGTTTAATAAAAAAAAACCAGTGGAAGATTAATTTTAAAAGGAAACTTTAATTTGAATTTCGAAATTCAAAAATTCCCGCTTCTTGAATCGCATGATTTTTTGCCTAGTTGTTGACATTAATTTACATTCAATTTTAATTTCAGTACATTTATTATAGCCTTCCTAGTTAAGGGGAAAAAAAAAATCCATTTAAAATAATTTTTGCCCAATTGATATTTATACCGTTTATGAATTATGCCTGAATTCTTCACCAACGTTACAAAATAAAGAAATTATTTCGCATTATCATACTTAGTTTTTTACTAAATCGAAAGATCAATACTCCCTCCGTCTTTAAATAAGTGTCCCGAGCCGCCAAAAATTTTGTCCTTAAATAAGTGTCCTATCACATTTTTCCAAGCAAAAATTACACAAAAGTACCATAATTACCCTTCTCTTGAAAATCTAAAAGTGGGAGAAAGACAAAAATAAATAAATAAATAATCAAGGATTTTAAGGGCATAAATGTCATTTTAGCATTCTCCTTGGTTTTTTCAAATTGGCGGCTCGGGACACTTATTCAAAGACGGAGGGAGTATTTTAGAAGCGTTTGCTCAACCGAACCAGAGGTCAAACCGGCAAGGCCACCAGTTCTCAAATTTTCAGTTGAAACACAATAAAACCGTAAACCGAAACCATGACCGGTTCCTAGTTCAATCAGTTTAACTGCCAATCTGGCCCAATTTTTAAAACATTAAATATGCGTCTGCTCATCTAAATCATAAACATAACACACTTAACAGAAGCCTGCTAATAAAAAAAATATATATCATAGAAAAAGGACTGTAGTTCTGGTTCAGAAAGAAAGAGAGAGTTTCTTCTCCAGGCTTTGGATAAAATTAGATGACTACTTTAAACCACTCACTTCATCCTACAATGAACAATTTTAACCTGCAAACTAGGGCTAGTGTATACCTCTCTCTATGTACTTGGAGATATTCACATTGTATACGATGAACGAATCCATCCAAAAATAATTGAGGTCTATGAAGGATGAACGGGGCAAAATTTACGGTTCAAAATCTAGAAGCATTGATGCTTCTCAAGACTTTGACAACGACTTGTGCAAAATTGAAGTTCCCTCAAAGACCATCAGCTGGTAGCTCTTCTTGTATTCATCCAACTGCAAGCAAGGTCGGTCGGGAATTAGATAAAATAGAGGTCAAAAAAGGCCATCTTGAATGTTTGTGCAACCAATGTAGGTTGTTCTTTTAGTTGATTATTTATACAACATCAAGATGAGTTAACTGACCTTTTCCGGCTCAAGTTTTTTAAAACCGAATCTGTTTTTCCACAAGGATTCTGCTTCATCTGCTGCAGGAAGCACCAAATCCTTGACATTGAGTGACAATAAAAGATCCTCGACACAAGCAAAGAGCGCCTGAAAGTATCCCTGGAGATGTAGAGAAATTCGTAAATCATTTGTGTCCATAGATAAAGTAGAAGAGGATGTACGGATAAGAATTTCATTTAGTTTCCACTAAAAAGACCCACCTTTCCTTGGCAATCGCTCCGGGTTGCAACAAGAGGAAGCTCTGCAACTTCCTCCCCAAAAACCCGCACTATGGCAGCGGATACAACTGCAGAGCTGTTTAAAAAACGCGGTTAATTTGAAAAAGGAGAGAATAATAAGTAAGAGATAAGAAGTCGAAAGTCAAAGTATCTCTTACCCAATTGTCAATATGGCACAATACATGCCATAAAATTCTTGGTCTTTAAATTTCCTCCTGCAGAATTTCAGCAATAATTGATGTCAAGTCCAATCAATTGAAAGTGTCAACACATAAGACATGTTTGAAGTACAAAAGACCTATTTACCCGTAAACCATTGTTGGAATGAGGTCAAGACGGCTAGTGCTGGCATCAGCTATAGGATCGAAACGGTCCTGAAGCCAGAAAACCAAATCAAGTAACAATTAACTAAAGATGCAGGTGAATAACAGGGAATGATAAATCTAATTACGAGGTAGATTAATACTGTGAACAATACAAAGGAAGAAGCAATGATAAACGACTAAGTTACTCACATGAAAAATGGTGACAGCACCAGAAAGCCAAACCCTCGTATCCTCTGAAGACACTTTTCCTCTGAGCAGCCTCCATCTTATATCAAGCTTAGGGTTCTCCTGTAAACCTTCTCCATCACCTTTCTTCTCCAGTGAGCCTTCGCCATCACCTTTCTTCTCCTGTGAGCCTTCTCCATCGCATTTCATCACCTCTTGTGAGAATTCTCCAACACTATTCTTCTCCAGTGAGCCTTCTCCAACACCTTTCTTCTCCTGCAAGTCTTCTCCATCATCTTTCTTCTCCTGTGAGTCTTCTCTATCCCCTTTCACCTCCTCCGAGCATCCTCCAACACCATTCTTCTCCTGTGAGCCTTCTCCATCACCTATCAACTCCTGTGAGCCCTCCCCACCACCATTAACCTCACGTGAACCTTGACCATCACTTTTCTTCTTCAGAATGTTCAGGACAGCTTCTGGAAGTTTCTGCTCGCCATCACTAATCATCTTCTGAAGGGTAGAATGAATACTGCTACACTGTTTGCTGCAGAACCATTCAGTTTCTGGCAGTGCCTGCAATTTCAAATTTAGTAGCACCAATTGTACTTAAGAAAGTCCCTTAGTATTTTTCCATCATTAAATTGAACCACAGATAAATAACGCACAAACCTTCAAATCATCAATCTCTTTCTCCCTTAGACATTTGACATGATATTCTCTCTCACACTATAAAAACCAAAGATATTATTGATCAAGCTCCCAACATCATGCACTTAAAGCATTTTGACGTGAATTCTAAACCTTTCTCAACGTATAAAGAACAGCACTGTTAATACCTGATCACAAATCATAACTGTGTTGTCATTAAACCCAGACTTGCTGAAAATATCTACCCTGCAAGATACACATCAAGGCAAAATATGAGGAGAGGTGTAAGAAGAAAATACAATAGAGGTCATCCGAATAGAATGGATAACCGACTGTCATAATTATGACTGCATGTCTGCAAAAGAAATAACTCTAATAAAATTATGCTTATTTCAGCCTACTAAGAGTGGTTAATTAATTTAGGGCACAATTATCCCACCAAGAGTCAGTTGTAGGTTTGACTTAAATGGCAAATATAAGTAGAGTACAGAATAAAGAAAAACGGAAGTAGATAGACAGATACCAAATATAACCAACCTGCAGACAATACATCCACCCCCGGTATATTTTTGAATATTTGCAACAATACGAATGCACCTCTTGGTGATGTCTTCTAGTGGATCTACACCGGGGACTCTACCAGCTGCTATTGCATTAGCATCGTTCTCCGCAAACTTTTCCTTTTCGAACATATTCTGGCAGTACTTGCAGTACCATACTCCTTGCGGAAGAGTTGGGAGACCAACACATTCTGCAGCAATAACCACGAGACAATAATTGCTAAGCAAGAAGTGGCAAAAGAAATTTAAATGTGAGAATGTAGCAAAATAAAATGGAGATCGAAGTATTGCGGGTTTAGTACCAAACAGCAAGTTAATGGACATAATAATGAAGGTATCAGCATCAGAAGAAAGACAATAATCTAAAACCAGAGGAAACTAAAATGGAGATGGATAGCCGAGCTAAAAAAATGACTCTGCATCTTTGTAACAAAAAAAAAAAAAACATAGTTTTTCTTGTAGTAGAGCAATAAACAACTTAGTTATACCAGAATGAACTTCAAACAAATGCAGTTTCATTATGATAATATAATCACCGAAAACAACCATAACAGAATTTCCCATAATTGTTACAGTGTCGAAATAACTTTACCAGTGTGGAAAGCCCGGGGACAATTTTCACAGCATAACAAATCTCCTCCATCCTCACATATTGAACAGAGATCGTCATTTTCTTCAGTGGATGATTTCCGACTTCTAGATAGTTCAAGAGATAGCTGATGCAGAGACACACCGTTGGAAGTGTATATACTCATATATCTGCATGCAAAGCACTCATAAGTTAAAGCCACTAGGCTTTCAAAATTGTAACATAAATTACCCACCAACAGCTCAAGTTTAAGCTTTAAGATACAGAGGTTGGTCATCACTGAATATAATCAGGCAAAATTGGCAATAATGTAACCCCACATAAATATGAAATAAAAGGAAAAACTGATGCTTACGGTTTCCGGCGGGAAGCAAAGCCAGCATGAGCCTCAAACTGTGAGGGGCTCACCTGTTCATAAAGAGCAAGAGAGCAAAATTACAGATAAGTCACTTATATTTATAGATATATACTAAATAATATGTTGAAAGAAACATACCACTTTTTTGCAGCAAAAACAGAAGATTGCACTATCTTTCTTGTAACCCTCAAGCCTTATCTGCGTCAGAGCAATAAAAGAATAGAAATGAAAATTTATATCGTTAAATCGCCAGCTCATTTCCTAATTCCTAAAAACCAAAACCACCTTCATAGTGTACATAAGCTGTCCGGAGACACTATTTAAAAACAAAGGAGAACTGCAAATAGTGTTAACGGTAGTACCCATTCACCTTTCCATGCATAACATAAGACAAAGCAGTGCCATCAGGGAGTATGTCTTCGGCTAAAACAGATTTATGCATTCTCAAATCCCTACAGCAGCGGAAACACTAGAATCAGCACTATGAAACAGACAGAGTTACTAAACATGCGCACATTCTGAAGATTGTAAACAATTGAGAATCATGGAATGCTTGCTCAGAATTAAATGGTACACTTACTTCCGCGTTAGCTTCCCCTGACTTTTCACTTGAGGCTGACTATTTGAAGAAACTTGAACACCATCTAGAACTTCAGGCTTCCCCTGACATTTCCCTCGAGGTTGGCTATTTGAAGAAATTTGAACATCATCAAGAACTTCAGGCACAGAACTAGAAGAAGTGGGTGCCGGTGAGCCAACCAGAGGAGACCTGATATAAAATTCCATATCAATAAGCCACTCAACAAGATAAAAAAACTGGCTAATAGGATTTGCTGAATGTAAAGATGTCCTACAAACTAACTGGAAAAGCCTATCTCACCAACCTGTGACACATTTCACCTGAACCAATGTTCTACTCTTCTTGGAAGCATTAATCACAAGATATGTCTATTCAACTTGCCGTCAACTAAACAGGTACTACAAAAGTAATATTGCATGATCTTTTAGCATGATCAGTGTTTGAGTTTGTTATATCCCATACATTAATTATCTGGTTATCCCATACATCAATTGACTAGTCATAGCAGCTTCTGGTGGTACAGGCATTATCAGATAGATTGAGCACAAACCATTCCCATGGTAAGTTTAAAAGGCATCCAATGACATTTAACATCTAGTTTAGTTCAACAAGATATGCATAGCAGGCTAGTATATGATTTTTATTTGGGTTCATTCCATAATTTTGATTTTTAATTGGAAATGCAACCTTATCTGATATCTGTGAGAGGTTTATCTGAAAGTTTTGGGTTCACTTCTTGAAATAGTACTCTCTCCGTCCCAAATCAAATGTAACCCTATGTGATATCTATGAGAGCTTTTCCAGCAGGAATTACATTTGGTTTAGGACAGAGGGACTAGGGAGTACAAGGATATGGACTCAGTGAATCTAAAAATGTTGTATGGGGACCTACAATAATGAACTATGAATAAGGACCTATAGATATGCTTTGCCTAATGAAAGAATACCATACAGAAAGTGGTTCCATTTCGGTTCTCAAACTTAGCTACACTATGGAACTACCTCTGGATGACATCAGTGATCTGTGTTTGACTGGGACAGGACTCCTTCGGTAGAACACAGGAGTCACAAAGAAGCATTGCTCTGCCAGCACCAGCTTCAGGAATCATCCCTGAAAGCACAAAAAAGGTTCAAACGGACGGAACTGTTATAATCATCCTCAAGCATGCCACAATGTAGACATATCACCGAAAAGAGCATGGATATTACCTCTGCAATTGAGACAAAAAGCAGTTGTATAATTTGAACGCCCGATTGCATTCTGGATGACAGCTTCCAGTGAATCTGAATGATTGGCCTTGCATGCATTAAGCACGTCTCTCAGACTTTTTCCATTCTCCAAATATATGTATTCCGGCGGCCGCTTATTGCCACTACGTGCATGCAATTCAAATTGATTAGGAGTAACAACCTACACCAACAGCCATCAGTTAGTAGTAAGAATCGTTCCAACCAGCACGAGTCACTAATCTACATGATTACCTTTTTCCCTTCACACTCATCACATGAACATAATAACCCAGTTCCCTTGATAACTCCCAGAAGTTCAGTTTCTGGCCGTCTCCTTCCCTGGAAATGTTCAAAGAAATGATGTCAATCAACCATAAAAGAAAAGCTATATGAGAAAAATCTGATTGTCAATTGTGTTTCACCTTTGATCCATTTATGTACCGAACATGAAGGCCCTCAAGCAGCCCTGTTTCAAGAAGTTCCCTTAACTTGATGGGAATTCTTTTCAACCCAATCTTCTTTGACATTTTCATTTCAAGCTTTGAAGGACTTGTGGTCATACTCTCCACAGCTCCTGCACCAGATTCTAACTCTATCGACTCATCCTGCACTTTCAAAGCTGAGCGCGTAAACCTCCTTAGTGGCTTCTCCAACACCATGCTTGTATCATCTTCATGATTAGATATGCCATTACCTTCTCTAGAATCAGCACCCACTTTCCCTTCTGCTTCATTGTCCACTGCAGCAACTAAGTCAGCCTCTAAATTTCTTGAACAGTCGACCATACTAGCAGCAACAATGCCAACCACATCACTCTCGTCCCTGTTGTCACCATCCAGAACATTACCGGGCGGCAATTTGATTACATCATCCGTTTCTGGTTTCTGTTCTTCATTCTTCTTTGGTTTCTTAGAAGTAGACCCCTTCAATCTCCTAGTGAATTTAATATCAGTTACTGCATAGCCTCTGCTGGATCTACCACCTCTCTGGGACCTGGTTACTCTCCTGCCTGCCGGAAGTCCACCCATTTCGGACTGAGCCTTCATCATGAAGGCAAACTCCCTCTTCATCCCAGCACGAATGGATGACACCACTATCTCACTGGAATCCATGTCCTTCAGTGTAACACAAAAATAACAGAAAATAACATAAATGAAACAACCTACAAACAAGTCAAGATTGGCAAAATCATAAACATAAAGACTGTGAAAACAGCACAAGACATCTCAACTCTGAACTTTTAGACTCGCATGATAAGTAATAAGCCGCATTAAAACATGTGCTCATAGATGTGCATATCAGTATTGTGCAATAAATTACAAACCACGGACAGAGGAGATCTAAACGGTCTGAAAGGCAGGACCTAAGCGACGTGATTTTATTTTTTTTCCCCGCACTTTTTAATACATCTCACTCCTGAAGATTGGCCAGTAATGACCTTATGATAACTTCCTGTGGCTAAGATTTCTAGGCAAGGCAAAAACTATAAGCTAGAACAACAAGCCTCGGATTGAACCAAGTTCTATGAGCACATTATACTCCTGCAGGATTTTTTATGAGAACTGCTTTTATCATGTTGCTTTAACATAGATTGCACACTACATGTTTTAACATAGATTACACAGACAAAGTAACACAAACAAAATCTTAGGCTACCTAACAGCATGGTATCTAAGTGAACAATTTCAAATATTCCAATGATAATTGGTCTTCCCTATTATACACGTAATTTCATTAAAAGATTAGTCCAGTACAAAGTTCAACTGTAGCACCATGACGATTAGAGCTTTCTACCATTATCGTTCAGGTCGATGCAACATTCTAGTTATGTTATGTTTTCTTTTAAGTGCTCATTCTTCTAACAGAATGAAGATGAATATGATATTAACTACATGCTTTTCATTTCTTCAAGTTCAAGATGTTGATTAATTAAATATAGTCCTATGAACTATGACCATTTAATACTAGAAGAGATCTATATCCTTTAATTAGCTATCCAGCATTTCATCATTAGTATTGACTATTGTTTATATAAAAATAAAATGCGCTTACTTACTGGAATTAAAACCAAATATTTTTAGAGTTCCTTGCAAATAAATTATAACTTTCTGAACATGAAGTAGCTACTTTTAACCATGTTAGATATTCCGAATTCCGGATGAAAAGAAGAAAAAACATGAGGATCCGATCCACTAAAAAAAAAAAAAAAAAGGCAAAACAATGACAGTACCAAACGATTAAACAAACACATAAAATGACAAATAACAGTTCGAGGGCACTAATGCGAAATTGAGAAAAAATAAGTAAAAAACGACGATACTGAGTTCTTTGTTATTACAAAAGCAGCGGTATCCTCAGGTTCATAGCCTACATTCTAGGTACCTACCAGTTATCACATGCTGGACATTTAGACCTTAAGGCCAGGGGGCTCTGTTTCTCATGTCACGAGCAGAATACTACTTGCATAAGTGTACTAGAGGATATTTGCAAGTATACAAGTATGGCGAGGATCAAAACTTGCATGGGTGAACAACTGAGAGCCTGAGAGGTCCTTAACCTTACAGAACATTGGCTCCATCAAGAAGGGTAAACTATCTACATAAGAAATATGCTTATATCTTCAAAACAAAAACGAAAACTAGCATAAGATTAGCTTATCGAGAAGTCTATACTATCTACGTATATAGCATATACTTCAAACACATGGTTGTCCGTGCTAGATTTTTAAACACTGCCATCAAGTACTGAACAATATTAACTGCAAAAAATTGATGCACAAGTAAATGTTAGCAATTACAGATTACTACATGCACCCTTGTGACTTCCACCAATTCAAATTGCAACTAGAACAGTAAGAAACATCTCAGAATCTTAAATAAGCCTTTCTGGCATTGAACAAAACCATTGGCAATCCAACAAGCTTCGAACCAACTAAACCATTTATGTTCATTGATTCGATTTTGGGCATCGAATTTCCATATACCACTCCTTCCCGCAATATGTATGCAGATCGAGATTGAAACATAGAGAAATACCTGAATATTGAGAATTATTTGAAAAAATTAGTGGAGGAGGAGTACTGGGGTAAGGGGCGGACTGCCGGGAAGGGACCGGCGACAGTGGTGGCGGCGCCGCGGTGGGGATAGGAGCGGTGAAAGGCCGAAGGCCGAAGGGGGAGAGGGTTTCTGCCTTTCTGCAACGTTTTGCATTCTTCTGGTTTCTCAATTTCCATTAATTTTTATTGCTTATTTGTTTTAGATTTCATCAAATCAAATCTAACAAAATCAAAATCAAAAAAGAAACGAGAAAAAATTACGTGCGGGTCGACCCGACCCGACCCGCTCCCGAGGCCCAAATAGGATGGCCCATATAAACTGGGCCTCAAACGGGCCTATAATTTCCAACTCCTAGAAAAGGGACAAAAACAATTTACCACTACTTCGTCACGGCAGATTATGCACAATTTTTATCGACGTATAAAATGTTATGTGGCATAGTATTAATGTAAATAAGTTGAGGATACAGATATGTATAAAGATAAAGTGTAATTCGGTATAGTATTTTGATTATATAGAAGTTTTGTATTATATCATGTGTCGTGTGTCCTCTTTCAGGACGGAGGGTGTATCGAAAAATCTTGATACTCCCTCCGTCCTCCATTTAGTGACGTTAATACTATATTGGGACGTCCTCCATTTACTGACAATTTCCATTTTTGGACGTAGACCCCACAATCACTTTAACACTTTAACACTTTATACATCTACTTTTTATTATTTTAACATTTTAATACTATTAAACAATTCAAATGGACCCACAATTATTCCACTTTAACACTTTAACACATTAATTTATTATTATACCATAAAATGCGAAAAAACGCGTGCCCAAACTCCCTCCGTCACTAAATGGAGGACGGAGGGAGTATAAAATTTTTGAGCATTAGTATATCTTAGTGACTTAATAGAAATACAATAGATAATTGAGAGATAATAATCAAATTATTGTATATCCTTACACTAGAATTGTCATTGCACTTGCACGGCGTATTCACGTTATCCATCAGATTTCCTGCAACATGTGTATACATAGAATGGATGTTATGAGATAACACTTCAAATTCATTTGTATAGAGTAAAATAACATTCAAAATCAAAATTTAAAACTAATGTATGTTATTCGAGAGAGTATTTTTTTCTCGGCTTTTATAAGAGTTATCGTACATTGGAATCAACTAGTTCGAGTTTACATACTCATTTAAAGCACCCGTTACTTGGGGTAAGTTCAACTCGACATGTTTGTTTTAGGGTAAAATCGATTTTTCGGTTTTAATTCGATTGAGAGACTGTTTTCTTGTAGTCCAGATCTGCTCAATGTCATGGTTGACTAGGCACATCAATTTCTAATTATTGTACAAAACAGGAATTAATGGGATCTATGTTGATTTCCGGTAGTTGAATTTAATTATAGGTCGATAAAAGTTGCTAAACAGTCAAAGTTAGAGCTAAGTTTTTACTCTTCCAAAATTACAACCAAATTTTGTGTAAACTTTTTGAAAGTTTGAGCCTTTAAAAAAAAAAAAAAAATAAATAAAAAAATAAAAAAATAGAGCCATGAAATCATTACAAGAGTTAAAATTTTACAATAATGTTATTTGGCCATAATGTGGCCGGCCACACAACGACATTTTTCATAATATACGTAATTTAAAAAATAGTAAATGATAACTATAATTTATTAGTTTAATATTTTAATTTAAAAATATTTTTCCCCCAAAATTACATATTTTTCTCTTTTTTTCTAGATAAAAAGGTAATAAATCCTTTAAAATATTATAAATTATCAAATACGGAGTAATAAAAGGATTAATTTTAAAAAATACGTAAAAAATATGGAGTATCGCATTTTAAGTTTTTTATAATCTAAAAAAGTTCGGCATAAATATATAAATTATTTGATATTAAAAAAAATATAAAAAGTTAAATTATGGCCGGCCACATTATGGCCAAATAGCATCACTCAAAATTTTAAACAATTTTAAACGCTGAGACCAACAATTAATAACTAACATAGACTCTATTTTAACCGTTTTATAAATGAGTTCGAGTGTTAGATAAATTAACCAGGTACTATAATAATAATAATAATAATAATAATAATAATAATAATAATAATAATAATAATAATAATAATAATAATAATAATAATAATAATAATAATAATAATAATAAACAACCTCAGATTTTCATTAAAAAAAATTATATGTAGAAGGTTCCTCTCAAAATGTGTCGAATTGGAAAATAAATTCAGCTTTTCCTAAATGGGTTAATCTTAGAATGAAAAGAAAGTCGAAGATTAAAGAAGACTAATGTATCAGACCTGACAGGTCTCGAGTTCGAATCCTCCAATGCGGCCTTTAAAATTTCTGTTGTAAAGCTAAAAAAAAAAAAAAAGTTCGAAGAAAGAAATAAACAAGAGTTCCCTTTGGATTTGATTTGATGTGTGAAAAATAAATTAAAGCTCCCATTTGATTCATGAAAAGGTAAAATACTTTGCATGTCCATTTTAAGCAAAGAACATGGGCAAAAACAATTATGAAATGCAATTAAGTATACAGAATTTGGTAGATTTTATACAGATTAGTATATGGAATAAAAAGAAAGTTACCGTAGAAATCGAAATGTAGCAAATTTCTTCAGCTATAGATCAGTGAGCTCTTCTTCGTCGTCCTCCGTCGGCCTCTTTTTGTCTCGGCAAAACTTTATCGAGATTTAAGAAAGTTGGTGGAGACGATGAAGCGGTTTGAAATAATGTGTATTTGCAGGTATATATAAACAAGGTCATTCGTCTTTATTACGATTTGGTGAATGATACATCTGGTGAAGTACTATCCGCGTGTAATATTCACAATTTATTTGTAAATGCACTCACTAAAAGAATTAAAGGGCGGAGATACCCCGGATTCTTTTATTGTGTATGACTTGTTTTTTGTTGAAATGGTAGGTGATTAGTAACGCTCTCCGCGCTGTCATATTTGTCATTGCCTTAATTTTATTCGAGTCAAATTGTAACGTACATCCCCTTCTGTATTAAATTTATCATTATCTCTACAATTCTATACTTGTAAATTTTCAAAATAAAACAATTAGATTTGAAATCTCTCATCATATGCAATTTCATTATAATTGGTTGCTATTTTGTAGCAAATCTCTCAAAATATAACTATTAGATTCTAAAATTTTGTATTTGACTCCTCCTTTTCTTCTTCGCCTTCTTCTTATTCTTCTAGCGGCAAAACTTTATTGAGATTTAAGAAAATTGGTGAAGGCGCTGAAGCGATTTGAAATAAAGTATATTTGCAGGCATGTATAAATAATTTCATATGTCTTTATTACAATTTCGTGAATGATACATTTGATGAAGTACAATACGCGTGTAATATTCACAATTTATTTGCAAATGCGCTCATCAAAAGAATAAAGGGCGGAGATACCAAGGATTCTTTTATTATTATTATTATTATTATTATTATTATTATTATTATTATTATTATTATTATTATTATTATTATTATTATTATTATTATTATTATTTTATTTTATTTATTTATTTATTTTTTGAAATGATAGGTGAGTAATAACGATCTCTGCGCTGCCAATTTTGTCACTGCCTTCTTTTTATCCTTGTCAAATTGAATTATAATGTACACTCCCTTCAGTATTAAATTTATCATTATCTCCTCAGTTTTGACCTTGCCAATTTAGTTATATATGTGTAAACAAGAATCATTGTAGTATATTCTAAAAAAATGGTCAATGTTTAGTTAAAAAAACACATTTTTTTAAAGAAAATTTAAAGGTTGCGCCACACAAGGATGATACGAACTCAGGTCCTTTGGCCTCGAAACTAACCATCTATCGTTGGCCAACACACGCATACAAAATACCTAATTTTTGTGTTGATTACTAATTTTATTTTTTTATTTCATAAAACGGACAAAAGGAAAATATATTTATATATGCATGAGTATATTCGTATATTGTGTGTATTTTTGTACATATTTTTCATTTGTATCATTAGTGATTAAAAATAAAAATAAACTCTTAAAATTGAAATGCATTTATGATTGCATGGAAAATAGCATAATAGTACATGTTAAATATGTGAATAACATAATTAAATAATAAAAATTAATTAGCACAAATATCAAAAATTGGGAGGGAAAATGACTATTTTACATTAATATATATATATATATATATATATATATATATATAGAGAGAGAGAGAGAGAGAGAGAATAGATCATATGGGAACCTTTCATTTCGTGAGAACTAGGAACCTTTATGATCCGTTGATTTTAAGAGAATAAACGGCTGAGATTTGAAGATCATATTGATTAATTTTGGCAGTTTTATAAATTGAAAGGGTAATATTGTAATATGTTCTATTCGTTCCTTAAAACGTGGGATACTAAAGAATCCATTCTCTCTCTCACACACACTCTGTCGAACCTTTCTCTCGATCTCTCTCGCACGACTGCTGCCGGCGCCGCTCTCGCACGACTGCTGCCGGCGCCGCTCTCTCTCTCTCACACACACTCTATCGAACCTTTCTCTATCTATCTCGCACGACTGCTACCGGCGCCGAGGGCTGCTACTATACTCCGGCCGCGGTCCCCTTTTTTCTCCTTCCATATTCCACTTTCGATTCGTTTTTAGGATTTTGATAGACAGAGAAAGCAGGTGCCGCGACCTCCGGCTGAGATGCCGCTGTCGAGTCGCCGTCCACCGGAAACAGTAGCATCCGCCGCCGTACAGGTTAGATTTCTCTCTCCCTGTCTTCTTTTTGATCTCTCCCTCCCTCTAACTCTCGTCTCTCTCTTGATAAGGGTTCGGGATAGAAACAAGCCGCTGCGAGCCGCTGTCTGGACTCGCCGCCGCTGTCCGCCGTTTGATTTTATGTTGTTGATTTATGCTTTCGAATTATTTATAATGCATGAAAAAATGTATAAATGTTTAGCATATCAGTTGTTCGATAAAATGTCCTTGTGAGTTTATGTATTTTGAGTTGTAATCATTATTAAAAATTTCGGCATGATTTGTTTTCAGTTGTTTATTTTTATATGCTTTGAAGCGTATTATTAGTTATAATTAAGCATGACTCGTATTGTTAATAAAACGTCCTAGTGAGTTTATGTATTTTGCGTCGTCTCTTATGGATTGGGTAGTTTAATTGTTGCTTTTTGCTCGATTTCCTTTTCCATTTACTGTATATTTGGAATGAATTCAAATGAATGCTTGGTTCAAACACTTACGTAGTGCTTAATAACGTCAGTGCTTAATAACTCAAATAAATCAAATGAATGCTTGGAATTAAACTAAACTCGGGTATTTACGCAGTGCTTAATAACGTCATAAAACTTGCTTGCGAACTATTATTTGATGCTTATAACTCAAATGAGCAATCTTATCGGTAAATACAAATATTTAAGCATGAAACCACTTGATGCTTAATAACGTCATAAAACTTGCTTGCGAACTATTATTTGATGCTTATAACTCAAATGAGCGTATTATTAGTTATAATTAAGCATGACTCGTATTGTATAATAAAAAACGTTGAAAAATATGCTTACATTAGTCGAAATTCATGCTTAATTTATGCACATAAAATGTTCGATATAATGTTTCATAGAAAATTAAGCATAAAAATTCAAGCTAGTTGAAAAATAAGCATCGAGTATCAAGTATTTAAGCATCAATTGTTTTTGTTGGGAACCCCCTGCAGTTTGATTTTGATGATGTTTATCGAAACCACACTTAGGCATATTTTGCTTGTTTAGAGTCAAGGCCGATAGATCGACCTGCTACCTGTTAGTGCAGGTCGATGCTCTTTAATGTTTAGAATCAAGTTCGATCCACCCTGTAAGAGAAAGGTCGATGTATCGACCTGCCTCAATAGGATCGAGCTGGATCATCAGCCTGTCTATCGACCTCCTCTATCAAGCTTCCAGCTGACATTGCCATAGAAGATTTCAAGAGCTGGATTGTCAATCAAGGTCGATGCTCCGCCTTCATGGAGCGTCACGACCTGATCCTTGCCACGTCGAGTGCCAGCAAGGACGAATATTCCCAACGGCTAGAAGTGAGTCAGCATCCAACGGCTAGTGCCACATCAGCCCGACTCCAACGGCTAGTTTTTCAAAACTGCCTATAAATACTTCAGCCATTTTCGGATTCAAGTAAGGGAAACACTAGCTATCAACGCCATATCTCTTGTTGGTCCCGGGAAAGAGTAATTGGTGTATGGGGGGGGGAATACACCAATAACCAACCGTTTTTGACTTTTAAAATTCAGGTTGATCTGCAGGTCGTTTGTCAAGGTCGACCTTATCAGAGGCAGTTTGATCTATCAAGCTCGTATGGAATCAAGCTTGATTTATCAAACTGTTAATGCGGAAGTTTGGTGGAGGTTGATTACTCTTTGAAAAATCTTAAGGTTGAATATGGATAGCAAGTTGATTCGTGTAATGCGGGTTGATGCTCGTCAGTATGATAATGAAATGAAAGAGCGATAAATAAAGAGAGAGAGAGAAACACCGCGATGTAGCGTGGTTCGGAGAAATCCTCCTACGTCCACGTCAGGTCGACTCGACCTGAGAATCCCTTTTCTTTTGGATCCACCTCTCTCTTATTTATACTGACTGAGTATCAGTTCTAGCTACAATCTAACTTGAGAGTAACTAGACACGAGTTTTGGGTCGTGACCCTTACAACCTTCGTACTAGAACGTACAAACAACCTTACGCTGTTACAGAGCTTGACTAACTCTATAATGGCGAAAATAAGAACAAGCTTTCTAACTTCGAACAAGTCGGAGAAGAAGTTGTTTGAACAATCGACAAGCAGCAGTGAACGCTTCGTCGTTGTGGTGTTTTTCGGAATCGGAAACCTCTCTTCTTCAAGTGTTTGGGAAACTAATCGGATTTCGAACACTTGAATGGATATGAGCTTTGAGAGAGATTTGGGCAGAGATATGGCGTTGATAGCTAGTGTTTCCCTTACTTGAATCCGAAAATGGCTGAAGTATTTATAGGCAGTTTTGAAAAACTAGCCGTTGGAGTCGGGCTGATGTGGCACTAGCCGTTGGATGCTGACTCACTTCTAGCCGTTGGGAATATTCGTCCTTGCTGGCACTCGACGTGGCAAGGATCAGGTCGTGACGCTCCATGAAGGCGGAGCATCGACCTTGATTGACAATCCAGCTCTTGAAATCTTCTATGGCAATGTCAGCTGGAAGCTTGATAGAGGAGGTCGATAGACAGGCTGATGATCCAGCTCGATCCTATTGAGGCAGGTCGATACATCGACCTTTCTCTTACAGGGTGGATCGAACTTGATTCTAAACATTAAAGAGCATCGACCTGCACTAACAGGTAGCAGGTCGATCTATCGGCCTTGACTCTAAACAAGCAAAATATGCCTAAGTGTGGTTTCGATAAACATCATCAAAATCAAACTGCAGGGGGTTCCCAACAATTTCCCCCTTTTTGATGATGTCGAAACCAAACACTTTACAAATAATTCCTAAGATAGAACACTGAAAGATGGTATCAGAGCTTAAACATTTTTCAATCATGAAGATTGATAAGGAATTAAATGAAAGGCAAATAAGAACATAATTAAAATAAAGCAGTAAAGGCAGATGCCTGGACAAAGAGATATTGTCATCAGGACGAAGGATAATTTTGTTTCATTAAGCTCGTTAGCAGAATACATGGAGAGTTTACAACCAGCTGAGAGCATAAATGAAAAACAATTACAAAATTATCTATCTACATAGCCTGGATCTTGGCACGGGCTGCCAAGCGCTCTTCTTGGACCTGCTCCCTTGACAACGTCTGCATGCTCGCATAGATTCCATCCCTGATACGACGATAGTCGGGATCGGAATTCGATACGTTGACGCCTAGACCGATGGCAGTTTGGGCGATGTACTGGTCGATTCGAGTGTAATCCAAATACTCCGAAGCACCAAGACGTAAGGGCGTAAAATATTGCTGAGCAGGGGCCCTTATCGTCACACCAGCCACTGCAGCCTTCTTCTTGAGCTCACCAATGAATTTTTGGTATGGAAACTTGCGCATGTAGGCTGCATACGCTTCATCGGCATCGGCAGGCAGGGAGGGGTCCTTGATGAAGTAGTGCAGGAGGATGAAGCACGAATTGAGCTCCCGCAGCAGGTTGTTCTGAGATTCATCAAGCCAATCAACGACCTGCTGCAATCCTCCTGCATTCAAAACAAGAGCGGACTGGCTGATCCAGTCCATCTCTCTCTTCCTTCTAGCCTCAGCAGCACGGCGCTCTGCCTTGAAGCGCTGCTGCTCCTCTTGATTTGCAGCCTGCTCCGGCGTAGCACCAGCCAGCACCATGGCGGAAATGAGATCGGCCTCTGCTGCCAATCGAGCTTTGGCGGCAGCAGCCTGCTCCGCACCAAGCTGGGAGATAGGATCGACATGAGAGGCAGCGGCCTTGGGTGCAACGACCTGGGAGGGCTTCTTTTGAGAAGGAGGAGGAGCCTTGGATTTTGGGGCCGGGGCCTTCTTTTTCTTCGCGGCGGCGACTCTCTCTTCTTCCCCCTTTTCGACATCAGCAGAAAGGGCCTGGATAAGGGAAAGAAGAGTCGCATCCTCTTGTTGCAGCTTGACCACAGCATCCTTCAACTCCATTTGCCCACTGAGAAGGGAGGAGATGGTGCCGTGGATGGCGTTGATCTGGTCATTGGAGGTCGATGCCGAGTTTGAGATAGCAGAATTCAGGTTGTCTACTCGCTCATCGACCTTGGATAAATCCTCCAATACCTCCGCGATCTGGTCACGGGACGCCATGTTGAGCTCATCAAGCTGGCCCGGTAGGAGCTTGTCGGTATATTCTTTCAGAAGTCTCACTGCAAAATCAGTGACACGCTCCCTGGCAACTTCATCGGCCTGGGCTTTGGCATCTTTCACTATGTCGGCCCGGGCCTCAGCTACGGCCTGCTTGATTTGCTCTGGGAGGCTGGTGATGATTGACTCGAGCTTGGCAGAAATATCATCCAGCGCAGCCTCCACATTGACTCTTGGAGACGGAGCAGCAGCAACTAGAGGCTGATCATCACCCTCAATCCTGGGTGATGATTGCTCCGGAGTTTGAATCCGATCAAACTCGTCTCCGGCTTCGGTGGCGGAGTTGTACAGGGCGCGAGAGTGCGCATATAGGGGGCGAAGGTCGATGCCCAAAATTTTGGCTTCGACCTTCATGCGGCGAAGCACCAGCTGGCAAAAATTGGAGGCCGCATCCCCCACGGTGTAGAAACCGAACTCCGCTTCAAGAGCCAGCTCCTCGACCTTCAGGTCGTCGAGAGTGACGACCTGTAGCAACGCCTCGAATACGTAGTAGTAGCTCGACTTACAATCCAGGTAGAACTGGAGGCGAGCAGCGAGGTCGAGGGTTTTGGGGAGTTGATCGATTCCTGGCATCAGGTCGATGACCTTTAGCCTGGCTTCGGCCTTCTTCGAAGCCACCATTGCTTGAGCAGGAGAGACGGCCTGCTCGGGGATAGGCTGGAAGGGCAGGATGGTGTCTTGCTCCACCTCTTCTTCGGTGACGTCAACAATTTCCACCGATCCAGCTCGTTGAACACGAGGGGACTTTGCTGGAGAGGGAGCGACGACCTGCGTGGAAGATGCAGGCCGTTTCTGCGAGGCGGACGGCTCGCCGGCGGAACGGACTGGAGATGGAGTCCGTTCGGCTGATGGAGAGCGCGATGGAGAGCGCGAAGTCTCCGTGCGAGCAGCAGGCTCATCGAGCTGCACGGGAAGGACTTTATGCATCGGCCTGGGAGGATCACCGGAGGCCGACTGCATTTTGCGAGGGGGAGTCCTCTTAACGGGCTGGCCCTTCTTGACAGGGCGAGAGGGGACCAGATCGAAATCGGCCTTCCTTTTCTTTTGAAGGGGTCGATCTGGGATCCTCCAACCAACTTTGGAATGGCCGGTTCTGGCGAGATGCTCCCGGACAGAGTCTGGGGAGTTGTGGTAGATTTGCGGTGCCACCCCAATCGCCATCTCAAGCTGATGGAGATCTTTTGGAATAAACAGAGGGGGGAAGTCCGGATCTTTGGACCACGACCTCTGCTTGAAGTGGGAGATGATGATGGAGGTCACCTTCGTCCCAAGGCGAAGCGGCTTGTCGTTGCGGAGAGATACTTTTACAATGGCTTCTCCCTCCGTCTCGCAGATGATCATCCTGGCTTCATCCCAAAGCAGGGAGACCAACAATTTGGCCCAACAGACAGGCAGGTCGAGCACTACGGCCGCCAAGATCTGGAATTTGAAAGGGGTGACCTGGTCGTAGTTCCCGAGAAGCCCCAGAAAACACTTCTGCACGAAGTCCATCAAGAGGCGATATTTAGGGCGGAGATCGCTCCTCTTGAATGCGACTGGCACGAACTGCCTCTGCTCGATTAGGACACGATCTGCAACCTGCTGCAGTTGGTCCCTAGAAATGTCAGAGAGTTGCATCGTCCCCTCTTCATCAATGTCGAAGGCCGCTTTCACAGCATCAAGAACGTTGATGGTGGCCACGGACTTCGTGGTTCCAATAGAGACGGTGTGGGTGGATACGGAATCTCCTTCATTCCAATTGTAGAAGAAGGCACCCACAAGCCTAGGGAGATTCTTCGCCGGCCGGGTGGAGATGATCTGATGGAATGAACGGCACTTCTCCACCATGGCGAACATGGAGTCGAGATCGTGAAAACCGAAGTTTTCACGCACCATGTAGGGCTCGTACTTGATGCGAGCCGTCAAGAACTCTTCTACTTCTGACCACTGCAATTCTTTACGACCAGAGGGTAAAATATTTGCTGCCATTGTTGTTTTCTGCAAATTTTCCAAAAGAGATTAGAAAGAGAACCAATCGTTTTTCGAGAAAAGATAGAGAAACACAGTTAAGAGCTTGACAGGAAATTAAAAGCATAAATGGTAAAAAGAACACAAACCACTGCGAGTGATTCGAAGCAGAGAGTGAAGAAGCAGAGAAACGATGATCACGACGGCGGCAGTTTAAAATTTTGCAGAGAAAATTAGGTTTTAGTAGATGAAGATGATAAGAGTAAGTAAAGTTTTTGAGAGAAAACTGCATGACATATATAGATTTTTCGAACGGTTGAGATCGTTCGAATTTGAAAAGGTTAAAGTTGCAGTATTAATCCTCAACCGCACGATCGTGGGCGCGTGGAATGTGTAACGTTTCACATCCGCGCGTGAAGAGGTTGGAACGTGCATAAATATGCATTTTTACAGAAAAATGGCAGGGAATTAAATGTAGCCTCGGTCAACGTGTCAAAACTTGACACTTGACTAGATGTGTTGAGAAAATGGTAATCATTACTCCCTTTTTCCTCATTTTCTGCAAATTTGCAGTCCCTTAAACAATGAAACACATTGAGAAATAAATAACATTAATAAATGAAAAATACAAGCTAGCATTGGAAGAAAGATTCTCTCCCTACGATGAAGAAAAGGAAAGGGAGATCGAAACCCTAAAGTCAAAGGTTGACGAATTGACTTTACTGGTCAAGGAGTTCGATACCAGGGAGCTCGAGAAGAACGAGTCCCTCAAGACCAAAGATGCCGAAATACACAGCCTTACCTCAAAGCTGGCTGTTTTCGATAAAAAAAATTTATGAAAAAATGAGCATAAAATAGATGACACAAAAATACAAATATTTAAGAATGCATGGAAACTGTTCGACGAAATCCATGCTTAATCTATGCACATAAATTTTTGATAAAATGTTTCATAGACAAATAATCATCAAAATTCAACCTGGGTGAAAAAAAATAGCATCGAGTATCAAGTATTTAAGCATCAAATGTGTTCGATAAAATGTTTTTATGAAAAAAAAAGCATAAAATCGACCACATAAAAATCCAAATATTTAAGCATGAAACCCCTTGTAAGAATGCACATGTTCGAAAAAATTCATGCTTAATCTATGCACATAAAATGTTCGATAAAATGTTTAATAGAAAAAGTAGCATCAGAATTCAAGCTAGGTGAAAAAGTAGCATCAAGTATCAAGTATTTAAGCATCAAATGTGTTCGATAAAACATTTCTATAAGAACAAGCATAAAATCGAAGAAAAATAATCATAAATTCGGCAACACAAAAAATAAGCATAAAATCGACGACACAAAAATAAGCATAAAAAACATTCATATAAAAATAAGCATGATATTCAAGCATGAAACTAGTTGTTCATAGAAAAATAAGCATCAAAATTCAAGCTGTTTGAAAAATAAGCATCCAGTATCAAGAATTTAAGCATCAAATGTGTTAGATAAAATGTTTATATGATAAATAAGCATAAATTGGACAACAAATAAGCATGAAATCGACGACATAACAAATAAGCATAAATCGTAGGTTGCGAACTAGGTTTCGCCGGCTGCGCGTGAGCCAGGTTTTGGAGGCTGCGAACCAGGTTTCGGCGGCGGTGGTTGTTGCTCTGTTCGGCGGTGGTTGCTGCTCGGTTTTGACGTCTGTTGCTGCTCGATTCGTTGCCTCGAAGCAGGTTTCGGCGGCGGCGGTTGCTGCTCGGTTCGGTGGTGGTTGCTGCTCGGTTTTGACGGCTGTTACTGCTCGGTTCGTTGCCTGCGAAGCAGGTTTCGGCGGAGGCGGTTGCTGCTCGGTTTTGGCGGTGGTTGCTGCTCAATTTCATCGCCTATGAAGCAGATTTCAGCGGTCGTTTTCTGCTCCGTTTCGCCGGCTGCGAAAACCAAAGACGCAAATTCGGGAGTCGGGAGTCGACGCAGATTCGTTGTTGAATGAATCGGCGATGTTTCTTCCTTTCATATGCATACACGTTCAACCTAAAAATAAGGTAAGTGGATATGTTTTGATATTTTATTGACTGAACTACCCTTTTGATTAATTAAAAATTGGATTCAATCAACTAATTATTTATTGTAGGAATTAATATTGACCATAGATCTCTCATAATCTAAGGGACTAGATTGGTTCCTAGTTCTCATGATCTAAGTGGTATCCATGAGAACCACCCCCTATATATATATATATATATATATATATATATATATATATATATATATAATATATATATATATATATATATATATATATATATATATTTTCAAAATAAAATTATTAGATTTGAAATCTCTCTAATTCAATTTAATTATAATCGGTTGCTATTTGGCGTAAGTCCACGTCGTTTTCCCGCAAATCTCTCAAAATAAAACTATTATATTCTGTAATTTTGTATTTGACTCATCTTCTCTTTCGCCTTCTTATTCTTTTATCGGCAAAGCTTTATCGAGATTTAAGAAAAATGGTGAGATAATGACGATTTTAAAAAATTAATGTATATTTCCAGGCATATTTAAAGGTCATCCGCCTTTATTACAAATTGATAAATGATACATTCGATGAAATACAATACACGTGTAATATTCACAATTTATTTATTAAATGCGCACGCTAAAAGTATAAAAGGGCGGAGATAACAAGGATTCTTTTACTGACATGACGACTCTCTGCGCTGTCAATTTCCTCATTGCCTTATTTTTTTCCACGTCAAATTGAATTGTAACGTACACTTCCTTCGGTATTATATTAATCATTATCTCCTCATTTATGCCATCATCATTTTATTTCTCCACGTACAAATTGTTTTTTTTTTTTAAACTATTAAATTTGAAATCTCTCAAATGCAATATAATTATAATCGGTTGCTATTTGGCAAGTCCACGTCGCTTTCCCACAAATCTTTCAAAATAAAACTATTGGATTTCGAAATATTGCATTTGGTTCCTCCACTCCTTCACATTCGTCAAATTATTTTATCAGGCAAAGCTTTATCAAGATTTAAGAAAATTGGTGAAGACAATGAAGATCTGAAATAATTAATGTATATTTCCAATATTTAAATAAGGTCATGTGCCATTATTACATTTTGGTGAATGATACATCCAATGAAATACAACACACGTATAATATTTACAATTTATTTTGCAAATGCATACACTAAAAGTATAAAAGGGCAGAGATACCAAGTATTTTTTTATTTGGCATGACTTATTTTTTTATTGAAATGGTAGGTGAGTAGTAACGTTCTCTGAGCTATCAATTTAGTCATTTCCGTCTTTTTATCCGCGATAAATTGAATTGTAACGTTCACTCCCTTCAATATTAAATTTATCATTATCTCTTCATTTTCGACCTTTGTCAATTTATTTCTATGCGTGTAAAATTTTAAACTAAAACTATTATAGTTGAAATCTTTCAAATGCAATTTAGTTATAATCGGTTGCTTTTGTCAATTCTATATCACATTTTACCACAAATCTCTCAAAATAAAACAATTATATTCCAAAATTTTTATTTGACTCCTCTTTTCCTTCGGCGAACTCTTATTCTTTTATCGGCAAAGCATTATTAAGATTTAAGGAAGTTGGGAAGACAATGACGATTTGAAATAATGTATATTTGCATGCATATTTTAACAAGGTCACCTTCTATTATTACAATTCGGTAAATGATACATCCGATGAAATACAATACATGTGTAATATTAACATTTTTTTAATGTACACGCTAAAAGTATAAAAGGGCGGAGATATCGATTCTTTTACTAGGCATGACTCTTGTTGTTATGTTGAAATGGTAGGTGAATAGTAACTCTCATTGCCTTATATTTTCTGCGTCAAATTGAATTGTAACGTACACTGCCTTTAATATTAAATTTATCATTATCTCCTCATTTTAGACCTCGTCAATTTATTTCTAGACGTATAAAAATAAAATTTCAAAATGAAACTATTAGATTTGAAATTTGTCAATTGCAATTTAATTATAATCGGTCGCGATTTTATTGGAGCCAATTTTTCAAATTCGACCCTTGTTATGTGTGGCTGATTTGGTGAAATTTTAGAATACTAAATTTAGAGGCAAAAAAATTTCTACCCTCTTAGAGATAGAAAAACCAATTCTTGGTTTGGGAATAAGAAAAACCAATTTCTACCCATATTTTCAAAAGTTGTACCAAAATACCCTTCATTTTCCTACTTTTCACTCATTTTTCTGACACACACCCCCCACCCACACACTTTTTCACTCTCCAAATTAACTCTCTCTCTCTCTTCCTCTCTCTGAAATTGTGACGCTCTCTCTCCTCTCACCCACTAATTCTTCTCTCATTTTTTCAACTTTTTCTTCTCTTTCTCTCTCTTTCTGCACGTACTAGTAAGTTTTTTTAAGTTTCGTACTATGTTGTTAAGGGGGTGTTTGGTATCCCCAATGGGATAATGGGCCCGAACTGTTTAGCCAAGATATAATCTCATTTTTCTGGGCCCATGATTAGTTGTTTCTTGTTTGGTATCCACGATAATTTGAAGCCCGATTTTTAATTTCGTGTTTGGTAACCAAGACTGCTATTTAATATTTATTATGAATTTTCGAAAAGCCCCCTTGACCCCATATATATATGTGAAGCCCTACATTCCACGGTTCACCATTTGTCGCACTTTTTAACACAGAGCTCTAATCTTCGCGGCAAGAAATCAGGCGAGACACTTCAATGGCGGCGAATCCAGGTTTGTATTTGCTCTTTCCCAACATACTCTCTTCTCCCCCTGTCTCGTAAAGGAGAAAACAACAGTACTTGGATCGGCCATTTAAGAACTGAGAATAGATGAAAGCATGGATTAAATTAAAAATCATAACTATATTGAATGTGTTGGTCCCGGTTTGTTATGGGAAAAATACGTAGGGGGGGGGGGGGGGGGGTGAATACGTATTTTGAAGTTTTTCAACTTCAAATTCCTTAACTCAGAGTATGAAGTAAAGTGCTCGTAGAAATACTAAGACCTAGCCGAGAGCTAGATCTAAAGCAATCAAAGATCTCTCGACCTAAGCTTAGAGCTTGATCAAGAGTGAGACTTTACTCTTGTGCGGAATTTGGTGAGCTAAAATCTTTTCCTAAGTAATTAAAAATTCAAGTTGAGTTTGTTTAGATGCACTTGCAATGAATAATCAAAGTAAAGAGTTTTAGGGTTGAGAGATACGACACAGGGATTATAGTGGTTCGGAGATAAAGCTCCTACGTCCACTATGTTGCACGACGGCAACGGTTTTCTTCACTCAAGAACTTGAAGGTTACGGGTCCTTCAAAAACCTGGTCGAGATCAGGCTTCACTCGCCTGGATCCAACGACAGACGTAGTGATTGCGGGTTCACTACACAAACCTAACCTGGACTGGAAGCTTCACTCGCTTCAGTCCGACACAGACAGACAGGGAGATTGCGGGCTCTCCTTACAGCCTAGCTTCGATCGAGCTTCACACAAACGATGTAGGTGCAAGCTTGGATCTAAACTCTATGATCGAGGCTTCTTCAATCGATGAAAGAAGGGCCTTGGATCGAGACAACCTAACGACGACGAACTCAAAAACCTAACAACAGATTTAGGGTTTTTGGTTTACGACGACACGCTATGAAGAGCTCTTTACAGTGAGTGCAAAGATGGCTAGAGCTCTTCTTCTAAGCTTGGATATGGAATGGGCTTAGACTCTAAGTGTGAAGGTTGTGAAGACGAGTTCCGATGAACTGGAAACTCGGAGAACACTTGGAAACAAAGACTCGAAGATTGCTAGAAAGCTGGGAATGTTTGTTTGCAGTAGGCGCTCGAATGCTCAAGTAGTGTTCTGCTTCTCTTCGTCTTCAGCCTTCACTATTTATAGGCGGAGGGATGCCGAGATCCGTTGCTTGGTTGGTGGCTTTGTCCCTCCTCCTCTCGATAGTACTTTGCGCAGGCTGGCTGCTTTTCAGACGTCCAGTTTTGGATTTTTGCCAGAAATGGCTAAGGTCCAATTTCAACAGTAACTGGAGCGATCCAGTACTGTTGCAGCGCCCTGTCGGCCTGGCAGTCAACTCCGCTGCTCCTCTCCGCGTTCGACACGTGGAGATCTCGTAATAAATGCGGAGATCTTCAGTTGACTGGAGTTCAAATTCGGAGCGGGAATTGTGCTGTCGCTTTCTGGTAGGTAGTGGCTCGCTTCGCTTTGAAGTTGTAGCGTCCGCTTTAGTTGAGTCACTTCATAGTCATTCTGCAGTGAGTCGCTTTGGGAAATAAAGTTCCCTAGTGACTGCTTTGGAAAATGCTGACTAGAGTTGACTTGCTTTGACTTTGAACTGTAGTGCTCGCTTCGCTTCGCTTTGGCAGACTCGCTTTGAATCTACTGTAGCGCTCGCTTCGCTACACTATTCTTCGGCACGCTTCACTTCAGCTTGCTAGACTTGCTTCGCTTCGGAAAACACACTCAAGCGAGTGGCCTTCACTTGAACTTTTGAAGCCTATAATCTAAGCAAAATAAAGAGTCATCCTAACAGAGTAGGCTTAGAAAAATTCTAACTTATTATCTACATCAAAATGGGTCGCTTGGGAATAGGATACTTGGGGTTTTGGGATCAAATCAAAACAAATAACTTCATTTACAAAATGTCCCATGTAGTTCCCCCTTAACATGTTTGTCCTTAACAATTCCCAACAGAATGCATTCAATCAACATGTATATCTAATCGAATTTGTATGTTACACACAGCCATGATGAAATCCCAAGAATTTCTGTAGTGGGCAAAATTCGTAAGCCCAAATTACATGGCCCAACGGTCTTAACGGACCAGGCTGGACGGTCGAAACGGCCCAATAGAAAAGGCATTCAGGCCCAATTCAATTATTAGCCCTAGAGCCTATCCGGTTACGTCAGCCACAACGGTCAGCACAGTCAATCGTGACTTATCATTTAAATCAAAGACCGAGTCAAATTACGTTAACTCAGTCGCGGAAGTCGGAACGGATCGAGGGAGATGGACACGAACTGATAAGGCCCATGAGAGAAACCCTAAGGGGGAGGCCATCGTATATATACTAACTGACTAGGTCGAGTCAGTCACGATCTATTCCACGCTCACACTCTCCACTACTCTCTCAACTGCTCTCACACACTCAGCACAATCACGACAGTCGCTGCCGTCGGAGTAAGCCGAACAAGCTTCCTCTACCGTCAATCCCCCCTCACACGTTACTTCCTGTCACCTCCTTAACCAACCGATCGCTCATAGTCGTCCGCGACCACCACAATTGCTTTGTTATTTACTTTCGTTATTGTTTACGTTTACATTCTCTTATTCAAATACCTTACTAACTTGAGCGTCGGAGGTCCTACGACCGACACCCCTCCGGTGTTCTTCGTAGGGCTCTAACGTGTCTGTTGTGTTGGTTACAGGTTGCTAGTGCCCTATTCGACCGGATCGACCGAATCGTCCGGCCAACCGTAATTGTAGATCCTACCTCTACAATTTGGTGCCCACCGTGGGGCCCTAGCAATCAAGCGAATCAGCACGATCCGAAAGCTTTCGAATTTCCGACCATGGGTGATGAAAACAACATGTCCGATGCGCCTGTGGGGACCGATTTCGCCGCTCAACTTGCGGCCCTGACCGAACAGATGAACCGAGAGCGGGAGGCTAGGGAGAGGCTTGAAAAAGAGAATGTCGATTTACTCAAGCGTCTCGAAGCGGCCGCGAATCAAACCCAAAAGACTCCGACTTCTCGGTTGAAGACTCCGGTCGACCCGATGCAATCCCTGGAATATGAAGACCACTTCACTGATGACGACGATGCCGACAATGTCAACCCCGGAGAGTCGTACGGTCCGGTAAATAATCAAGGTTTTTATCAGTTTAATCCTGATCGTACTCGTGTGTCTTTCCTTACAGGCAACCCAGTATCCCTTGATCTCGAACCTCAACGAACCGTGACACGGCCAATATGATCTGCTGGAACTGGCTCGACCGTCCCAGCAGCCGGTGCGACCGAATCAATCCATCCAGCCATCGGTCTTCAGCATGTGACACCCGAACCGGTTCGCATGACACCCGGAGTGAGTTTAAGCCATGCGGTCACTGGAGGCACGGGTCTGACGGCACATGCGGGCGTTCAACAACCAATTCAGGGTACAACCGTTACTGCGGTCCCAACAGCTGGAACCATGCAACCCGAACAAAACATTGGCTTCCCCCATCAGAACCAATTTATCACCGCCGAACCAGTCCGGACGGCCGCAATCGGGTCCTCCATGAACTTTGATGCAGATCTGGCCTACAAGTTAGCCGAGATGGAGACAATGATTCAACATATCCCCGGAGTGCCGACACCCATCAAGAAGAGCGCCGCAAGTTGCTATGCCGACTCACCGTTCGTGGATGACATCGCGTTGGTGGAGATGCCTCCTAAATTCAGCTTCCCCAACATGAAGCCATTTGATCGAACTACCGATCCAGACGACCACATCGCTCAGTACCGGCAGAGGATGTTTACAGTGGCTATCCCTCGCCAGTCGAGGGAAGCCTGCATGTGTAAGGGGTTCGGTTCTATTCTGATAGGACCGGCCCTCCAGTGGTATACCAATCTTCCAAATAACTCTATCTGTTCTTTTGCTCAACTAACTGATATGTTTGTGCAGCAATACGCCAGTAGCAGGAAGTTGGAGAAAATTTCGGAAGATTTGTACGTGATAGTCCAACGCGTAGGAGAACCCCTCCGCGACTACGTTGGACGTTTCAACAAAGAAAAGGTGTCAATAACCAACTGCAACCAGCAAACTGCCATCACTGCCTTCCGCAAAGGCCTTCTTCATGACTCCGATCTCTACAAGGAGCTCACCAAGTACCCATGCAAGACGATGGAAGATATTCTGGCCAAGGCATGGGCGCACATCAAGTGGGAGGAAGACCAATACAACAATCAGAGGACTCTCCCTCACAGAAATCCGAGGAGAGATACCAGAGCCGACAGAAGGTCAAGTGACAGGCGTTCCGAACCGTACCCGCCTCCTACAAGATTCGATAGCAGGAGAAGGGATTATGGCCAAACATCTGAAACGCGGCCGAGGGAGAGAGCAAAAGTGCCAGAATATAACTTATCGATCTCGCCTGTTGAAGCAGTAATGGCACTCAAGCAATTGGGCAACAGGGTCAAGTGGCCGGAAAAGATGAGAGCACCGCCAGAACAGAGGGACCGGTCGAAATGGTGCGAATTCCATGCTGATCACGGGCACCGAACGGACGACTGCATCGCCTTGAAATTGGAGGTGGCCCAGTTGCTGAAACAAGGCCACCTGACCGAGCTCCTGACTGACAAGGGGAAACAAACCCTCCAAGAAGCAAGAGACAGACGCGACGGCCGCAGAGATGTTACCCCCCCACGACCTCCGGTGCATGAGCGAATAGTAAACGTCATAACAGGCGATTCCGAAGTCAGCGGAGTAACCCATTCGGCAGCCAAGAGGCATGCAAGAGAAGCAGGCCGATTCAGAGTAGAGTCCAGCCCAACGGAGAAGGACGTGACCGAGCACTCCGCCCAATCGATCTGCTTTACCACTTTGGAATCCACTAAGCTTCTCAACCCTCATCATGATGCTTTAGTTATTTCTCTTTATATTGCTAATTATCTCACCAAACGTGTTCTAATTGACAACGGCACCTCCGCCAATGTCCTGTTTCTTTCCACTCTCAGGGAAATGGCAATTGATGAGGCCAAGTTAGTCAAGAAAACCACATGCCTCGTCGGCTTTAGCGGAGAGCAAAAGACACGTTGGGAGAGATCGAACTCCCAGTCTATGCAGAAGGAGTCAACCTCTGCACTCGCTTCTTAGTGGTGGATTCTCCCTCCGCTTACAATGTCATCTTAGGCCGTCCCTGGATCCACGAGATGGGAGCTGTACCGTCAACTTTCCATCAAGTGCTGAAGTTCCCAACCAAATGGGGGATAAAAGAGATAAGGGGAGATCAAAAGGATTCACGCGCATGCTACCAGACTACGATGAAGGCGAAGCAAGCTACCTTATAGCAATTACAGCAGGGACAGTCCGACCCGAAGCCGCAACAGCCGATTCATCCGGACAAACCAGATACAGTCGAGTTGGACGAAGTCCCGATCCATCCGGATTTCCCAGACAACACTGTCCGCATTGGAGCTCAACTGACTCCAACTATCAGAGAAGAGCTTATCAAATTTCTATCTGATCATTACGATTATTTCGCTTGGTCCCATGCGGACATGACAGGCATCGACCCTAACATTGTTCACAGGTTGCAGGTTGATCCAGACTACCCTCCTAAAAAACAAAAGAGGAGAAAGTTCGCCCCCAAAAGGAATAAAGTCATCAACGAAGAGGTCCAGAAGCTGCTCGACAATGGGCTAGTGAGGGAGGTCCACTACCCGGATTGGTTAGCCAACGTGGTGGTTGTAAAGAAGAAGAATGGCAAATGGCGAGTGTGCATAGACTTCACCTACCTAAACAAGGCGTGCCCAAAGGACTCCTTCCCACTGCCCCACATAGACATGCTCGTTGACGCGACGGCCGGACACGAGTTGCTGAGCTTCATGGACGCCTACTCGGGATACAATCAGATCTTGATGCACCCGAACGACCAAGAAAAGACAGCATTCATGACCAACCTTGGGATTTTTTGCTACAAAGCCATGCCGTTCGGGTTGAAGAATGCAGGGGCAACCTATCAACGACTAGTAAACAGAATGTTCAATAACTTGATCGGTCGAACGATGGAAGTCTACATCGACAATATGCTCGTCAAGTCTCTCCAAGCAGCAAACCATATCGATCACCTCCGACAGTCATTAACCATATCGATCACCTCCGACAGTCATTCGACATCCTCAGGGAGTATAATATGAAACTTAACCCTACTAAATGTTCATTTGGTGTTACTGCAGGAAAGTTTCTTGGTTACCTTGTTACACAGAGAGGAATAGAAGCCAACCCGGCCCAAATCGACTCAATTCAGAGGATAGCTTCCCCGACCTGTGTGAAAGATGTGCAAAAGCTTACGGGAAGAGTGGCCGCCCTCAGTCGATTCATATCCAAGTCGTCAGAACGATGTCACCCCTTCTTCAATACGTTGCGGAAGTCAAAAACATTCGAATGGACTGCGGAGTGCGAAGATGCTTTGAAGCAACTCAAGCAATATCTGACCAGCCCGCCCTTATTGTCAAAACCTAAGGACAAAGAGACTTTGTTTATCTATTTGGCTGTATCCGACACAGCGGTCAGCGCGGTCCTTGTTCGTGAGGAAGAAGGAAAGCAATCACCCATCTATTATGTGAGCAAGTCTTTGTTGGATGCGGAAACTCGATACACTCAGTTAGAAAAGTTGGCATTGGCGCTTGTTCACGCAGCCCGGAAACTACGTCCCTATTTCCAGTGTCATCCGATTGTAGTCCTCACTACCTTTCCGCTAAAGGTGATACTACACAAACCGGAGCTCTCCGGCAGACTAACAAAATGGGCAGTGGAGCTTAGCGAATACGACATCACTTACATGCCAAGGACTTCTTTGAAGTCACAGGTATTGGCTGATTTTATTGTTGATTTACTCCTAACTTGCAAATGCAGGCTGAGAAAGAGCTATGCTGCCTAACCGAAGACCAGTCGGCCGGAATCTGGAAGCTCAATGTTGACGGTTCCTCAAATAGCAAGGGAAGTGGGCTCGGATTAGTCTTAACGTCACCAACGGGGGATACAATCGAACAAGCGGTCAGATGCGGATTCAAAGCCACCAACAATGAGGCGGAGTATGAAGCCTTGATAGCAGGGCTGGGATTAGCTAAGGAACTGGGAGTCAAGAAGGTCAACGTCTTCAGCGACTCTCAACTCGTAGTCAACCAGATGCAAGGCCACTACCAAGCCCGAGACAACAAGATGACCGCCTATCTCAACAAAACGAATGAATTGCAGGCCAGCTTTGAAGAATTTTCCATCACCCAAATTCCCAGAGGAGATAATGACCATGCCGACGCACTCGCTAATATGGGGTCGTCAGTTCAGACGACAGTACCCAAAGCCATACCTATCGTCTACTTGCAGTGGCCAACCATTTGGAAAAATGAAACGGAAGTGTGCGACATATCGACCGACCAGTCGTGGATGACGCCCATCTTTAAGTACCTAGACAAAGATGTCGTCCCTGACGACAAAAGTGAAGCTCGGCGTATCAAGGCTCAAGCCGCCCGTTTCACCATTATTCGAGGTAACCTTTATAAACGTTCATTCTCTGGCCCATACTTACGATGTCTTAATCCTGCAGAAGCAAAGTACGTTCTGGCCGAATTACATGAAGGCGAGTGCGGGAACCACTCCGGTGGGAGAAGTCTAGCTCACAGAGCCCTAACAAGCGGTTACTACTGGCCCACTATGAAGTCAGACTCGGCTGAATACGTCAAAAGATGCGACAAGTGCCAACGATACGCCCAAGTATCCCACCTGCCACCGGAACCTCTCACATCGATCAGTTCACCATGGCCGTTCATGAAGTGGGGAATGGACATAGTAGGAAAGCTCCCAACAGCACCTGGCCAGAGAGTATACATGTTGGCCGTAACCGACTACTTCAGCAAATGGATCGAAGCGGAGGCGTTCCACCAGGTTCGAGATAAGGAGGTGAAAGGATTCATATGGAAGAACGCCATTTGCCGCTTCGGGATACCAAAGGAGATTGTGACAGATAATGGATCGCAATTCATAAGCGCCGACTTCCAAGACTTCTGTCAGTTTTGGAATATCAAGCTAAGCTTCTCCACCCCAAGGTACCCACAAGCGAACGGACAAGCGGAGTCGTCAAACAAAACGATCATGAACACCTTGAAGAAAAGGTTGGAGAAGGCAAAAGGGAGATGGGCGGACGAGCTTCCTGGAGTCTTATGGTCTTATTGGACGACCGCCCGAACTTCGACAGGAGAAACTCCATTCTCCCTTGCCTATGGAATGGAAGCTGTTATTCCGGTCGAAAGTGAAGTACCTACGGCCAGATTCGAACTGACAACAGACGACCAAAATGGGGAAGCAATGGCCCATGAACTCGACACACTTGACGAAAAGAGGGATAAAGCCAAGATAAGACTTGCGTCTTACCAACAAGGTGTAGCCAGACACTACAACAAACACATACGAACACGGAGTTTCAAAGTGGGCGACTGGGTACTCCGACGAGTCTTTCAGAACACAAAAGAAAGCGGAGCCGGCAAACTCTCCCCGACATGGGAAGGGCACTTGATTACCAAGGTTGTCGGGCATGGAGCTTATAAACTCCAAGCGAAGGATGGACGCGACATCTCCAACAGTTGGAACGTCATCCACCTTAGGCAGTATCATTTCTAAACTCAACTTTCCATTATAACTTTCTTATGCCTTTAAATTTTGTTATAACAATATTGACAATAGCACGAAGTATATTTCAAGAACTACATCTTGGCTTGATCCCTACTACGGGTATGTAGGCAGCTCCACGGAGCCCAGCCAATATCTTCTGTCTTACCCGTCGTATCAGACTATTTATGAAACAGGCCAGACTGTCTCCCCGGAGCACGACGCTTGACCGAAAGGTCCAACTTATCAACATGAAGGAAAAATGAACTCTCCGGAGTTCAAACGCTATTTCCTACTGCCCTCAGAAGAGGGAGACCGACGCGACTTTCTCAAAGTCGACACAAACAGTAACGTGGTTGCTTTCATTATTTTTATCTCTACACATACCCGTGTTTACTTCCACAACAATTCTGACAATTCCATGCAGGACCTTGTCAGAACTACATTAGGGCTTGATCCCCAACGGGTATGTAGGCAACTCTACAGAGTGCAGCCCAATCATTCCAGTCGCAACCATCTTTCCTGATCAAACCGAGTCAAGGGAAAAAGAACAATTTGCTCCTCTATACCGAGTCTACCCCAAATCTGGACAACTTGATGGAAAATGATACAATTTCTCATCATTTGAGTCAACTGGCTCGGCCACCGAAGTCGAACATAACTGATCAAGGCTGTGCGCAAGCTCTAACATGCAGAACTTGAGAAGTAACTCTTTACCGAAGTCGACAGCTCACGAAAGCAAAACGTGGGTCAACCGACTCGACAGAGTCACTTGATTGTATATTATATTCTTTTCATCTCAGATATCGACTACTGTAGCTGCTATAACAATATAGATTGTTCATTACAAGTCAAAGTTCAAAATTCATTTTTCTTTGACTGAGTTCACTCTAATTGTGACTGTTATGACGACTCGACTCAATGAAAAAATCGACTGTTTGGATTGTTCTCACTTGAAATTCGACATGCCCATACATTTTCAAGAGCTAAAATAATTTGAAGGTAAGTCATCGCGCTACTTTACTAGTTATGAAAAAGATAACACACTACGCGGACTTGGCCACCCAAACAAACATGCAATAGGTTCCTTCAAAAGGAAAGGAGGCAACCCTACTCTGTTAACACACAACAAACCACTCAGCACGAAGAGCCTCGACCTCTGACTGGGTAGACCGTAAGCGATCAGCATCAAGCTCCCTCACTCTCAGCTGCTCCGACTGCTTGGTGACTTACACTTCAGCTTTGGCCAATTCAAACTTGACTGACGTAACTACCGAGCGCTCTACACACGTTAGATGACTCGCTCTCTAGTAAACATCGTGAGAATACTTTTCGATCCTTCACCGCTGTTGACGCCCTCTAAGAGAAGTGGAGAAAACTGATAATCGAAATTTACAGCAACTCTCCCCTTGAATTTTCGAGTTAACAAACAAGATACCCTTCCCGTTAACTCGCCGAAGGAGACCGTCAGGGCTGACAAACCTCCCTACCAATTCCTTCAGTTGTCAAACAAGCTTTACACGCTACGACACCTACTTCTCAAACAAATTCTCAGTTGCTCGCATCTCAATCCTTGCCCCAAACTGACGCACATAAGTTGTTCGATGAAACGCACAAGTGAGATTCTAAAACTATGTTCCTATTTCAAGGTGTAAGATCACAGAGACAAGGGCAGCTTACATCTCGTCGCCATCATTACCTATTGAAGCGAAAAACCCGCTTGACTTAGTCGACCGAGATTCCTCTCACTTTCGGCAATAAACGAGCAATAAGAGACTAACTAGGCTGCTCATTCCGAACAAAATCTAACATAAGCGCCGACTTAAAAAATGAGGAGAAGCCCCTCCTCTCTCTCAACGTACCGGACTGAGTAGACGCCGCTCTCGAAATAAAACAGTTCGAGCTACACCATAGAATTCATTCTTCTAATTCCTCTCCGAAAGTCGACAGCCTCGACAGGTGGAAAAACCTTGAAAGAAGAAGCTGAGAAAAAATTCCAATCTGATGTTTTTCTCTTCGAAAAGCAAACTGAATTGACAGTGTCAACTGCTCAAAGGGCGCAGCAAGCTAGCTCTAACCCAACAGCTTTGACCGAAAGATATTTGAATTGCACTGTGTGCAAGGAAAAACAAGGAAAAGAAACAGGTCGAGAGGTGAAAGACGCCTGACCCAACTTCCTTTTCTGCCTTCATCTTCTGAAACCCGACTTCTCCCATTTCCTTGACCGACTCGACTGTCCCGACTGTTCAGCCAGATGGCCGTGTTGATTCCTCTCTTGAACTCTCTTACACCCAATTTCGAATTTGTCGCTTCCATTTTGAAAATACAGACAGAATCGACGTTCCCGACTGCTCAAGCCAGCAGCAGACTCCATGGAATTGAACCTATTCTATCTGTTGGAATTTCGAATTGCACTGCGTGCAAAAAGAAAAAAAAAAAGAAAGAAAAGAAAAGGGGGAAGAGGCGAAAAGCTGTCATGAGCGTTCTGCTTCTATTTTTCCCCTCTGCAATTTTTATTAATTTGTGAACTTGCTGACTCAGCAAATTCAAGCTTCAAATTAATTTAATATATGGGATATATCAAATTCCTTAAAATTAAAGGTACCATGCGGCCCAATCTTGATCTTCTTTTTCAATATATGGGCCACGCCCCAATCGGCCTCTTGATAGGCTAAAATTTTTATTTTTAATTCAAAATCGCTTAAAGCGCACGTCGAGCTCAAAATGTGTTCGATTTCGGATCAAAAGGCCCATTTTATAGTTAAATCTTATGGCCATTCCGTACCTCGTGCGAAAAACGCATCGATATAATTTTATTAATTCTCTAGTTAAAATTATTTTGACTAGAGAATGGGGGGCAAACTGTAGTGGGCAAAATTCGTAAGCCCAAATTAAATGGCCCAACGGTCTTAACGGACCAGGCTGGATGGTCGAAACGGCCCAATAGAAAAGGCATTCAGGCCCAATTCAATTATTAGCCCTAGAGCCTATCCGGTTACGTCAGCCACAACGGTCAGCACAGTCAATCGTGACTTATCATTTAATCAAAGACTGAGTCAAATTACGTTGACTCGGCCGCGGAAGTCGGAACGGGTCGAGGGAGATGGACACGAACTGATAAGGCCCATGAGAGAAACCCTAAGGGGGAGGCCGTCGTATATATACTAACTGACTAGGTCGAGTCAATCACGATCTATTCCACGCTCACACTCTCCACTACTCTCTCAACTGCTCTCACACACTCAGCACAATCACGACAGTCGCTGCCGTCGGAGTAAGCCGAACAAGCTTCCTCTGCCGTCAGTCCCCCCTTACACGTTACTTCCTGTCACCTCCTTAACCGACCGATCGCTCATAGTCGTCCGCGACCACCACAATTGCTTTGTTATTTACTTTCGTTATTGTTTACGTTTACATTCTCTTATTTAAATACCGTACTAACTTGAGCGCCGGAGGTCCTACGACCGACACCCCCTCCGGTGTTCTTCGTAGGGCTCTAACGTGTCCGTTGTGTTGGTTACAGGTTGCTAGTGCCCTATTCGACCGGATCGACCGAATCATCTGGCCAACCGTAATTGTAGATCCTACCTCTACAATTTCAATATAAAATAATCAAGATTTTACCCCAAGCTGCCAAACACAAACAACACAAAACAAAATTTATAAATCAAATTAGCCAAAAAATTCAACGAATTAAGCCCAAATCCAGTAACCCATCACCGATAAGTGCCACTAATCTAAGAATTTACCATCAAAGAAATGACCATCAACAAGGAGATATCAGTATCTTTAAATAAAAAAATCATATGAAATCAAAAATTCGGACGATATCGAGGACGAATATCCACAAATTGAATAAGGGAAAACACGCAAATCATGAAAAACAGAGAGATAGGGTCAAGATAACAACTTACTCGAAGCTCCAAGAAAATTATTCGCCGGACACCGATATCGAACACCCAATCGAGACGACGGGAGAAGGATTGAGTAAATAACACCGAGTGAATCGATGGAATCCGTGAATGAATACCCAAACGCGACAGTGGGAGAAGGGCTGAGTTAATAGCTGCGAGTGAATTGACGTCCGAGTGAGAACGGCCAAGCGCGGCGACGGGAGGGAGCGCAGCGACGGGAGAGGGAGCCGGAGAAAGTAACCGCGAGTGAAGAAGTGGGGAAGAATGCGTGAAAACCCTGCCAATTTTCAACTAAAAACAAAACTACGGAATACATGGCAAAAAACAGAAGGGTAATTAAGTATTTTCCATTTGAAATCGTTAGTTACTGTTCAAAAGCCGATTAGAAACGGGCCTCCCCCCCTCCGACTGCTTCACTAAAGGTGAACAGTAAAAAGTAGCGGGCCCAAGAATTAAACATGGGCTTTTAGTTTGTAAATCTGGGATACCAAACAACCTTTTGGGCCCGAATAAGATATCAAACTTGGGCTAAATGAGGATACCAAACACCCCCTAAGTGCGTAAAATATAATGATAAAAATTATGCACGTTTCTAGTACGATTTGTAAATTTTGTACTGTGTTAGTAAGTACGATTTGTAAATTTCGTATTGTGTTAGTAAGTACATGTAGTAAAATATTATGCACGTTTCTAGTACGATTTGTAAATTATGCACGTTTATAGTACGATTTGTAAATTTCGTACTGTGTTGGTAAGTACATGTAGTGAAGTATTAATTTTTTTTTACGTGTATAGTACGATTTTTTAAGTTTCGTACTGTGTTCTTAAGTGCATAGGGCGAAGTGATAAAACATCTGTACGCTTTTAGTAAGATTTTGTAAGTTTCGTATTGTGTTCTTAAGTACATATAGTGAAGTGATGAAAATTCTTCACGGTTCTAGTAAGATTTTATAAGTTTCGTACTATGTTGTTAAGTGCATGAAGTATACTTATAAAAATTCTTCACGTTACTGGTAAAGATTGTAAATTTTGTATTGTGGTTTTAAGTACATAGAGTGAAGTGATGAAAATTCTTCACGGTTCTGGTAAGATTTTGTAATTTTCGTACTATGTTGTTAAGTGCGTAAAGTATATAATTATAAAAATTCTCCACGTTGCTAGTAAGATTGTAAATTCCGTACCGTGTTCTTAATTACATAGATCGAAAGTAGTAAAAACCCAGCAAGTTTAAATAGCAATTTCGCCCTTACTTTTCTTCTATTATACTGCACGCTTCCAAACAAATTCCTCTCCGGTGACCTCTCCCCCTCATTCACGCCAACAATACTTATTTTAAATTCGTACTAACAATTGCGGTACGAAAAAAAAATTTGAAGTTGTTCTTTCTCTATTAGAAAGACCCATGCGAAGGTGAAAAATAAAGAAGTACCAAAATAAAGTAGAACGAAATTGTTAAAATCGTACCGGGAAATCAATTAAGATTTTCGTAATACAATCCTACCAGAAGAAGAAGAATAAGATCCAAAACTCCTAACTCTTGATATAAAAATTTTCATATCAACACTTTAAACAACTTTATATATACACATAACTTAAATGAACGAGAACCGTACTTGAAAATGTTGAACATCGTCGAAAGTAACAAACAAATAATCAAAAGTAACACACAAAGAAGTACGATAATGTTAAAATCGTACCGATATAAACAAGTAAATTTTAACCATACATTTCGAATTCAGATTCATCTAGACATACAAAAATAAAGTCAAAATCTCACCCATCAAAAGTAGCACAATAAAATAATCTAGAAAAGAAGAAGAAGAAGACACATTATTTTCAAATACGGATCAACCAAGGTTTACTAGATCTTGTATGGACCCGTACCCGCTCCGCCGCCGAGAAAAGGTCGGGGTGAAGACGAAGGCGAGGAACGCGCACAAAGGAGAATACCTCGTCTTCTTTGAGGTTGAGGAGGAAACGGAAGTCCCCATCACGGAGCGGATATGGCTCACCGCCTAAACCACGTTCCTCGTGCCGACCTCCCCGTTGTTGATGTGTTGCTCCTCGTCAGTAAGGAAAAGGTAGAAGACAACTATTGAGGGGGAAAAGAGAGAGAGAGAAGAGATGCAGAGAGAGAGATGGTGGGTGGCTATGGAGAGGTGATACGATCCTTGATGACCGAATGGTAGACGCACGCGGAAGAAACGAAACAAACTAACGAATGGAAATCCCAATACGTCAAAGGACTAAACCCTCCTAAGTACTATAGATAAACCGAAGTCTCTATAACCCAAAGAAACGGTCGCCTAGCCACACGGGGACGATGAATGACACACAACGAGGTTTGATTTACTCGCTGATTCGCCAGATAATGAATTCGTCTTGGAATAATCAAGAGGAATTCTAAAACTCTCAAGAGAGAATAAACTCACAATAATATTAATGATCAAAAGCTAACCAATTTTCGTCCACAAAGACCCCCTTATATAGAGAGGCAAATAAAACCATCTAAACCTAATCTAACTAGGAAATAACTGACCCAAAGTCATTGGCATGGCCCAACCCATTAACCAACATGATAAAAACCCAAAAACAAGTCTTTTAAGGCCCAAAAACGTGGCCTGACTCAAAACACACGAAAATAAAAATAAAGTCTTCATTTTTCAGCCCGAACGCACTCGATAAAGTTGATGACTCGCGGGCTGTCCGGTTCGCCTTCTCCAATGGGCTTCTTCATCAATTCTTGAGCCCAAACTTCTTGGATCAATCCTTGCAAACCTTCCTTGAACTTCTTAGCTCGAGCTCTCGTCACCGGCCCTTGGGAACACGAACAGGATCTTGATTTGACGAACCTTGGACTCCATCATTCCCCTCCTCTTGAAGAGGATTTGTCCTCAAATCCAAGTCGTCACCTACATCAAAAGGACTCAAGTCAGTAACATTGAATGTAGCACTAACATTATACTCACCAGGTAAGTCCAATTTGTAGGCGTTATCATTGATGCGCTCCAACACTTGAAAAGGTCCATCACCTCGAGGTAGCAACTTCGAACGCCTTTGCAATGGAAACCTCTCCTTGCGCATATGCAGCCATACCCAATCTCCGGGCTCAAACACAACTTGACGCCTCCCCTTGTTGGCTTGTTTGGCGTACTGCTCCGTTCGTCTCTCAATATTCAGCCTTGCCTTCTCATGAATCTGTTTCACAAAATCAGCCTTTTTTCTGGCCATCAAGGTTAGTATGCTCATGTTCAGGCAATGGAGATAAATCTAAAGGAGTTAAAGGATTAAACCCATAGACAATCTCAAAAGGCGAAAACTTAGTAGCAGAATGAACAGAACGGTTATATGCAAACTCAACATATGGCAAACATTCTTCCCAAGACTTAATGTTCTTCTTAATTATAGCCCTAAGCAATGTAGACAAAGTCCTATTGACTACTTCAGTTTGACCATCAGTTTGTGGATGACAAGTAGTAGAAAACAACAGTTTAGTACCTAACTTACCCCACAAAGTCTTCCAAAAGTAACTCAAGAACTTCGCATCCCTATCCGAAACAATAGTCCTAGGCATTCCATGCAATCTAACAATCTCTCGAAAGAACAAATCAGCAACATGCGATGCATTATCAGATTTATGACATGGAATAAAATGCGCCATCTTAGAAAATCTATCAACCACCACAAACACAGAATCACTACCATGCTTAGTCCTAGGCAGCCCTAACACGAAATCCATAGAAATGTCAATCCAAGGAGTAGTAGGAATAGGCAATGGCGTGTACAAACCATGGGAACTCACTCTAGACTTAGCTTGTTTACAAGAAACACATCTACCACAAATTCGTTCAACATCTCTCTTCATATGAGGCCAAAAGAAGTGTTCATGCAAAACAGCTAAAGTCTTAGCAACACCAAAATGTCCCATCAAACCCCCACCATGAGATTCAAGCAACAATAATTCACGAAGAGAACACTTAGGAACACACAATCGATTTCTCTTAAACAAATAATCATCATGCCTAAAGTACTCTTCAAAACCAGATTTCTCACATGCTCGATAAATCTCACCAAAATCAGCATCATTCACATACAAACTCTTCAAACACTCGAAACCAAGCAACTTAGCATCTAAGGTAGAGATCAAGGCATACCTCCGTGAAAGTGCATCAGCCACTACATTCTCTTTACCTTGCTTGTACTTGATGACGTAAGGAAATGTCTCTATGAACTCCATCCACCTAGCATGCCTCTTGTTCAACTTGTGCTGCCCCTTCAAGTGCTTCAAGGACTCATGATCGGTGTGAATGACGAATTCCTTTGTCCACAAGTAGTGCTGCCACGTTTTCAAAGCCCGCACCAATGCATACAGCTCCTTATCGTACGTTGGATAGCTCAACGTTGCTCCGTTTAGCTTCTCGCTGAAGTACGCCACCGGCCGGCCTTCTTGCATCAAAACTGCACCAATTCCAACACCAGAAGCATCACATTCAATCTCAAAAGACTTAGAAAAGTTAGGAAGAGATAGTACCGGGGCGTGTGTCAGTTTGTACTTCAGAAGCTGAAACGCCTTCTCTTGATCTTCCCCCCAATTAAACTCCACATTCTTCTTGATGATTGCCGTCAATGGTGCTGCAACACTACTGAAATGGGGCACGAATCTCCTATAAAAGCTAGCAAGTCCGTGGAAACTTCTAACTTCTCCAATGCTCTTTGGACTCGGCCACTCTTGAATAGCTCGTATTTTCTCATCGTCAACCTGTACACTCTGTGCACTAACAACAAATCCAAGAAACACAAGCTTGTCCGTACAAAAGATGCACTTCTTTAAGTTAGCAAACAGCCTCTCCTTCCTAAGTACATCTAAAACAGACCTCAAATGATCAACATGCTCTTCATGACTCTTGCTATACACTAGGATATCATCAAAGTAGACAACTACAAATCTGCCAATAAAAGCTCGTAAAACATGGTTCATAAGACGCATAAATGTACTAGGAGCATTAGTCAAACCGAAAGGCATAACTAGCCACTCATACAAACCAAGTTTAGTTTTAAAACCAGTTTTCCATTCATCCCCTTCCTTAATCCTAATCTGATGGTATCCACTACGCAAATCAATTATCGAAAACACACAAGAGCCATGCAGTTCATCAAGCATATCATCTAAACGAGGGATATGATGTCGATACTTTACCGTGATGTTGTTTATGGCTCGACAATCGCAACACATCCTCATCGTTGAGTCCTTCTTGGGTACGAGTAACACCGGAACTGCACAAGGACTCAAACTCTCCCTCACATGCCCTTTCGCCAACAACTCTCCAATCTGCCTCTCCAACTCCTTCGTCTCCTCGGGATTGGTGCGATAGGCTGGCCTATTTGGAAGTGTTGCTCCAGGCACAAAGTCGATTTGATGTTCTATCCCCCTAATTGGTGGTAAGCCAGCTGGTGTATCCTCGGGAAAGACATCATCAAATTCCTGCAAAACAGAGGAGATAGAAGGGGGTAGAGAATCGAGATCGTTAGTAGATAAGAAGTTCCCCTTGTACAGAAGTACGATCAAAGTCCTCTCCTCCTGCACCGCCAACTTCAGATCACTCGCCTTTGCAAAACACGATTTGTGTACTACACCCTTCTCCTTATCTCCCTTCTCCCTAGTCTCCACCTTCTGCTCCTCCAACTTCAGCCGCTCAGCCTCCTTTTGCAGCAACACTTGATCCTCATACACTTGTTTGGGAGTAAGAGGAACAAGCGACACCTTCTTCTGCCTATACTCGAACGAATATTTGTTGGTGAAGCCATCATGTGTCACTCGCCGATCAAACTGCCACGGCCTCCCCAACAAGATGTGACTCGCTTGCATCGGAACTACATCACACAAGACCTCATCCTCATACTTCCCAATGCAAAACGGCACTCTCACTTGCTTATTAACCTTCACCACGCCAGCATCGCTCAACCATTGCAGCCGGTATGGTTTGGGGTGCGGCGAAACTGGAAGCCCTAATTTTTGAACCATGGCCACGCTAGCAACGTTGGTGCAGCTCCCTCCGTCAATAATCACGCTGCACAGCTGATCCTTCACCTGACATCTCGTGTGAAAGATGTTTTCGCGTTGCACCAATTCGTCGACATGATTCTGGACGCTTAGTGCTCTTCTGGCCACACAAATGCGTCCTACAGGTGGCTGAATCTCTTCTTCTTCGTCCTCAGACTCCTCCAAACCAGGCATCTCCGGGTCAACTTCATCATCAGTCACGACCTCTCCATCATCTCTCATGATCATCACTCTCCTATTTGGACAATCACTCATGATATGTCCGAATCCTTGACACTTGAAGCACTTACGATCACGATTACGACCCTCAGGCACTGCTAGTTTGCCTTGGTTGTTAGAGCTCGTCAAATCTGATCGCGCCTTTACGAACGGTTTCCTCTCATCTTTCGGCGACTCCTCCTTCTTCCATTGATTCCCTCTCGAAAAGGAACCACTAGCAGCAGGCTGAGATTGCTTCCAATTGGACTGATTCTGCTTATTGTAACCAATGTTACCCCTCCTCTTGAGCTGATTCTCTATCTTCACAGCCATGTGTACCATGTCCTCGATCTCAACATAATGCTGCAACTCCACTCCATTCCGAATCTCCCAATTCAGACCAGCCAAGAATCTCGCCATTGTCGCCTCACTGTCCTCCACAACATTAGCTCGAATCATGGCTACCTCCATCTCCTTGTAGTACTCATCCACGCTCTTAGATCCCTGTCTCAAGCTTTGAAGTTTGTTGTGCAGTTCTCTATAGTAGTGAGCTGGAATAAATCGTTTCCTCATGATTCCCTTCATCTCGTTCCAAGTCTGAACTGGAGGCTCCCCATTCCTTCTCCTACTCTTCTCCAATTGATCCCACCAAACTAGAGCGTAATCGGAGAACTCTATCGCTGCCAACTTCACCTTCTTCAGCTCGGAGTAATTGTGACAGTCGAACATGAGGTCAAGCTTCCTCTCCCACTCAATATACGCATCTGGATCGTTCCTCCCTTGGAATGACGGAATGTTCAGCTTGATGTTGCCCAAATTATTGTCAGGCCTGTTCCTTGGCTCCTCCCATTCCTCTTCTCCTTCGGCATCAAACTCCTCCTCAAACGGCCCATAATCTCGATGGTTATGATAACCTCCTCTGCCACCTCGTCCTCCTCTTCCACCTCGATGATGCTGAAGCTGTTTGGAAACGGACTCTACTTCACCGATTCTATCATAAACTCCTTCCAATTTGGATTCCATAACCTTTCCCAACTCGGATTTCAATGCCTCAAACATGAACTTCATCTTGGGATCCAACGCCTCTTCTCCGGCCATACCTGCAATTTTTTATTTATTTATTTATTTTTTTTTCAAAAGAAACAAACGAAAGTTAGTAAAAACAGAATCCTCACTACCTCACAATCACTCGTGTATCCCTCAATACGGTTCACACTCAGCACTCGTGTATCGCTCAATAGTAATGGCTTTTACCCTCTAATAATCTCACCTCTCTTGCCTTTTTCCACTCAATTCTCTCTTAAGAAGCTCAAATTCCCTTAATCTACCACAGAAATCACTATTAACGAATCAAGAGTACTGAAATTAGGAAGGAAGGATGATCGGACTAAGAAAACCCTAAACCGAGACACGAAAAAAGACACGAAAATTTTACCGAAAACTTCGGCGGACGATTTGACCCTTTAAACGACCTTTTTTTGCAAAAATAATGGACCGATTCCGACATAGTCGGAACCACCGTATAGATCTTTTCGAGAGCTTTCCGAAAAGGTATTATGGAGCAAAATCGGAGTTCGTATGCAAAAGTTATGGCCGTTTTAGTGCTGGCCGACGAAAAACACGAGAAAAAGATGAAAACACACCGAAACGAATATATAACTGATATCCCAATGAAGAAACACGTAATAACCAACTCAGAAAACACAGTGACACACTAGGGCTTCGAATATATCCTTTCTTTTTTTTTCTTTTTTTTTTTCGAAACTTTTTTTTTTTTTTTTTTGATCGAAACTTTTGCCCCTAATATGTCACGACAACGTGTAGAAGACTCACCTAAAACGTGTTATATAATATAAGGTATGGGATTTATATTCTGAGTATGTTTCCTATTCTTGTAAGGAAATAAATCTTCTACTCCTTAATGACCAAGAAAACAAATTTGACTAGGTATCAAAACGAATCTGAATACTTGACACGAAAGAAAAGCTACAAGAACGACTTTGAAATTTTGACACAAACAAATCTGAATTTTTTTTTTTTTTTTTTTTTTTTTGACACAGAAACGAAATAGACGAATGAAGGAACAGAACAATACGAAGACTCAAAACGACACGAAAGACACGAACAGAAAGCAACACGAAGACACGAAAATCAAGACGAAAAGGATGATAGAACCTGGATGACGTAAGCCTGGCTCTGGTGCCAAATGATACGATCCTTGATGACCGAATGGTAGACGCACGCGGAAGAAACGAAACTAACTAACATGGAAATCCCAATACGTCAAAGGACTAAACCCTCCTAAGTACTATAGATAAACCGAAGTCTCTATAACCCAAAGAAACGGTCGCCTAGCCACACGGGGACGATGAATGACACACAACGAGGTTTGATTTACTCGCTGATTCGCCGGATAATGAATTCGTCTTGGAATAATCAAGAGGAATTCTAAAACTCTCAAGAGTGAATAAACTCACAATAATATTAATGATCAAAAGCTAACCAATTTTCGTCCACAAAGACCCCCTTATATAGAGAGGCAAATAAAATCATCTAAACCTAATCTAACTAGGAAATAACTGACCCAAAGTCATTGGCATGGCCCAACCCATTAACCAACATGATAAAAACCCAAAAACAAGTCTTTTAAGGCCCAAAAACGTGGCCTGACTCAAAACACACGAAAATAAAAATAAAGTCTTCATTTTTCAGCCCGAACGCACTCGATAAAGTTGATGACTCGCGGGCTGTCCGGTTCGCCTTCTCCAATGGGCTTCTTCATCAATTCTTGAGCCCAAACTTCTTGGATCAATCCTTGCAAACCTTCCTTGAACTTCTTAGCTCGAGCTCTCGTCACCGGCCCTTTGGGAACACGAACAGGATCTTGATTTGACGAACCTTGGACTCCATCAAGAGGGATAGAGAAGGTTGTGGCTAGAGAGAGAAAGACGTGGGAGAGAGTGAAAGAGATGGGGGATGTGTTGGAAATTCAAAATAAAGTAGAAGATAGAGAAAATAGGTTTGGGATAGGAAAAAGGTAAAAGTAAGGGCAATTTGGTCATCCCAACCTAAATATGGGTAAAAATTGATGGTTTTTATTCCCATACCTAAATTTAGTTTTACAATCTCTAAGAAGGTAGTTTACTACATTTCCTCCTAAATTTAAGTGCAATAGAAATACCTCAAATATTATATTTAGATGAATAATTGAAAATTTACTGTCCAATACCGTCTTATATTACTAATTTATAATGTTTTTTTAATTCTTTTAAAAATGTTTTTATATTCTTAATTAATAATATTTTGCACATCCTTTTGCACACCATTTGTATTTGTTCCTATAATATTAAGTTATTACCAACGCCATCTTCCCGGCTAGCTTCTTGTTAATGTATGCGCGACGTACTAGTGAAAAGTGACGGAGAGGGTATATAATTCTGAAGACTCAAATTTCGATCGCTTCCTGCTATAGACGATTATGATCCTTAATTAGTATATCCAATTACGGAATATATGGGTTTAACACCTGAATTTTTGGCCCTTAAAACGCGTATTTCTTGTAGGGTATACTCATATATTTTTATCACTACAGTGTAATTAGGAACAAAAATAAAATAACGCTTACGATTAATATTGCCAACGATATACATAGCTATGTCATATATCGAGAAACCTTCTATATATCCTAAAAAAGAAATAATATTAATAGAGTTAAAAAAAAACTCAACCTTAAAATCATTAATGTGGCAATACTATATAACCCGTTAGCACATTAAGCGTGATCACCGAAATATTTTCAAGATTTAAAATTATTTAACTACTACAAAAGAGTAAATTATTAGCACAGGAGTACTGCAATCTTGTGATCTCTTATTTCACAAACAATTACAAGAAAAAGAAAGAAAAAACAGCGAGATCAATCAACACTAAAGCATCAAATAAGGAATTGCATCACTTTACACAAAAGACTACTAACAATATTGAGTATCCATAGCTTGCTGAGCTCCTCCCTTCATCAACCGAAAACCTCACGAAACCGAAGAATTCGTACATCATTTATTTGCTACGAAAACAATAATAATACTTGCCAAAGGATCAAAATTGCCCTCTCGGATAATTTCAATTACAAATATAACAAAATACGACAGTAGTTACCGTACCGTCACCTCCTCCGCCACGATCCATGGGAGGAATGGTGGTGCTAAGTGCTAAATAGCCATATATTTGATGCTAATATATACGTACCATTTTTCAGGGGGGGGGGGGGGGGGGGGGGGGTTGTGATTTGTAAACTTGTAACAGCTTCAAAATTGCTCATACACATATATATATATATATATATATATAAGAGTGTGTGCGTTTTTGAGAGAGAGAGAGAGAGAGAGAGAGAGAGATGATATGTTATCTTCTCCTCCCACGGGTTTGCAAAGGTATGGGATAATTCCAAAGGATATGCGGCGACCACCTCCATTGCTCCACATTCATTTGATGAATAGACCTTTACTACTTTTTCCTATTCTATTTGCATTTCTCCTAACATTTTACGTTTTTTTGTCGCCAAACTACTTTCCTTTTTGGTTTGTCCAGAACAGATGAATGTTTCCCTATCCATCACAAGCATTTTTAATGCGTCTGCGTATCACGTGACATACTGTTAATGAATAAAAGATTTAAATATAACGTAACATATCTAACAAAATTAAATTCCATTACTTTCACTTTAACGACGACACATTAAAAATGTTCACAATAGGCAGATGAGCGTTTCAGGTCCGGAACAAATATAATCGCTCAACGGACATTTACCTCGTCGTCTAGCAATATTTACTAAATAAAACTTACACAACTCACAAAACTCACTTCATGTTCTTAATTCCAAACTTCTTCCAATACTTTTACTTACTAGATTAAAGATCCACCAATCATCAATAATTACTTTCATTTTAAATTGCATCGCATATCTTTATTTTAGAAAAAGGCCCCATTTAGTTGGAGATAGCACTTGATTTGTGGGAAACAGCAAAAAAAAGTTGGCCTCGGAGATTATTAATTATTTTGATTAGTTAGTTCCTTTAACACTAATCCATTTATTTATTTTAATATAGACTGAAGAATTTGCCATGCCGACAATATATCAACTGATCTACGTACCCTAATCAATCTAGAGCGAAATCATTTAAAAAAATAAAAACTTTATACAATACTATTTATTCATAATATTAAAATAAGTCATATAATGTGAGACGGAGGGAGTAACTATAGTTGACGATTTGCCATGCATAAATGCATAATGTACGAGTAGGTAATAAGCTGGATGTTAAGTGCATGTTTTAGAAAATACGCGGGTGTTTTGTACAAATTTTCAATAACACGGAGAATAAATCAGGCCATACATATAGTATCTTCTAAAAGAGGCAAAAATTATGGGGTCTATCCAGCTTAGTAGAAACAAATAGTTGTTGGAAACTTAAGAAAACACAAAATGTATCCAATTTACATGTGAGTGGACTAATTTACCCCCAACACCACCCCCCCACCCCACCCCACCCCACCCCACCCACCCATGTGCACTTTTTTTTACTTTAATTTGAATTCGAATTTTACTTTAATTTGAATTCAAAATTTTACATTCAATTATTATTAAAAAAAAAAAAAAAAAAGAACAAAAAAAAACAAAACTGACAAAAAGTTTTTTTTTAATTTTTCATTTTCATTTTTAATTCGAGTTTTTATTTTTTTTTATTATATTATTATTTTTTAAAAAAAAAAGGAAAAAAAAACAAAACTGACAAAAAGTTTTTTTTTAATTTTCCATTTTCATTTTTAATTCGAGTTTTTATTTTTTTATTATTATTTTTTGGAAAAAATGCATTTAAAATCGTGAACTTTATCTGACATACCGTTTTAACCGTTAACTTTCAATTTTTTCCCCAAAATCACAAACTTTTTAATTTGTCCAATTTTCCCTTAATTACTAATTTTCCCCAAATTAAAGCTGATGTCTCATTGATGTGTCAGTTTAGAAATTGACATGTCATTGATATAGCTTCCACGTAGATTTTATAAGACACGTATACATCCACATAATTAATTTTATTTAAATAATATATGCAATTAATTTTATTTTTTCTATATTTATCTCCTCCCTCGCTAAATTACGGCCCTCCGATCAGTTCCAGGTGCAGATCTACTTCCCTGGCCTTGCTTTTCGCTGCAAAATCGAGCCAAGCATCTATGTCGGAGGCGATGCAGTGGTCGTATCCAAATATGATGTTAGGTCTTTTCGGGGGACTTTATTAATTGCATATACTACTATTATTTAAATAAAAATAATTATGTGCATGTATATGTGTCTTATAAAATCTACGTGGAAGCTATGTGGATCACATGTCAATTTTTAAACTGACACATCAACGTCACGTCAGCTTTGATTTGGGGAAAATTAGAAATTAAGGGAAAATTGGACAAATTAAAAAGTTTGTGATTTTATAGAAAAAATTGAAAGTTAACGGTTAAAACGGTATGTCAGATAAAGTTCACGATTTTAAATGCATTTTTTCCTTATTTTTTATATAACTTACTAAATATCATAGAATTTCTTACCCATATTTGTTATATGTACGAATTTAAGATATTCTAACCATCATCCTGTCGTAATAAATAAGAATTCATACATCCTAACCAGACATTAAGTCCACCGTTAGAAATACAAACTTTTCTACGTTATAATCGTATATCCCAAGTTAGAATATATTATATTCTAACCTGTGTCGTGGCATTCCCAAAACGTACAATCCACCCGTTAGAAATATAAAATTTCTAACGTTATGATCGCATATCGCGAGTTAGAATGTAATATATTCTAACCTGTGTCGTGGCATTCCCAACATGCTCAGTCCACCCGTTAGAAATACCAACTTTCCTACGTTATAATCGCATATCAATGGTTAGAATTTAGTATATTCTAACCTGTGTCGTGGCATTCCCAACAGGTTCAGTCCACCAGTTAGAAATACCAACTTTCCTACGTTATAATCGCATATCAATGGTTAGAATTTATTATATTCTAACCTTAGTCGTTGCATTCCCACCACATTCAATTCACCCATTAGAAATACAAAATTTCTTAAGTTATGATCGCATATCGCGAGTTAGAATTTATTATTTTCTAACCTGTGTCGTGCATTCCCAACAGGTTCAGTCTCCCCAGTTAGAAATACCAACTTTCCTACGTTATAACCGCATATCGTGAGTTAGAATGTAGTATATTCTAACCTGTTTCGTGGCATTCCCAACAAGTTCAGTCCACCCGTTAGAAATACTAACTTTCCTACGTTATAATCGCATATCAATGGTTAGAATTTAGTGTATTATAACCTTAATCGTGGCATTCCTTTATATACTATCTTCAACTTTCCTTCGACTGGGATTCTCTCGTATACTATCTTCGACTGGGATTCTCTCTCGTATACTATTCTAACCTGTGTCGTGGCATTCCCAACAGGTTCAGTCCACCTGTTGGAAATACCAATTTTCCTACGTTATAATCATATATCAATGGTTAGAATTTAATATATTCTAACCTTAGTCGTGGCATTCCCAACACGTTCAATCCACCCCGTTAGAAATATAAAATTTCTTACGTTATGGTCGCATATCGCAAGTTAGAATTTATTATTTTCTAACATGTGTCTTGGCATTCCCAACAGGTTCAGTCCCCCCGTTAGAAATACCAAATTTCAAACTCCCCGTTCAAAATATTTACGAAATTTCAAACTCCCCGTTCATAAATTCTACCAACCCAATGAATTTTGTATAACGCGGTTAGTTAGAATTAGTGGATTTATTATTTTGGTGAGAATTTGTTATTTTGACCAAATCACGAGAGAGTGTATTCAATTTCGGAATAAGAAAACTATATATACAATACAACCAGTTAGAATTATTGAAATAACAAAGAATGTGTATTCAATTATATATACAATCTGGCAAAATTACAAAAAATTAGTTAGTCGAACCCCGTCTCCTATTTTCCATTTAATAAGAATTTTCAATTTCTAACTTAGTACTAGATGAAAACAACGACACAACATAATCGAGAGCCTGACTACTGCTACAACTCTAAATCACATTAATCTAGAGCAAACAACTAAAAATCCAGATCAATAATAACTAAAGATTAAAAAACGAAAAAAATAAAAATAAAAACTGTGGAGTAAATATTATTCTAGGCTAGGAGTAGGAGTAGGAGGTGGTGCATGGGAGTTGAGTTCAGCAGCGAAGTTGGGGGAAGGTGTTGCGAATCAACCATCCGGCCATCACCTTGTAGCCCTGCTGGGTCATGTGGACCCCATCCCAGCTGACGTGGCGTCCGGGGTCGGCGCACACGGTGACGTTGGGGGCCCCACACATCTGCCTCAGGCTGAAGTTGTACTCTCCTCCGGTTCCGCAGCACGCCTTCTCCGTCTCGTATCCGAAGCGCTTCCCGAGGCCGAGGAGGAACTGGTGCAGCAGAGATTCCGGCGCCGTCGTCGTTCGGGCCTTGGTTTGAACTGGAGTCGTGAAACACGGCTCCTTCTTCGCCGCTGCCGCGGCGGCGTCCGACAGTTTTCCGGCGTGGGAGTAGTCGGAAATTGAGTCGTCCATGAAATGCGAGAGCCATTCCAAGCTCTCTAAACCCTCCGCCTGCAAATAATTCCGCCATTTTTTCAGCTCCTCAGTTTCCCCCCAAATTTCCCAAACCGCCATTGATATTCCACCGCCATCAATTCCATAAAACAAAAATCAATTCCAAAAACCATATAATTCAGATATACCTCAAAACACAGCTCGCCGTCGTCGAGAGAGCCGAACTCCTCACGCTTAGAGAGAGAAACCACTCCACTCCTCTCCTGCAACAGAGATGTCGTCTCCAGTTTCCCCTCCTCCGCTTCCCGCCGCTCTTCCGTCAGTTGCTCCTCCGTTTCGGAATAGCCATTAGAGAAGTCGAGCAGCTCGTCGACGCTGAAATCATCCCCGCCGCCGCCGCCGGTCTCCTCCACCATCTCCGCCACCGTCGCCGCCGTCTCATGGTTTCTCTCTCTAGAAAGAGAGCATAGAGAGGAGAGAAAAAGAGAGAGAGAGGAGAGAAGAGAGAGAGAGAAGTGAGAGAAGGGAGAGAGAGATGCATATGTTGAAGAAAGGTGAATAGTGGTTAAGGGTATTTTTGTCCACTCACTTGAAACTTGGATAGATATTGTGTTTTTTTAAGTTTTGAACAACAATTAGTTTCTCTTAAGCTACATAGACAAAGAGGTATGTTTTCTCCTTCTAAAACGGGGATGCATTTTAGTACAATTCAAGAAATACAAGGATATTTTGTGCAACTTTCGCGAAGCCGAAAAAAGTTCTTATTTTTACGATTAAATTCTGAGAACCGACTTTTTGTCATGCTCATTCCTTCCCAACGATAGTGAAACTTCTTCTTCTTCTTTTTTTAAATTCTTTTTTATTTTATCTTATAACATTACTTTACTTATAATAAAGAAATGTTTCATTTTCGTTGGGACGAGAAGGAGTAGGTACTAAAGTCACAGAGAAATTAGAAAAGTGTTTCCTCAAAAACAAAAACAAATGGAAAAATAAAAGGAAAAAGGTCTTAACAGGCTAATATTTACACTTTTTCCTAAACAAACTGATTTTGGGACCATTAATTAAATCTCACTTCATTTAGTTTTTTTGGGCTTGAATTACAAGATTAAGCCCGAGTAGGAATTAATTAAGATCTCTACCAGTCAATTATTTGTTAATTTTGGTTTTGTTATTTTGTTATTTGTTTTCTTTCTTTCTTCCTTTCTTTTTGAACGGATGGGATCCTCTGTCCCCAAATTGGTGTACCAATGGTGTATCCGATATAAAATTAGGAAGTTTTGACATATACTAATAACCAAACTCAAAATGACCACTAATAGAGAGAATTCAAAACTTTCTAATTTTGTATCGGATACACCAATTTAGAGACAGGGGATCTCATCCGCTTTTCGAAATGGTCCATAGATGTCAAGATAAGATAAATAGAGGGAGTACGATTAAAGATATTATTTAACCAATCCATCCAAACAGATGATAGTTCCTTTCGTTCAACCACGGGAACTAATCCCAATTTAATTTCTTACTACAAAAGAAAATAAAATAATGTGAAATTAATTAGGGGTAAAAGAAGAAACAACGTCTTGTTGCATGCATGGCTCCTCCCTATCTTCTACGAAAAAAAAAAACCGGAGCTAAAAATCTAGAAGTATATATGTGAATTTGATCAGGAAAAACAATATATATATATATAGGTAGTGGATCATATGAAAACTAAATATTTCGTGTAAACTGCAAACCATGCATTTTTATGCATATCATGATGCATTTTAATGCATAACATGTTGCATAAATAAATATATTTTTTTTATTAATAAAAATGCATTATATAATATTATTATTTTATGCAACATGTTATGCATAAATATGCATCATGTTATGTATAAAAATGCATGGTTTGCAGTTTGCATGAAATATTTAGTTTTCACCAGAACCACTCCCTATATATATATATATATATATATATATATATATATATATATATGTAAAAATTAAAATATAAAATACAAGTATGTCATAATTATACAGTAAAAAAAAAATTGTTCAGGCAGCCGCCGGGGTTGCTTGGCCCCTGGCTCTACCCCTATCTACATATATTCCCTATATATGTCCATTTAATTACTCCATTGTACATTTTTCTTTTTACGCATGTCCCATTTATAAGTTTCATTTACTAAAAAGGAAATAAATAGACATATTGAAATGCCTTAATTTCAAACCACTCTCCCTCTATCTATTCTCTTTAGTTTATGTGTCACATCTAAGATGACTTATTAAGTGAGACGGAGTATTCAGTTTCTCAGCTTGACTAATAAAAGTTAGAAAAGATTACGAGCAACCCGCAATACAAATCACCTAAGAACCCCGCCCTTTAGCACATTTAATAATTAAAATCGAGAATATGAAAAAGAGAACATCTTTAAAGATGGTTTTAGAATACCTTGACTCTCAAGCAAATTCCAACTAATTTTATTCCAACATTTCCACTAATTACAACTATAACCTCTTTCATCAACACAAGACAAGAATATTCATCTCTCTCTCTCTCTCTCTCTCTCTCTCTCCCCTATATTTCTTGAGTTTCATACAAGAAAAGCCAACCCATGCAAAAGAAAACCCCAAAAAATACTTCCTTCAAATCTATATAAATCAACGGATGCATACAACAAGAAGAAATCACCCTCAAACAAACACATCACAACCAATCCCAAGAGAGCAAAACAAAAAGACTAGCATGGCCGGACCCGCACCAGCGCCGGCACACCGCACGACGGCGGCAGCGCCGTCACACCGAACATCGACCGCGACGGCGCCGCGCCGCCCCGTGCTCCGCTGCGTGGTCCTCGTGATCCTCGCCCTCGTCGTCCTGACGGGGCTGGCCGTCCTCATAACATGGCTCGCCGTCCAGCCCAGGAAGCTCAAGTACTCGATCGAGAGCGGCTCGATCGGCCGCTTCAACCTGGGCGGCGGCGGCGGCGATCGGCTCAACGCCGAGTTCGACTTCGTGCTCCGGGCCCACAACCCCAACCGCCACGTGTCCCTCTACTACGACCGGATCGACGTGACGGTGCTGTACCAGGACCAGAAGCTGTCGGTGAACAACGTGCACCCGTTCTACCAGCGGCGGCGGAACGTGACGTTCGTGGACCTCGACCTGGAGGCGAAGAACGCGACGGTGTACGGCGCCGTCGCCCGCGACCTGAGGATGGAGCGGGCGGCGGGGGAGGTGAACCTGAGCGTAAAGATCAGGTCGAAGATCCGGTTGAAGGTCGGGGTTTTCAAGATTCACCGGAAGCTCAAGATCGACTGCGACGACGTGGCGGTGCCGTTCGATTCGCGCAAGGGTTTTAAGAGGGTTTCGTGCCACACCGATATGGATTGATGCATTTCTTTCTTGCTTGTGTGTGTGATTGAATTCTTAATTTATTTGTATTCGAATTTGATTTTTTTTTTCCTAAAGAAATTGTGTAGTTTTTTGTATTTGTGATTTGTGTTTCAAAATTGTGAGCTCTTGATATTGGATTGATTGAGTTTTAGTTATGTTCAAATCGAAATTTGAATTCTTTGAACAATTTACATTGAAGGTCTGAAAAGGAAGTACTCTCTATTTTTAAGTTATTTTTTCATGAATTTGTGTTTGAACGAAGTATAAATTATTATAGTCCTCGCAAAGGAAACCGTAAATTATATCGCGTTATTTAATGTGTTCATGTTTGAAAGTGATATAATTTAAAGAAATTATTATAAATATATATCACAAAATAAACTTTTAACAAATAAGAAACTAGCTAGACCTTATAAAAAAATTTGAACCCTAAATGAGTAAAAAATATGAACATGACGTTATCGTATTGACAATGAAAACATTATGTATAGCGACGATAGATATGGAAGCGTTTCTGGTACAAAGATAATTAATAACATTGAATGGGTTCTAGATATGCTCTCGAATAATTTTCATTAGCCTTCTTCTTTAGGAAAAGAGGCGATGGTGGGGAACACTACAAGTAGAATGGAATGTTAAACTATATATTACCCTACAAAAAAGTAATAATACTGTCTAATTCTCGTAATTTGGATTAGTTTAACTTTATTTTATGAAATAGGTTATAGATTAACTTCAACACTACCTTTAACAAGCTAGAGTCGCTCGCGTTTATAGCTCAAATTTATCCCATAACATATCAAAATTCCCTTTAATCGAGGAGGAAATAAAATATAAATTTCGGAATTGGTGAATTGTGAAAGGAGTCAGGGAATAAAATCTTAGTTTTTCCGTATGGTCGAAGAGGAAACATATTGATGCTTGGTGGATTATGTAACGATGTAACCACTTGGTACTCCTTGTCCATCAGTTTTTTTGTTATCAATAAAATTTTCAATTTTCCCGGAAAAAAAAAAGATAATTAATACTTCCTCCGTTCCATTTCAGTAGTCATTTTTTTTGGGCATGAAATTTTATGCGCAATTGTTAAAAGTGAAAAGTAATGAATCCACTTTGAAAATGAAGGGTTAATTCTTTTTGTTTAAAAAAAACACGACTAATGAAATGGACGATCCAAAATAGCAAACTTAATTAATAAAATGAGACGGGATGGAAGGGAACAATTGAAATCTTAGTTAGTGCTTACTTACTTTGTTAAGATTAGATCATTGTATCATCTTTTTTAGTTGGGTCAGTTTTGTACAATTATAGCCCAATCTATTTGACCCATTCATCCCCATTATATTTGGGGTAATTCTATATATACCCTTCAAATTACTCTTCATAGCCTCTATTTAAAACTTAAATAATTTACAAATAAAAATGTACAAATTTACCCCTTAGCCCCCAAATTTTATATATTAAATTAGTATTAAACATGACCCTAAAATAATACCATGTTCATCAGTTCTTCATATATAGCCCCCATCCATGTTCATCTGCAGTTTAACTATGGAAGAATATCAAGTTGGAGAACACACATAACTTCAAAAATAGGAGATAATTTCCTCTTTAATCGAAATGAAGACTAATGCCACCAGTTTTCCTTTTAGCACCGCCTATTCGGCGTCATCGTCCATCGCAATTCAATTCTAATATCGGTTTCTAGGGATTCATCATTTGAATTGAGCAGTAGGAATATGCTTGTAAGCCTTTTACCGTTTTATATCAAATCCCAACATAATTTTTATAAGAACCTAATTTGAATCTTCAAGAATGGAGTAGAAAGAAGAATTGAGCAATCCCTCACAGCGGCACCTCAAACAAATGATTACTACTATCTCATTGTAATTCTCTTTCTATTTTCAATTATATTTTATGTAGTTCTTCAATTATTGGTTATCTTCGTATTTCTTAAGAATGACTGCTAGAAGTTCTGAAAATAAAAGCATAAGCAAATGCGAGGCTACAAATTCTGTGGAAGAAGAAGAAGAAAAAGACGAAGACGAAGAAGAAGAAACGTGGGCTATACAGATTGCAGTTACCATTTAAATACAATTTGGGGCTAATGGATAATCTGGGTGGGGGCTATGAGTATGTCGGTATATTACTTTTAGCATTATGTTTTAATAATTTACTAGAGGTGCCCACGGTTCCGGTTCCGGTTCATTACAAGAAATTATACATTTAGCCACACATAAATTAGCCACATATATTATGTGTGGTAGTTTAGCCACACGTAAATAGATAAATGTGTAGCTAAATCAATTTGACAGTTTTATTTGTGATTGACATTTATCATGTGTGACAAAAACCCTTTAGTAACATTTTTATTTTTTACGCATATTTTATTTTTATTTTATCACATTTATTGTGAAATTAGTTGTGCTATAAATTTTGAATATTAGCCGCACATGATATTCATATTTTTTCTCTTTGCTCTTATTTATCTACTAGTATCCCACCTCCCGGGCGATGCACGGGTGCCGTACTACCAGACTCCAAAACCTCTTAATTAACTTTTAGAGGTAATATATGCTATAAAGTTCTTCATCACGGTGTAAGTTATGCATTACTATAAATAAATACTTATACAATGGCGTAGGTTTTCTTTAAAAAAAATCTAAATAGTTCAATAATATCATACTCCCTCCCAATGTTTTAAAAACCGAACCGCCGGTTGAACCCGTTTGAACCATGAACCGTTCATAATTCCGATTCGTGCTTTTGTCCGATTATTTTCGATTTTGGCTAGTTGAACCACGGTTCAACCGAAAAACCATGAACTGAGGGTCTCGCCGGTTTAACCTCCGGTTCAATTTTTAAAACATTGCTCCCTCCATTAACAATGATTTAGCCTCTATCGCAAGATGAAAGGAGCCAATTAAGTAAGAGTATACAAAGGAGTAGTATTTTATAAAAGTCATAAATCTATTTTAGCTTATATAAGAGTATCATTTTAGCTCTCTGATCTATTAACTTGATGATTGACAACTCATTTGCACTCTCTTTCGATAAATATAATCAAGTTGTACAAATATAAATGCATATATGTGAGTGTCCTTTTATCTCCTACGAATAAATCTACTATGCAAATGAATGAGTAAGGAGGTAAGGGGAAAAACTCTAAATGAATGAGCAATACAAAAGTATAAAAATGATATGCTGGAAGAACTAAGCACTATTAATCACGTTAACACAGCATATAATTTGATGTTTAACAGCATAAATGAGGAGACAGAAAGATATTTAAAAACCATTTAAAGTATGTATCGTATCGTATCATATCATCAGCATCCAGTCAGAAAATTAAAAGCCAGATGCATGCTAAGATATATGGAATTAAATTAAGAACATTTCTGATTGGAGAAAAAATATCATTGGAAAATATGATTCTCTTGCGACCGCATGCTAAGATATATGCTTCCGTTGCCGAAAATTTCAGTTTCCAGTTTATGTTTTGTAGTGTCATAATACACGATGCCTAAAGTATATAATATAGATTGTTAAAATTTGGGGGCTAAGGGGTAAATTTGTACATTTTTATTTGTTAATTAATTAAGTTTTAAATAGAGGCTATGAAGAGTAATTTGAAGGCTATGTATAGAATTACCCTTATATTTGCAACATTTCATTGCCTAGTTTAGCCCATTTAAGATCCATTAACTTTGATGCTTAATCCCTATATAAATAAATTAAGCAACCGATCATTGTTTAATGGGCTGATTTAGCCATCTATTGAAAGTATGCATGCTATATAGAGTTTGATTTAGAATAATATTATAATTCGATTATACGGCCTTTTGGCCCTAAAACCCAATAGGCAAGAGGGTTTTTTGGGTGATTTTTTTTGGGCATATGTTTTGCTCAGCCCAGCCCAGCCCAGCCCAGCCAAGCCCAACCCTAACCCCGGGTGCCCCAGGCTGGCCCATCAGGCCGGGCCTCTTTTGCCAACTCTTAAATTGTTTTTAACCCCAAGGTTGTAAGGGTCATATGACTCATAACTCGTGTGCATATTCTAGTTTGATTGTATTTGAAATTGATTATCAGTCGATATAAATAAGAGAGAGGTATACATGATCCAAAAGTAAAGAGATTCTCAGGTTAAGCTCGATCGACCCGATGTGAATGTACGAAAGTTAACTCTGAACCACAATAAATTCAGTTGTCACTCCATGCATGCCCATGAAAATGGCTTCACAGACTAGATATAGATGTTTAGAAACAAAATAAGTACTACTCCCATCGTCCACTCCGTACCCAAATACGGAAAAATCGAAACGATTTTTAAGAGCTAGGCTAGGGGTGGTTGGTCACGATGTGTGGGAGGCGACTAGTAGAGATAATATTCATGAACATGAGGAAGATTTGGTTGATGTTTCTTCTAAGTTTCAACACCTAAATTATGAATGTTGCAACAAACACATGTACATATATAAAAGCACACGTGAATACGATCAAGATTGAAGCCTTTCATCCACCAACATGAACTATACGTGACGTACCACGAAAAATTGTACCTATAATTAAAATGATGGCAACATGCTAACTTCACCATAACAAATTAATTATACAATGATTTTGTTTGTTTAATTCATTTGGAGATTAGTAGATGACCCTAGAAGTTTACTAATGTTTTATATTTCTCTCTATAGTGTCGATATACACTTCACATACCTATTATTATACGGCAGTTTAAACTAACATTTGTTCGGAATATATGAAAAGACACTTGTCGGAGGACATAAATTTTATACTCCCTCTATCTCTTTCTAAGTGACTCATTTTATTATGATCTCATATATGAACAAACAATGAGTCACTTTAGGTGAAACAGAGAGAGTAGATACTTAAATGAGAACGGAGAAAGTATATATCGGTATTGCTTGCTTGTATATACAATAGCTACAGCATGTAAGGCGACAACTTAATTTATTTTCGAAGCAGAAAATTGAATAAAATATAATACTGCTTCGTAATTTTAATAAGAACGAGAGTGATCGACAATAGTGATGGAATGAATAAACAAAATAAGCGACTCAAATCATCATTCCTAGCTAGCTACTATTTCTAATCTTGTGATTATCATCATCAAACAATTAATTATACAATAAACCAATAGTAGATGTTTGTAGGTTTAATTATGATCATTTTGGGTGATCCAAAGCTCAATGTTCAACGGTAGAGGAACAATTTGGCTATGGCATGCCTGCACGTCGATTTAAATAATAAATGAAAAAAAAGAGATATGTTGCCCATAATCAGACACTTGCTTTACTACTTAATCATCTCCACCAATGGCAAATGATGGCATTATTTACATAATCTAAGTAAAGCCGACTTCGTGCGTGTATTTCCCGTTTGAGACGTCCCTCGTATTAGTGTGGAGTGTGGACCATGTGACTGACTAATCTGTAAATATTTCCTTAACAAAATAACATTTTTATCCTTAATATGCTGATAAATCGTATTAATTTTTGTGCGGTTTTTCTCTTTATGCTAATATAAGGGGTGGAGTTGCGGATGGAGTATTTATGTAAGAAATAAGGCATTGTAGATTAATATTGATTTTTTCACATATTATTTTAAATTAGATTACCTCAATTCAAGAAAATATTAAATTAGGTACGTATGGATTAGAAGCAAAATAAAATTTGACCTAAATAAACGCCCCATTAATTCGGAAATTTTTGAAATGAGTTTTGCCTTTAGTCAAACTCTAATCAGGTCAAAAGAAATTTAGACTCGAAAGAAATTCATATTCAATTTATTTTCCTTATATCTAGGATCCTCTTTATCTTTTTCCTATACTATTATTTTTAATAGTGTAGAAAAACCATATTCTTTAAAATTTTCAATTTTTTTAGACAAATAAAATAGACCATTCAAATATCTAAGAAAAATAAAAAATATATTATTCGATTTTTAAAGTTAAACGACTAATACACTTCTCACTTCTCAGTGTTCTAAAAGTCATTGCCTAGGTCGGTATATATGGCGCCTAGACGCTAATTGGCACCTTGCCACTTGACTAATTAATATATATTCTGCCTAGGCACTCCTAGTCTTCCAGATTGAAGTTTAATCAATAGTCTATATGTGTTAATTAATCGACGTTGAAGGTAAGTACGTTACTCTATGCAGAATTTACGATTTATCATGAATTAGCCTATCAATTGTCATAATGTGTATTTATCGTGATTTTGACAATATTAATGTAAGAACAGTGAAAGTAAGCGTCGTAGTACTAATCCGCCTAAGCCCCACTTAGAAGCTAGTCACTCCTCCACCACCCGACTACCACCTCGTCTAACGACTTTTAAAACATAGACACTGCATGCATATTCTAGAAAAATTAAAGATACAATAAATCATCACATCTCAATCTCACATATTTAATACAATTTGAATTCAAATTCCATCGCTCCAAAAACTTACAAGTTGCCAAATAAACATCTCACACAAATATAAACAAAATTAAAGACTTGATAAAGAAATCTCGAACCAAAATTAATTAGATTTTTCAATGATAACACTAAACGACAAGTAGAAAGCCTTTAGACAAGTGTCCCAACCCCCTATATTTTGGTAATTTATTCATTCTTTTTTGCTAACTAAGATTTTATTATTATAAATTGCGATCTAACAACATTCCCTAAAATGCCAAAAATTAAAATCAATTGGCCCCACCTCCCTATTTAGATGAACTTACAGTGTGTTAATTACCATCATAACCCTCAGTTGACCGTTAAACTCTACACAAACCCAACTCCGGCGGGGCAATTCCGTAATTTACACGCGGCGGTCAAGGGGGAAAATAGACGTTAGAGTTACGGCAAAAATTTCGAAACGAGAAATGGAAGGATATAATAAATGGCGCCGCGGCGGTGTCCCCTCTCCGCCCCTAATTTCTCGCTGTTACTATTTATTCCCCATTAATCCTCTCTCTCTCTCTCTCTCTCCTTTTTTTTAAACGAATATTTTTCTTTGTAACTGATTCATTGTCTCTGCCATACACTGTTACATTTGCGCTCAAGTTTGTAGCTGAAGGTGCTTCGGTTATTCTTCGTGGATTATATTAGGTTTGTTTCATCTGGAATTTTTTGATGTTTGTGTACTTTGAAGTATTTGTTTGTATCTTCTGCTGCTGTCGATTCTCGTTGCGAGGTACTTTTCAGCTGTAATTTAGGTATTTGTCGATTGTTTGGAGGTATTTTGTGTTGAAATTGGTTTCGATCGAAAGTCAAAAGCATCGTTTTTGGGGTTCGATAGGATATTGATGTTGTTGGGGACAGTTGCTTTTCCTTCTGGTGTTGGTTGGGGTAGATGGATCTGCAAGCTATCATCTCTTTGGTTTTTATTTTTTATTTTTAAATTTAATTGGTTGATTTTGTTAGCAATTAGATTGGGTGGATCATGGATGGATGTTTATGAAGTTGAATTGAATTTGAAAACTTTAACTGATTATGGTTATTGATTTACTGTTATTTCTGAAGATCTTCTGCAGGCATTGTTAGATTGGCGAAATTACTAGTGATATTATTGAAGTTGATTCTTGGCTGTAATTATCCGAATTCGTAAAGTTTATTGATAATTCTATCACTTGCGTGGTCTCGTTGAGGTAGAAGATAGTATCTATCAGACCCTTTAGTTAAACTGAGAGTGATAAAGAGTTTCTAAGAATGGCTGTTGCCGGTCTACACAATGTACCGGACTTCTCGAGGTCCTTCTTTGGCGGGTCGCAGAAAAGGGCATCCTCCCTCTTGCAAATGTGGCGAGAGATTGAAGGCGAACACGTGTTGAGTCCATCATATAGGTCAAGACGACAGAGAAATGGCTCCGGTTCTGAATGCATTAGCACTTCCACTTCTGTAGGAGGTGGGAGTGAGAGTGGTGATGCTTTCTCTCAAGTTTCTGATGAATTTGATAATCGAGGCTTTGGAGGTTCTGAGACTAGTGAGAATTGTGATGATAATCACAGTGTAATATCAGAGCAGTCTGGGGACTTGGGAGAAATTGAAAGGGAAAGAGTTAGACAAATTTTTCAAGAATGGACGAATAGTTCTCCTAAGGGTCGTAAGAGTAAGAATGATATTGGTAATATTGAAAGTGAAAGTGTAAGAATTCTCAGAGAAAGGGCCCAAACTACTGCACAGCAGAGAAGTGAGTGTGCTTCATCTAGAGTGGGAGTTGCTGAAGTGAGATCTCAAATTTGTGGAAGAAAGCCTCTGCGTAAGTTATGTGGTAGACAGACTCTTCTTGATCTTCTGCTAAAGGCACAGAATGAAAGAAAGAGAGAACTTTTAAGCCTCTCAGAGCAGAGACCCGTGTCTGATTTTGCTCATCGTAATCGCATTCAGGTGATAATATTGATAATATTTGATCTAATACATTTAAACAGTATGCATTTGATATGATAATCTAGCCTTTTGATATACCTTGCATTTTTTAGTGTTGCAACGTGTTATAGTGTTGCAAAGATGGCATTTTGCTGTGCTCCAGCTTTAGTTAGGTTTATATTATCACTCCACATTTTGGATTACAACATCTCATTGGAAATGAGAGTACGTATGTGACACTTGATAGGATAGAGCATGTAGGCTACACACACAAGTTTTTTCATATCTTATTAGTAATTGTTTCTGAATCCAATATATGTCTTGACTAATCTTTTAATCAATTTGCAGGCGCTTCTCAGGGGTAGGTTCCTGAGAAATGGAAGGGTTGCTGTGGATGAGAAACCATCTTCTGTGGCTGCTACTGAACTGGGCTTTCTTAGACAAAGACAAACAGTTTCCGGCCTTAGGTAATTTTAACGATACATTCAAATATTGAATCATGTTGCGATTTCCTCTTTCTTGAGCTGCAGTTGCATCTGGATAACTGCAGTTTGTGGCTTGGAACTGAGTTACAATACTCTTGTAGTCTTTTTGAAAATCAGATTCAAGGTGTTGCTGGTAGAAAATGCTATGACGATTTTACTTGTTGCTTTTGCATAGTAACTCACTCAGATTTATAGGCGCTTGATGGATCATCTCTATTCGGTTTATTTTTAATATTATCTGTCTTCTGGTAATTTGAGTTGAACTGTTATACTCCATTAAAAATAAAAACTTAAATACGACTAGTTAGGTGGAGTTCATATTTTGTAAATTGATTATTGTCCCTTTTGTTAACGAGTGATGTCATCGTATGATTTATACAGGGAAGGATTCCTTTCCAAGTTGGACAGTTCTGGTTCTGCTTCAGCTAATGGCACTGGGCCTGATTGTTCCAATACTGATGGAAATAAATGTGAATCCGAGTCCACTTCCATTGAAGGAGGAGTTACTGGAAATCATATATCTGTGGATTCAGAAGATACAACTGCAGATGGAAACATGCATAATATGCAACAACTTGAAGTACAAATTGTTGAAGCAGAAGAACACGTTTTGGATAATGGTGGAAGTCGAGAAGATTTACCAGTATGCACTACAACTGCTAGTAGCATGGGTGAGTCAGCTTTGGCCACTGAAGCAAGACAGCATGAAGTACTTTGTCATGTTGAACATGAACATATAAATGCCACAATTACCAACGCAACATTGTTGGGATCTGCAGATTGCAGTGACTCCTCTGATGGATGCAGTGAAAATAATGGATCCATTAGTGGTGCAAGTTCGGTTTATGAATTGGTTGATCATGCTATTGAGGTTGAAGGAAACACAAATGAGGAATTCAATTCTCATGATGCTTTAGGTCAAGCGGGATCAGTAACTGAGGTGGAAGAAAGTGTAGAACAAAATACACATACTGTTGCATCAGAACGGGCTGATGGTAATAGTATTGAAGAGCGAGATCAGATGCAAGAATCTCATGCGTGGCCAAGCCATGGTTTGCAAGAGGCTATTGATAGTTGGCTAGACATGCCTTCTAGTGAAGCTGAAGAGTCTTCTAGAGAGGTTGATACGGTCTATTTCCCATATGATGATGATAATGATAGTAGCATGGAATTGAGGGAGCTATTCAGCAGGTATTCTATCTAATCTCTAAAATGAGTTACATCATTAAATCAAAGACACTTGAGTTGGCAAATTATTAAAACTTATCTTTTTTCTCAGGAGACGTGTATCTAATCTTCTCCATAGTGGCTTCCGAGAGAATCTAGACCAGGTGTTACAGTCTCATGTAGAAAGGCTTGGTCATGCTTCTGCTGATTGGGAAGTGGAGAGTGCATCATTTTCTCCTATGTTTGAGCAAGACCATGAACAGACTAATCGTGACCGATCTCCGTCCCCCTCTGAAGGTGCAGAGAGAAACCCATTTACTCAGTCTTCAACTCTTTTTGAGGCTTCCCAGCAACTTTGGAATGAGGATTTTCAGGTTGCTGATTGGCCACGCGATTTCTCAAATCAGCATATGGAAACTGTAAGCTTAAAAGCATTAGTTCATTTGACTTTAGTTTCTTTTCGTTCAGTTGCTTTTACGGCGTTCCTTGATTGCTCACGTAACCAAGAAATATCTGACGAGATTCGCATGTCTTTGGTGCCAATAAATACCAATAAATGTAATTAGTGGAAGATCCTTTGGTCATGCTACATTTTGATATGATAAATCTTTTAGTTGATTGATTCGTCAATTTCTTCTCTGTTTTTTGTTAGGCAGATCAAACCTTTTTTTTTTTCAATGCCTTAGAAATTTTATAACTCCTTCCTTTTCAACTATACTTTCATTGTTCATTCCTTTTTGTCACATATATATACATTTACTTCTACTTATGAAGTCTTATCCGGTGTACAATTTTCAGGAGTGGGGAGTCATCAACGAGTTAAGAGCAGACATGGCTAGGCTTCAAGAAAGGATGAGTGATATGCAAGGTATGCTGGAAGCTTGCTTGGACATGCAAATTGAGTTGCAGCGATCTTTGCATCAAGAGGTTTCTGCAGCACTAAATAGATCAAACTCTTCAGGTTAGTCTCTAACCACTGTCGTGGCAGTAGCCATTTCCCCCTTTATATCTACTACTGTTCGGGGTCTTCCCCACTCTCTTCTTTCTTGATTTTGGAGTGCACCTTGTAACCATTAATCATACCATGTCTTGCAGATGTAGCCATGGACAACGGGGCTCGTGATGAATCTAAATGGGATCATGTTAAGAGAGGAATTTGTTGCCTATGTCAGCAAAATAAAATCGATTCTTTGCTCTACAGGTATGCGAGTTGATCGTCTTTTACAAATTGTATGACTGAGGTAAAATCTTGATGTTATTCATGCAGGTGTGGGCACATGTGCACGTGTACAAAGTGTGCAGAAACTCTGGTCCAGTCCAAGGGAAAGTGTCCGCTGTGCTCCGCCCCCACGGTAGAGGCTGTACGCGCTTACTTCGTCCAGTAATAAAATCGACATACAGAGATTTATACATGAGAAAATTACAAAGAAAGTATTGCTTCTCAATGCTGCTTTTTGAATAGAGGTTATACACTATAGTAGCTATTATATATCTCACCCCAAAGCCATTGGCTATTAGTGATGGCTTTTTTACTGTAAATAAACTTCTTACGAGATCTGAAATACATCAAACTCACCCCTCTTACATTTACTGTATAGCTTGACGATTGTGTTACCGTTTGTGTCGAACTTCGAATACATGATTATATATATCTTCGACTTTCTCGACTTGAGTCGATAGAAACTCGACTAGCTGGACATTATTGTTGCCATAAATTGACATTGTTGCACAGATTCTTGCAGCTGGAATTAGTTAGGTTTTTAGAATGGTGTGAAAGTTATGTTTTGTCTATTATTGTTAGCACAGAACAGAAGAGAATTTTGGTCTCGTTAATTAAATGTTTGTTTTGTTTGAGAAGAGATAAAGATTCAAGAAGTCAATTGATGTGTGGTCCCTCCTCGGCTACGCCGGAACAAGCACGGCGACGTGGCCCTCATGCAAATAGAGAAATCCCCACCGATGCATCTACCACAATATCTTTTGCTAACTGTAAAAATTAGAGTGTTATTTTTGGTACGATGGACTATATTACTTTCTCGTCGGTTCCATTTAAAATATCTTGTTTTTTTAGATGCGAGAATTCCTTAGTTTCGAAGGAGAGGGTTAGCGGGCCTATCAGCACATCGGAGTAAAATTGACAAGGGAACACGACGTGACATTTAAAGAGCATAGAGGGTTATATTTCCGATCTAATGGTGGTGATGGTGGAGTTTGTAGATGGAAAAAACTTATATCTATGTTACTCACATTTTTTGGCAAAAAGTATATGCTTCTGATCTTCTATTACAGTTGTATGTGACATCTTCTATTGCATTTATAGATAATTGACATATACCACAATCAATGATTTAGGATTTAAGTATTATATAAGAAAAATATATACCCTACCCATTTCAAATTTCTAAATCTTAGGATTTGCTGCATGTCATTAATTTATTTATGCAATAGATTATACTTTCCCTGTCCATGGCAATTGTCTACCTTGATTATTATATATCTCACATATATTTTCCCTTGTGGACAATTGCCGTGAGACGGAGGGAGTACAACACAATTTGACAATAGAGGATCATTTGAAAATCTGAAGAGGTGTGGAAAATTTCTACCAAAGTTGATGTATTTCCTGGCTCGAAAGTAAGTATATATAACTGTCAATTTAAGCTCGAAAAGGCTCGTTTCGATGGGTACCTCGGCCGACCCGTACTTTGGACGGACTTGGGCTTCAAAATTTGAGGCTCGTTGAATTTCCGCTTGCAGCCGCCCCAACCCAAAGCACTTGAAAGTCTGATGGGCTCGAGCCAGCCGTTTGGCTGACCATGTTACACTAGAAATTTTTTTATAGGCTCAAGATTGGGCAATGATTTTAGCAGCTCTCAGTCTCCGGTCCAGGCTGGCCCACTCGACTTTTGCCTAAATCGTTACGGGCTCGGGCCGGGCATCTCGCAACTCTATTAGTAAATTAAATGTAGTTTTTTCTCATAAGACAATCTTGCATATATTCTATTTAGAGGAATGTTTTTTTATCTATAGGAAGTCTGATTATTATGTGAATACTTCTATATATATATATATATATATATATATATATATATATATATATATATATAATATTTAACATATATTCTATGGATAACTCTATGGTGAAAACTAATATTTGAGTGAAATCTACAAACAGTCATATCCATTGATTAGTGTTAGATCAATGGTTGAGATTAATCCAAAATATTGCATTAAAAAAATGTCCATTATAAAGGACAAATCTGTCCATAAATTTTGTAAAATATAGAAATAAATCTACCTTCCATAATATTAGGATATTCTCATAACCACCTAAACTATCCCACTCCTCTCTCCGGCCGGAAAAATTGAGGGAGTAAATTCACCTACCAACATAATTACCATTGACATCATCAATCGAGATAGAAACGACGGTCAAAAAAGGGGGGAGAAAACCAACAAAAATCGGCGGAAAAAATCGATAGAAAAGTGAAGAAAACACAACAATTAATACGCCACCAACAAATACGCAGCTAAAAAGAGAAGAAAATTGTAGGAAAAAAAAAAAAAAAAGAGAGAGAGAAGAAAATTATAGAAAAAGAAGATTGTCGACGAGTTGAAGAAGGAGGATAAAACTAGGAGTGATGCTATTCGGCCATAATGTGGCCGACCATAATTTAACTTTTTTTATTTTTATTTTTTTAGTATCAAATAATTTATATATTTATACCAAACTTTTTTATGTTATAAAAAACTCAAAAAACGATACTCCGTATTTTTTACGTATTTTTTAAAATTAATCATTTAATTATTAGAAATTTTTTACTATTTTAAAGGATTTTATTACCTTTTTATCTAGAAAAAAAGAGAAAAATATGTAATTTTAAGGGAAAAAATATTTTTAAATTAAAATATTAAACTAATAAATTATAGTTATCATTTACTATTTTTAAAATTACGTATATTATGAAAAATGTCGTTGTGTGGCCGGCCACATTATGGCCAAATAGCATTATTGTAAAACCAGATACAATGCGTCAAAATCTAATAAAAATGCAATAACATCTGTTTATTATGCATTAAAAAATATATACACAGAAAAACATAATACACAAATTTTGTTTAATATGTATCGAAAAACCAAAATCGAAACCCTAACTTATAGGGAAAGTTAAACTCTAACGCATAGGGCAAGCTAAGCCCTATTTGAGAAAGTTATACCCTAACTTGTAAGAGAAGTCATACTATACCGTAACATGTAGGGAAAGTTAACTCTAACTTGTATGAAAAACTGAACCTAATATGAAAAACTGAAGCCTCGTATAAAAATGAAATGGAAATGCATCATAATGATCTCTAAAATGCAACAAAATCGATAATATGCCCTAACTTATATCCAATATACACAAATAACTTACATTCCATTTTACTTTTCAAAATATATACGTATGCGGACCTAGAAAATGAAAGGAAAATGCATCAAAATAACAAGAATATATATGCAATTTATAACTTACTATATACAAATGAAATAATAATAGAAACGCATCAAAATGAAATCAAAATGCAACAAAATCAACATAATATGCAAGTGTGACTCATACATATAGATAATTTTATCAATTGTCTGAATATGATTACAGGGCAGTACCAAATTGATTTTATTTAAATAATATAGATTATTTTAAGATTATTTTATTTATTATTATTAAATAAATATAGATAATTATTTACAGGGCAGTACTAAATTTCCTGAAAGCGTTAATAAATCCATTTCCTGAAATTTTTTAAGATTATTAACTTATTAGGGTTAATTCAATTATGATATTTGGCTATTAATTTCGATTTCGTTAATTAGCTAGTTAAAACATGACTGGTTAAAATTAGCTAAATCAAATACTCCATACGTCCCGCCAAAGACGTTACATTTCTTTTTGTCAATTTCTAGCACCCTTTTCCACGCTTCTTGATGAAGTGTTTTAAAATGGATTTTTGAAGAATTTTTTCAATTGCGGGATAATACAACTATCATAGTATCCCGTAAAAGAAAAAAATCTTCAAAAATCTATTTTAAAACGCATCATCAAGAAGCGTGGAAAACGTGCCAGAAATTGACAAAAAGAAATGTAACGTCTTTGACGGGACGAAGGTAGTAATATTTAACACACGTTTCAAACACTAAAATGGAGATCATCAAGAATAACATCAGCATTGATATATTATTCATCTATGTTAAAAGCTTTAACTTTTAAGCATGTGGCACTAGTTTAGTTTAAGTACTTCCTATGTTCCACTTTACTAGTCATGCTTGCTATTTTGGGTCGTTTCATTTTATTAGTTATGTTTTCTAAAATGAAAATAATTATATCTTACTTTTCAATGTAGACCTCATATTTTTTTTATAAAAAAATTTCTTTTAACACTTACGCTTAAAATCTAGTGTCGAAAAGAAACATGACTAGTGAAGTGGGACGGGGGGAGTATTCTCTGTGCCCGTTCAAAAGATAAACATTTCTTAGATATATATAAACTTTGAAGTTTATAAAATAATGAAACACTCATCTTTCAACGAACATAGTATATAATACCCCGCCCGTCTCACTTCACTTAGCGTCCTTTCCTAATCGGGTCGTCCCACTTTAATTGGCTTGTTTCATAAAATGGAAAAAATTAACTCATTTTCAATATAGACCCCTTACTTTTCACTTTTAACATTGCGCGCGTCTAAAATCTCGTGTCAAAATGAAACAAGTCAACTGAAATGGGACGGAGTGACGGAGGAAGTATACACCACCAGTCGGTCAAATATGAAATGCATGTGATCACGAGGCTCACCATTGGATATCCCTAGTCTTGATATACGAAACTATCGAGAGGAAAAGGTACTTACAAAAACCCACATTAAGATCGAGAATGGACAATATGTACACATGCAAAGCGTTAATAGAGTAAGGAATTTTCGGAATCAAGTTTCATCACCATCGGCATCGCCTTTCTTGAAAAGTTGATCAGACCTACAGAGGGGGCAGGTCACGTGCAGTGCGAGCCACGTGTCGACGCAGTGGCTGTGGAACACGTGACCGCAGTAGGGGATTAGCTTCACGGTCTCTCCCTCCTCGAACTCCCCCAAGCAGATCGGGCACTCCTCCATCGTCTGCTGCCTCGCGTACGCCACCAGCGGCAGCGACTTTGCCCCCTCGTGCCCCGCCGCTGCCGCTGGCGGCGGTGGAGGCTCGCCGGAGGACCGCCGGATGTAGAAGGAGACCAATGCCACGAAGAAGAAGGCCGTGAGGAGGACGACGATGGTTAGGGCGATCGAGGAGTCCAGCTGTCTCCTGAACGCGGCGGCCGTGGCGGCGGCCGCCGCGGCGGGGGCAACATGTGGAGCATTATTATCTAGTTGGAGGAGCCTTCTACACGTTGATGAGTTCATGAAATATTGAAACTAGGGTTGGTTGACTCTGAACTTATCAGGTAGGCGGCGGACGACGATGACGGCAGTGGCGAGGCCGTAGGAAGGGCTGCCGGCGGGAGGGTGGAGGTTGCGCGGTGTTAAATATCGAAGGTGCATTGTACTACGTTGTACTATAAGAATAATGATTACAATGTGTAGTATAATTCGTTTATTAGTAATGATAGGAGTTGGGAACTAATTAGTTAGGACCACGAGTCTACGAGTTCTTATTTTCTTTGTATTTCTCGCATTATTCTATTATTAAAAATTTTCATCAACCAAAATTAAAAAGAAAACTTGTATGTATATTCATGAACAAACATGCATGAGTAGTTAAGGAATCATATTCATATGTAGAGGCGAATTGAAAATTTTAATCACGCATGCAATGCTACGTACGAGAGTAGTAATGGCAAATTAGATCGGCTGCACAATTTTTATGTTCGATTGCTCTCGTGATAGCATATACTCCCTCTGGCTCAAGATTCGTGACACGTTTCTTTTCAGCATTTGTGGCAAGCGTTTTCGAGCGTCTTGATGATGAGTTTCAAAATATTTTTTTAAAGAAAATTTTCTTTTACGGGATACTACAAGTATCAAGGTATCCCGTAAAAGAAAAAATTCCTTAATAATATATTTTGAAACTCATCATCAAGACGCTCGAAAACGCTTACCACAAATGCTGAAAAGAAACGTGTTACGAATCTTGAGCCAGAGGGAGTATATGTTTGTTTCGTCTGCCAAAATTACGCACGATTTTTCTTTTTAAGGTCGCCCGAACAAAATATGTATATTTTTTTGGATGACTAATGCATATATTAGTTTATTCTTGTTATCAATCATGCATCTCAGCTCATTTTTTTAATTGTTAATATTATGTCTTAAATCTATATTCGAATATACAGAACTGGTCAGTAAGCTCATTTGTTATGTTCTTTTCGCATATATATAATTGTAGAGAGCAATTTTGTAATTTGTAACATAGTCGCCTAATAAAATTTGTTATCGTTTTCTAACTGTGGATGTAGTCAGTACAACATTGGTAAACCATGTAATTTTATGTCTCTTTGACATTTTTGTTTGTTTATTATCTTTAATCCTAATCAGTCACATAAAAAAAATTATACGTACTTAACATTTTATCAATACCATACCCAATTTCAGTTGCGTGCTGGATTTTCCCGTTAGACTATTATAAACTTTTTTATTCTATTCCACCTCAGATAACAAATGCTATACATCTTTATTCTCATTCGAGTATGTTAATTGTATTCCAAATATTAATTTTTCATAAATTTATACAAAGTAGTAATACTTCCTCCGCACTGCTCCTTGCAAGAAAATACGTTTTTCTTTTTGGTATGTTTCCAATAAGAGAATATGTTTCTTTATTAGATAAAAAGTGTTGGAATTTTGGTGATTTAATTGTTCAAATTGAATGAGCAATTAATTGATTAATTTGAGGTGGGAAGTTTGTCCCATATTGAAAAAACAAAGAAGTTTGGACTCATAAGTCAAGGCTCAAATGTATAGAATAATTAATTCCTCAAGTGGTGGATTGGGCTTAGCCTTTTGGGCTAAAACCAAAGGCCTACGAGGACGGTGCGACGAGTCCGCCGTAGCCGTGCACGTCGCAATGGGCGCACTTCGCATCCTCGCGAGGAGCTTGAGGGGCCACCCAAAGGGTCCGAACCCCGAACCAAGGGGCGCAAGCGTGTGTCGACCACACGCCCGTGACTCGGGCAGGCTTGTGCCCGGCACGAACCGAGCGCGGGTTGGCCCATTGAGGGGCCGAACCATTGTATTGGTTCGGTACGGGTGATTTGGGCCGTCGATCAAGATTTGATCGAACGGTCCAGATCGAAGCACCCCTTCACATAAAGCCACGTATCTCCTATAAATAGAGCCCTCCACAGAATGATTCAACACACCAAAACGAAGATTAATTCTCTCATCTCGTTTTATCCTTCCTTCTTCCTTTTCCCCTTACAAAGTCTCGAATATCTCGTTTTATCCTTCCTTCTTCCTTTTCCCCTTACAAAGTCTCGATATTCGAGTAGTTCGACGGATTCTCGACGTTGTATCTTGGAGACAATTGCTATAGTCCGATTGCACTAGATCGGAACAATATTGTCTTACGGAGATAGAGTCTAACTCTAGCCTCGGTTCTGCCCATTTATCGTATTACGATTCTAACAAAAAGTACTAAAGGAAAAACAATTTTTACACATACACTCTCGGCTTTAATGCATAAACTTGTCATTTCTTAAATCCCGTGCCTAAAAAGAAACGTCTTCTCTTACTAAATCAAATATTGGCTTATTCATATTGAGACAAACTTGGAAGACTTCTGTCCTTCGTGAGTAGCATTTTTGAAATTTGTATACTTCCTCTGGTCCAGGATTTCTTGTGCGTTTCTTTTCGGCACGGGAATTATGGCGAAAGTGTTTAGTGGTTTAAGTATGTTGTTTATGGATATTATTTTGTTAACTTGTTTTGCAATAAATATATATAAATTAGAATAAATATTAAAAATAATATAATTTTTTTTTTTCTGTTAATTAATAAAATGTATTTCCAATTTATGAGCAGTTTTTTTATAATTTTTTTTTGTGGTTGTTATAAAAAAACTGCAATCCATTTATTTTATATTTTTATTTTTTATATTTATTTTATTTTACGTATATGCAATTAAAAAATTTATTTTATATTTTTATATTTTTATATTTTATATTTATTTATTTTATTTTATTTTACGTATATGCAATTAAAAAATTTAGTTTATATTTTTATATTTTATATTTTATTTTATTTATTTTATTAAATATGCAATATAAATTTTATTTTATTTATTTTTTTATTTTTATATTTATTTTATTTCACGTATATGCAATTAAAATTTTATTTTATTTATTTTTTATTTTATATTTTATATTTTTATATTTTTATATTTTATTTTATTTATTTTTTTATTAAATATGCAATTAAAATTTTATTTTATTTATTTATTTTTTATTTTTTTATTTTTTTATTTTTATATTTTTATATTTTATTTTATTTATTTTATTAAATATGCAATTAAAATTATTTTATTTATTTTTTATTTTTATTTTATATTTTTATATTTTTATATTTTATTTATTTTATTAAATATGTAATTAAAATTTTATTTTATTTATTTTTTATTTTTTATTTTTATTTTTTATATTTATTTAATAAATATGTTAATTGTAATAAGGGATCACTAATTGTGTACTTAAATTGCTAATTATTTCCCAAAAAGGAAACGCACAAGAAATCTTGGGACGTCCCAAAATGGAAAACGCACAAGAAATCACGAACCAGAGGAAGTATTTTTATCTAGATGAATGTTTCCTTATTGCACACAATTCTTGAAAAGGGAAACCTAAGTCATTTATTGATTCATTAATACGAAGATATGCTACACAATTTAAAGATGAACACGTAATGGAAAACATCCATCGAGATACTCAAGATTCGATCTCATCGAATGGAATCTACTGTTCCAAACTTGTATTCTGTATTCCATTGTGTACCAAATCAAAACTATATAGTTTTGTTAGTTTAAGAAAATTTTAATAACTATATAGTTTTGTTAGTTTAAGAAAAATTTAAATTGGCGATAAATAAGAGATTTTTGAATTTGCAAGAAAACTACATAATTTAAATAAAACTACGTAATTTTAATTTGAGTATACGATTGAAACACGAATTTAAAACACGGATTTAGGGACAAAAGATCGTATCTGCGATCCTATCTTGTGAAGAGACCAATATTTAGAAATTGGCAAGAGACTGAAATACCGTAATTAAGAAAAAAAAGTCCGGTATTCCTATTCTACGTAAAATTTGGAGGAGAAACCCTCGTTGCAAAAACGAAATCCCGAAATGAACAATCAATAACTTGTTGAAATGAAAAATTAAATTAGCAGCCGATATGTTACATGTTACGCTACAACTACCTACTATTAATTCATACCCGAACCAAGCCCGATATCAAAACCAATGTCACAACTACCTAGTAATTCATACCCGAACCAAACCCGATATCAAGACCACCTGCCACGTGGGATTTTCAAGCTCTACAACAATCTCCCTTTAAATAAAAAACACACACATAACATTACATGCAACGTAAGTAAGTAGTAGGTTCATTAAGTAAGTTTGGAAATATGGGAAATGTAGTTGGTAACCGCCTTCGTACCCTCGGCGATTGCATGCTTCCCCAATTCCCCCGGCAGCACCAGCTTGACCGCCCCTTGTATCTCCCTCGACGACATCGTCCGCCGCCCCGTGATCTTCTGCAGCGCCGCCGCCTCCGCCGCTATCCTCTCGAACATGTCCGTCATCAGGTTGTTCAGGATCGTCATCGCCTTCCCCGATATCCCCATATCCGGATGAACCTGCTTCATCACCTTGAACAGATACCTCTTGTACCCCTCCCCTCCGCCGCCTAGCCGCCTCCGCCGCTTCTTCTTCTCCCCGCCGCCGCCGCCACTGCCCTTAGCCTTCCCGTCCACCTGCTTCTTCTCTTCTTCGGCTCTCCTCTTCCGCGTCGACGCCTCCCTCTTCTCCGGCGGCGGCGCTTCTTGCCGCGGCGGAGTGGGAGCGGTTTCCGGCTCGTACGGCTGCGTTTCGTCCTCGTCGGCGACGGGGGAAGTGACGACGTCGACATTCTCGTTGGCGGTTTTGGAGGAAGACACCAGTTTCACTCTTTCCTCGCCGCCGCCTTCCGCCGGAGTAACCACCACTTCGACGGTTTCCTCCACCACCTTCTTCGCCGTCACCACCGCTTTCACCGCCTTCGCCGGCCGCTTTTTGGGGGCCATTTTGTTGAAAACTTCAAATTAATTCGGAAATTTTTCAATTTTTTTCTTTTTGGATTTCAAATTGAAAAGTGGCGGAATAAATTTTGACAGCGGAAGGGGGAAGGGTTAAGAGAGGAGCGGCGACGGTTCTACACGCAAGCACGTGGATAACACGTGTCGAGCGGTTAATGAATGTAACTGCTACGTGGTTAAAAAAGGCGAAGGGTAAACAAATTTACCTTTTTAAACCCTATGACCCTTTTTGTAAATATTTTTTTTTTATTATTTCATCGACTACTCCTTTTCTCTATTTTGCATTATTTAGGTGTAAATTAAAAATGTTTAAATTGTTTTTGAAGATTTTGATATGATCAACATTCCATGTGGATTTGAATTCAAACGTTGTATGTGTACAAAAAAAAAGCCACCAAAATTGACCATGGCAAGAAATTGGAATGAGATACTTATATATATTGCATTTTTGATATGATTTTTTTTATATTGAATGTTTGTCATGTGTTAAAAGTATATATAAAATCGATGAGAAATAAAATTTTCCATAAACAATTATGTTTGTTTTGCAAAAAAATTTAACACCGAGTTAAAATAGAGGGTTTCATCCCCAAAAAATTGGACAAGGATTAATTCACACTATTATAATGAATTACAAATCGATAAAACTGTACTCCTACCAGTGTTCTAAAAGATGCCGCCTAGGTCCGCCTAGGCGGCGCTTAGGCGCTAGTCAGTACCTCGCCGCCCGACTAATAAGTAATCCGCCTAGGCTCTATGCGATACCCAACGAGCCACTCTTGTAGCTTAATCAATAATCTTTATGTGTTAATTAATCTATGTTTAAGCAAACTATGTTACTCTATGTATGATTTTGGATTTATAATTATGAAACTAACATATCAATTGTCATAGTATGTGTATTTATTATAAATTTGGCAACAATATTGTAAGGATAATAAAAATAAGCATTATAGTTCGAATCCGCCTAGGCGGCGCCTAGGCTCCCGCCTAGCGCCTAGGCGCTAGTCACCCCTCCACCGCCCGACTAGCGCATAGCGCTTTTTAGAACATTGACTCCTACAAGTTAATAATATGTATCCAACTAATTAGCACCAACCTAACCCCCTTTTTCGTGATAGAAGTTGAATTGATTATTTTTATTTTTTAATTTTTTATATCAAGCAAACATAATTCATACACTAAACACCTAGCTATACATGCGTTTAAAGTGATTCGAACTCTCGACATTTTAATAAATGAATGGGGCGTCTTATCGTCAGACGCGTTGTCTTATCAATTTTAACTTCATTCTGTAAGATTCCAAATTAAAGCATGCAGTGTTGTATGGAATTCCATGATGTGAATCTTTTTTCTCGAGAGGAAAATTTGGAAATTCTTGATTACATAAACCATGGTTCATATCTACAGCCACTCCCGGTTTCGATTCCGGTTACATTTTAAAACAAAAACAAATCGGTAGTTCTCAGTTCCTACTCATTGGAACCGCGATCGGACTAGCTATCTCAACGGTTACGGTTCTAGTTCAGTACTGGTGGTCCAGTTCTAGTTTCAAACTGGTTGAACTGCTATTTTACTCCCTCCGTCCCAGTTCACTTGTCCTCTTTCTTTTCGACACGAGATTTTATGCGTAGTGTTAAATTGAAAAAGTAAGATGTCCACATAAAAAAGTAAGGGTTAATTTTTGCCTTTTAAGGAAAGAGGACAAGTGAAGTGGGACGGACGAAAATAGTATTGAGGACAAGTGAAGTGGGACGGAGGGAGTAATTTATTTTTTCTTTTTTGGAATTTTAATATTGCTCGAATCTCCTTCTAATTATATAGATGTTATTCTCATAGACTCTCAATAACTATTTGTCGCTTTGCTTATAAGGGTGCTACTCCTCAACTTCAATAAATTTTTGATGTGGAACATCCTCTTTCTCAACTTCACTTCTCATCTAGAACATCTCCCACATCGAAAAAATATTGAAGTTGAGAAGGAGTAGCACGCTTATAAAAGCTAAAGAACATATCCCACATTGGAAATATATAAATCCCTCCGTCCCACTCACAAAGAGATAATTTTTTCTCAGTATGAGAATTAAGACAAGAGTGATAGTAGTAGATAAAGTAGTATGAATGAGTTTTAGTGGATTAAAATTTTGTTATTTAAGGTAATATTCCTATATGTGAGACAAACGAAAATAGAATTTATCAATTTATGAATTGGACGAAGGGACTATTATATAAGCGTGTGATAGCAACACCAATATATAAGAAGATTCAAGCTTGGATTTATACATATTTATTACAAAAACAAATATATTAAAATTGGCCGGTTCCGGTTCAGTACTGTTGGTTACGGTTCTAGACTATATGAACCTTAACCGAATCGGCTGTTTTGGCAGCGGTTTTAAACTGTCACTTCTGGTTCAGTTTCCGATTTTGGTTCCGGTTTCAGTTCTCTTGAGCATCTCATATAGATCGCTAGGATCCCTCACATACTCTTATTTTTCTTTTAAGTGTCATTTGCTATTTTTGTTATTTATTTTTAAGTGTCTTCAAAATTTGATGGTAAAATAGGTAGAAATTTTCAATTCTATGAATGTCATAAAGAAAGAAAAAAGTTAAAATGTAAATTTACATGATTTATTGATATTAGTAATTAGATATAGACGGCACTAATTTTTTTTTTTTTTTTTTTTTTTTAAAAAAAGGATGATTCCTAAAATGTTAATGTTGATTTTTAAGGATTAATTAATTAGATGAAATTGAATGTTTGATTTCCTTTTTCCTTCCATACATGGAGTTCATTTATGAACCTAGAATCAGTAAACATGTATTAATTCTAATTCAAATTCAAATAAAGATTATGCTTACTGCACATATATATACTACACATATGAAGTCGGTAGCTGCAAATGAATAATTTAAAGCTAATTAAATATATATTTCGTCCAATACAAAACACATGAATTGTTAATCTGCAATATAAGCTATCCTAAAATTCACTTCCAAAAATCATAGAGTGAAGAAAAAGAATATTCCCTTCATCCTGTCATTCGGTACGTTTTGTTCTTTTATACCACATATATTTTCAAGTAATCGCACCACCTAAATTCGACAGGACGAAGGGAGTTTTATATACCCTTGCTAAAAGTTAAGTAATTCCAACCCCTAATTAATTTTTTACAGAAAAATATATACTTCCGGTATAAAAAATAATAATAATAATAATAATAATAATAATAATAATAATAATAAAAAGGAAAAAATTGAAAAGGAAATAATTAACCAGAGCGTATCCTCTTGGGGCTATTACCCCGGTCGGGCTCCGGCTCCGGCGGCCGCGGCCGCGGCGGCGGAGGCAGACAGGATCGAGGCACAATCAATTTGAAGAATGACTCCAAGTCCTTCTCCTCCACAATCCTACCCTTCACTTTCCGAACATCAGCTCTTGCCTCGAAGAAAAACTTCCTCTTCCTCGGCGCCGGCGGCGGGGTCCACGTCACCGGCGGAATCCGGTGCTCCTCCGACGTCGGAGTTTTGTATCCATCCTCTATCTCTTCGGCTACGCTGTTTTGTTGCGTTTCGCCGTCTTGGTCGTTTGAATCTGTTCGATTTGTACTAGGATCTTCGGACATGGCTGCGGGGGAACTCGCAGAGAGAGGGTTTTGATGAGATTTGTTTTGCAGCTTTTTGAGGTATTTGTGGGGAAGAAAAGATGAGAGAGAGAGAGGGAGAGAGACTAGGATTAAAATCCTTATCTTGCGGGAAAATAGGGTTGTGAGAAATAGAGTGTAGGATTTGTACAGCTCTCAACATGCAACTAAGGTTTCGGCATTGGTCTTTAGATATTTTATTTTTTATTTTAATTAATATATTTTGCACAATATAAAATGTGTCTTTTTTTTTTTGGTTTTTACTAGGTTTTAGATTATTTTTTTTAATTGGTAAGAATTTGAATATATTTCGGAATTCATGTGAAGATTAATGATAATATACTCAATTAAAATGTCTTTATCGTATAAACTATTATGATTGACTTCAATCCATCCAAATCATAAACTATAATCAAATAAAGATGGTAATTATCATAGGTTATCATCGGATTACCCTTATGAGTTGACTTTTAAGGCCAATTCTTATGTTTCTCGCCATTTAAATCAATTTTTCGAGCTTTTTTAATCAGACGATCACATCACAACCAACACATACATCTGAGGTGATTCGAACCCCTAATTTCTCGACTGGAGGGGAGTTTCTTAACACTAGTGAGAGAAATATTGGAATGTAATAGAGGGTGTGACCTCCGAATGTAACGGGGAGTGTAGCCTAGCCTTATCTTCTCTCTCTCTCTCTAGATAGATTGTCCACATAGTGATAAATATACATATGATTTGCATAGGATACCCTTTTGAATTTGGAACATATATATATATATATATACATTTACGAAGCTTATTAATTATTTATATATGTAGAGACGTGAGAATGTGGGTATATAACGATAGGCATTAATTGAATTCCTTTTCTTCATCATAAATAAAATATTCCACATTCTCCTTTCCCCACTCCATTTCGCGATCATCCACAATTATTTTGGAAGTATTTCAACAACTTGATGCCTCTATTGCATTACAAATTTTGCCATAATAATTAATATATATTATTTTATATAACTCATTTGATGGGTAACACATGTATGTGATACGACGACATAAACCATAAATGTGCATTCATATTATTTTTGCGAAAATTACAAGTGAGATTGAAACTTATTTCAAATAAAAAATAAATAAATTCACGAGTGAGATTTGTTTTCTTTTAGCCAGTGTTCTAAAAGACGCGGTCCGCCTAGGCGCTAGTCAGTGCCTCGCCGCCCGACTAATTTGTAATCCGCCTAGGCTCTATGCGATAGCCATCGAGCCGCTTTTGAAGCTTAATCAATAGTCTATATGTGTTAAATAATCTAGTTTTAGGTAAACTATGCTACTATATGTATGATTTTGGATTTATAATGTAACTAACCTATCAATTGTCATATTATGTGTATTTATTATAAATTTTACAACAATATTGTAAGAATAGTAAAAATAAGCATTATAGTTCGAATCCGCCTAGGCCCCGTCTCGACTCCCGCCTAGCCGCCTAGGCGCTAGTCATCCCTCCACCGCCCGATGTTGGGGAGATTAATGAGAATGATGTGAAAAACGAACAAACAGAATCCTCTGAAAGGCGTGAAACACTTTCAGATTGAATCAATTCGACGGTTCAATCGAACTATTCAATCGGATACAATTCAGAGTTGAACTTTCGTATGTAATGTTTGAGATTTTGAACCAGAAGAAGAAGAGAATTCATCAGATTCTTCAAAACATAAATAAACTGATTATATCAGTTTAAAAGTGGTTAATACACCCTTTCGAAAACAACCTTTCGTAAACACCCGTTCGAAAGTAACTTTTCGAAAGTTGCAAAATGGTCCTCGAAATTCCGAAAATTAAATTTTCGATGAATTTCCTGCATAGCAATATAATCGGAAATAAAAAATTTCCAAGCTCGACCCCAGCCAAAGGCTCTGCCCCTTGGACCCCGCCAGGGGCTACCGCCCCTTGGACCCCGCTCAGGGGCGCTGCCCCCGCACCTCCGCCAGGGGCTGCCGCCCCTAGGACCCTGCTATTGGGGGCACTGCCCCCGAACCCCCGTCCTTTAGGGGCTTCGCCCCTAAGATCATAATAAATTCATATAAGCATGCACTCCGCACCTCCAGGCTCCAAACTCATACAAAGTATTATTATGACAAATCTGATCAAACTAGTCAATCCAATTACACTAAAATATCCAACACCCGACTAGCGCCTAGCGTTTTTTTGAACATTGCTTTTAACATACTCCGTAGTAAATAGTTTTTTAGCCGCCTTTTTTCGGGCAATTCTTCGAGGGTGATCATTGGTAATTTATTTTATTTTAAAATCAAATTTTCACTTGACACTATCACAAGAAACCATGTGATTCCCTAAGACATTGCCTACGGAATCACTACGAAATAGTAGTTATTTATTTACCAAAAAATTTCCGCATTTATTCCGTAGGGAATCACATGAATCGTTGTAGTGTGACATGTTGCTTTTTGGTATGCGATTTAATGTGCAATGTTAAAAAGTGAAAATTAGATGTCTAGGTCCACGTATAATTGTAAGTGTTAATTAATTCATTCCGTTTCCGAAAACAAGGCTTCTGAAGTGTGATGACTCAATATAGTATATATAAATGTCTACTGAAGTTGGATTGAGAGAATACCAAATTTACTAGTATACCGAAAATGTTATCATACAATCGTACCTGACATAATAAACTCATTAAGTATGCTCATGACCAGTATTGTGACAATTTTTTATGGAGGGTTTAGTTTTTTTTTTTTTGAGTGATTTAGGTTTATCAATAGGATTATTTTTAGGGAATGAATATACTACTACTACTTCTCGCTAAAATGATTAATCATATCATAAGATTTATATATATGAATTACGTATTAGTTTAGCAGTCACTATTGTAATTCAAATTTCTTACATAGCAATAGTACTATAATACTATGAGATTAATTAATTGACTTTACCATGTAGAGTAGTTGAGTTGATTATTTAGGGAAGTTGTCAATCAAATTAGTTGAGTGAGGTTACGTTTGCTCAACCCCTTTTGATTTAACTTTGCATTGGATCCCGTTCATTCATTCCTCATCTTCTCATTTCATCACAAGTCAATTCACACCCACATTATTACGTACCACTTATTTATCAAGATCAAAACCCTAGTGGTTTGGAAACCGAATATCTCCAAAAGTGGATGTTTTATTTCAATTATATTAACCAAATATGTTTTTAAGACCGTATAATGGATCGCGGTTGAGACACAAATTCATGCTCGATGACATATTGATCGTACTAATGTTGTGCTTGATAATTATGTCTTTAGAGAAATGTTCACATGTTTATCGTTGGCATTATTAATGTGTTCGGGGATGCATGTCGTGCCACACATTAGAAAATATGACCGAAATTCTAATTTATATCAATCACATGCACCAACACATTAGCGATGGACACTCAACGGTGCCCGTAACGAGTAAGGAATCGTTTATGGTGATATTTACGTGAAATTTCATATATCTAGAGGTGTTCAAAAGAACCGGAACCGGCGGTTAAAACCGTAACCGTAACCGTAACCGGCGGTTTTTTAACCGGAACCGGAACCGGCGGTTCGGAACCGGAAAAGGAACCGGTGGAACCGGCGGTTCGGTTAAGGTTCCTAAGGCTTGGAACCGTAACCGGCGGTTCGGTTCCGGTTCCGGTTCCAAACCGGCGGTTCCAAATTTTAGAACCGTCCAATTTATATAAATTCTATTATTTTTATTTTTTTAAATATAATTTATAAACAAATATAACATTAATTATTTGTTAAACTTCATAAATAATAACTAAATATATATATATAATTTGGACTTTTTTCAATTATATAAGTGTTACTCTCAAACACTCATTTGTTATTTCTTCATTGTGAGGTATGTTTATTGTTTTTATAAGAGTATTACACTTTTCAAGCTTCTTATTTATTTGATATGTGATATCTAACACATCCCAAACTATGAGAAGAGTTGCATGAGGAACACCTATAAAATTGAAAGAATGTTCAAAGCCTTATGAAATAAAAAAGTTTAAAATTAAAAAATAAATAAATAATTGTCCGATTTTTTCCGGTTAGAACCGGCGGTTCCGGAACCGGAACCGTAACCGTGTGTTTGCGGTTCGGTTTCGGTTCCTCCCTCGATGGAACCGGAACCGGCGGTTCGGTTCCGGTTAGAACCGGAACCGGAACCGTGGGCACCACTACTATATCATTATAATTATAGATATTCATTCATATTTCTCTTAATTAATTAAAAGTACAAACTAATTACGAATTGGGCCTCTAAAAATCTTGGCCAAATTAATTTACTGGGCCTAGGCCCACTCGATACTACAGTAGAGTAAAATGTTTATCACGTATATATGAATTTTGTACATACTATTATGCTATTTTCATTTCAATTTCGTGTTTTGTGTTTTTGTGTGTTAATGGCAAAATCCAACATATTTTGGTACTATTGCATAGCTCCAAATTGGACCCAAAATCCAAGCCATCAATACATATATATATATATATATATATATATATATATATATATATATATATATATATATATATATATATATATATATATATATATATATATATATATTCTTTATTACATTACTTCAGTAAAAAATAAAAAATGTGGAGGACATAGGATTCAATTATGCGATGTTTTGTATCGAGTATTAACCCCTTATCGTTTGACAAACACACGCAAGGGTCGGAGCCCGTTACGTTAGGTAGTTTAATGAGTCTGCTAACATCTACTTGGTAGCCATCTTTACCTTGCCATCTGGTTAATCCAAGTTAATAGAGACTTCATTAACTCCATTACTTATACAATAACGATATTTTTTTCATTTATTCGACGTGAGATGTCAATATACACTTTAGATCATGCATCTTGTCCCACTGTACTAGCAGTGTGTGAGATTGATGATTGGGCCTTCTTTACACAATTTTTTATTTTCTTATGAGATGGAAGTTTGGGCCTCCTATGACTATCTTTAACAATCCAAACACCCAACCCCAAACACCCTACTTTTTGAATATTTAATTAATTTTTCACTCAAACACTCATACTAACCCAAACATCCCTACTTTTTATAGTTTATCAATGAACACCCAAACATCTTCATTATATATGTATTTTAAAATTATTTTTTAATATAATATAACTAATTAAAATATATCATGTTTGGTCTCTATTTATAGAGAATTGAAAATCATGAATTTTGATATAATTATTATTTTTTAAATATTTATAATACAAAAGATAAATCTGTTAATCTACAAATCTAATTGAAATTGGTGAACCAATGATAAGGAGACAAGTGTCACCATCTTATTGGCCCATAAAAAAAAGCACCCTACTTTTTGAGCAAACAAACTTGTTTGCATACAGGCGGAAGTTCGAACTACATTTCCCAAACAAGTTTGCCTTTTTAATACTATACTACTATTATTTGGATGTTTGCTTGCTTTGCCCAACACCACCGATAATGATAGTATCTAGGCACGATATTGGGCTCTTTTAAGATTCAACTATCAATTTTGATCATATTTTCATGCATTTGTTACTATAACATAATTGTTTCATAATGTATTCCCCTAAAAAAAAAGTACAGAGTAAGTGATGAATCATAGGTGATTTTGGATTTGCAACCAAATTATTAAACTGCTACTTTCTATGTACCGTTCGTTATCCTTTTGCTTCGTCCAATTATAGACATGGATCTCATATTCATTATTCCATTCACACCTCAAAAGTCAACTAAAATATATTTAAAAGTTCACTTCAATTTAATATCAATCGCATTAAGAGCACTCGTCACGGGCATTATTCAGAAAAAAGAGACGGAGCTTCTTGGAAGCATTTGATCCAATAAAAGTAACAACCTTGGATTGAGCAAGAATCCAAGGGTGGAAGTTTTATGGGTCCAAATTGCAAACCGGTTCAACAATATTTGTCCTAAAGGTACAAATGCTCGAACTTCTGAGCAATGACGGTCATTGAAAGCACGTTAGTGCATACATAAAGGTGTTCGAGTCCTACTACTATACCTCCGAAGAGACGGCAGAGAGTGGCAAAGGAACGCTTGAAATAATGGCGAGTGCAGCTGATCGATATGAGGAGGTCACCGGAAAAGCCTTCACTCAAGTAAGCAAGAACGAGACAATTTGAAGTTTTCAACCTAGATTTATTTTTTAATTTGTGAGTACTTTTCCCACAAAAGTTGTATTGTTATTTTCCATTTTTTTTTTCAGTTAGTTAAATAATTATATTAATGTTTTAATTATAAACACATAAAATATAAAATAATAAATATTCAACGAAGTCCATCCGTTTCAAGGTCTCCACAACATTACTATTCACAACCCTTCTAAAGAAGTTAACTATTGAAGCATTATTTGTTAGTCAGTTGGCAGGCGTCGCTGTGAGTGTTCTAAATGGACCCAAAATTCACTTTAACATCCAATAATTACAAAAACTATAACCTACGTCATAATAATAAAAACACGAAAATCGAAAATCGTGGACTATGGAGTATTAAATAATGATTATTGATTGAAAAACATGGGATTTCAAAGTTCAATATGAAATTTGAATTAATTAGCTATCCCTCAAACATCTCCCAACAACGAATATTAGAACGGAATATTTGAACCAACTAGACAGTAGACAATAATGAATAATCATGGCCCATGGGTGCGTAATTTAAAATTGATGACATCAAAGTCGTAATAGAAATTAAGATATGATGATGATTGAAAACCACATAAATATTACTCCACTCCTTCCCATTTAGGAAGGCCGAGTTTTATTTTGTGCTGCATCATGGTGGACTATTTCTAAAAATTACCCTCAGTTTCATATCAATTTTCTTGTTTCATGTGGTACGATTTTAAGACGCGTGTTAAAAATAAAAGTAAAAGTTTCACGTTAAAATGTAAGAGTTAATATTTTTTTTCGTTTTAGAAAACAAGACAATTCATATGAGACGATTTAATTAGATTAACGGGACAAGTGAGACGAAGGGAGTACATAATTAGCCCCAATAGACTTTTTTCTTAAAAATATTTTTTCCCAAATTATTAATTTAGTAATTTTCTTATTATAGAAATAAATTAAAACTTTATAATTACATAAAAAATAAATTAATAACTATAAATCCGTAATCAACACACACAATGACTATTACAAAGTAGTAGTACTAATTAGCATTATCTTCATTCTCGTGCCCGAAAAATTAAACTTTCTAAATGCAATGGGTGAAGAAACAGAGGCAGTAATACTAATGTTGGATTTCTCCCGATAATAAAATAAAATCTTCCTTTTATATTGTGAAAATTCAAGAAAGTCTAGTTCACCTTGATGGCAAATAAATTATGTATTTCTTGTAAATTGTTCGCACCCTGTTCTATAATATTTCAATGGTCTCTTCGTAAGCAACTCTATTTATTATCTTATATACTAACATATGAATATAAAATTAATTATTTAAGAAGAGAGGAAGATAATAATATTAAGAATTTTGTTTACAAAAAGAATTATGAAATGTTTTAAAATACTCCTGGTGTGCTGTATAACTACGTAATTCTAATAATAATTTTTTAGGAAGTATGAGTTGAAGAAATTATGAAAGCACAGAATATTTTTCTACAGTATTCTGATATCATCACCCCAGAATTTTCTGAAAACCCAAACAAAATCGAGCCAAACCCGATCCACCGCGGCAAATTCAATCAATCAATCAATCAGGTTTTCGTAGTTTTATATTCTGAGAGTTTTCGGAATGTCGTCTAAGCCGTCGGAGAACGGAATTGAGGGCGATGACGAGCGGGAGGAGGAATCCGAGGAGGACAACTCCGACGAGGAGGCGGAGGCGGAGGCGGAAGAGGAGGAGGAGGAGCCGCGGCTCAAGTACCAGCGAATGGGCGGCAGCATCCCCACGCTCCTCCAGAGCGATGCCGCTTCGTGTATCGCCGTCGCCGAGCGTATGATCGCTCTCGGCACTCATTCCGGCTCAGTGCACATACTCGATTTCCTCGGGAATCAAGTTAGTCACTGTCTCAATTTCTGATATTTCTTCGATTGAATTGGGGAATTTGATTGGTGGTTTAAGGTGTTTTGCTTTAGATTGGAGATTTTTTTTTTTTTTTTTTTAAAAATTATTATATATATTTTTCTCTATGATCCTATGGTTGATTGAAATGAGATTATGGTTTGAACACCGATTTAGAGCTAGTTTGGAGTAGGTTTTGGACTCTTCAGTAGAGGAAGCTAGACTATCTTGAAGCTAAATTATAACTTGAGCAGCTCAATAAGCCAATTTTCGAACTTGGTAATTTGCAATTTGTAGGGGCACAGAGCATCTCGTTGCTTACAGGTCGCTGCAGTTTTCCATTTTCTTGCTGTTAGAAGGCCCAATATTAGTTTATATAGAGTACTTAAGGTCTGAAAGCTCATACTGGACTTCCCTTGTTTCATTGGCATCCGTGTTCAGCTTCATGTTTTTATTCTGTGGTTCGAGATGGTTGGGTAATCTAGTTCAGGACTCACCGTGAAATCCAATAAATTTGAAATTTCAAATTAACATGCTCTAATAGCCAAGCAAGCACTCAATAAAACGTATTCATGTGAGCAAAATTTGTTGGAGATTCCTCCGGAGTTGCATATATTTTTAGTTTATTTCGCTCTACAATTTTTATTCAAGTAATCATGCAACATGTTGGACTGTTGACAAATTTCTTATTTTTCAGGTTAAAGAATTCATTGCTCATACTGCTGCAGTTAATGATCTTTGCTTCGACATAGAGGGTGAATATATAGGAAGCTGCTCCGATGATGGTTCTGTTGTAATAAATAGTCTTTTTACTGAGGAAAGATTGAAATTTGAGTATCACCGTCCTATGAAGGCAATTGCTTTAGACCCAGATTACGTTAGGAAAGCATCGAGAAGATTTGTAACTGGAGGCTTAGCTGGGCATTTATATTATAACGTGAAGAAATGGATAGGCTATCGAGATCAGGTTTATTTACGTTTTTAGATTGTATACTTGTATGCAGTCTTGACGAACCCTGGAAAAACATTTCTTTTCCCAGGTTTTGCACTCTGGGGAAGGCCCAATACATTCAGTGAAGTGGAGATCTAATCTCATTGCCTGGGCTAATGACGCTGGTGTAAAAGTTTATGATGCTGCTAACGATCAACGTGTAACATTCATAGAAAGACCAAGAGGAAGCCCACGTCCTGAACTTCTGCTTCCCCATTTAGTTTGGCAGGTAAGTGATTGCTAATTATAGAGGCAGCTGTAAACATTTAGTGACACATATGGTTTGAAGAAAGAAATAGCTACAGCCAAGTACTGACACATAATCACTTTGCACTTCATGTAGGATGATTTCCTGCTGGTCATTGGATGGGGAACATCTGTTAAAATAGTATCGATAAGAAACAGTCAAAATAGTGTTGCCAATGGCACTTATAAGCATTTGCAGATGTCTAGCTTGAACAAGGTGGATATTGTGGCATCTTTTCAAACCAGCTATTTCATTTCAGGGGTTGCACCATTTGGTGACGCTTTGGTTGTTCTAGCATATATCCCTGTGGAAGAAGACGGGGAGAAGGACTTCAGCAGTACTATTCCTTCACGTCAGGTATTTGCTCAAATTCATGATATTACATCCTGATAAAATTGCACGGATGTTTTTTTATTTTGCTGTCGTTCTTCTATATCTTTAATAATGTGTCAGATGCCTCATGCATTGAAAATGCATATTATTCAATCATTTTTGAGCTAGTTGACTGTGTCGAGAGGGAAACTTAGACTCACAATTTTATGTGTGTGTCTCTCTGTGTCTCGATATCCTTTTCTTTTTATTCAATAAATAGAGTATTGCAGATTTATTTAGACCAACAGGAGTAGGGTATGCTTTTCTGCTTCCTCTTTGACATGTAAATGTTAACAACTTTCGAGAGAGTCAGCTTGTTTCTTATCTCACAACATACTATTCCGTGTTGGGTTTCAGCGGTTGGCAACTTCTTGTGAAAAGATGATCTATAATAAATTTCTTTGTGTTTCGTGCACCATCAGAGCAGGGTCTTTTGTTTTGTCTTGTATTTCGTTTTTTGATCTTTAGTCCATTCAGTCGTAAATAGAAGAAATATATGGTAATCCAACTTTGGAAGACTTCGAGGTTTCCCCCAAGACACAGCTCTTCAAACTCTTCTGGTGCATAGTTTCCTCTGAATGAATTTGTTCATTTCTAATTGCCACTAACATGGTACTTTCTTATCATATCTACTTGGCATTGATTGCCTCCTTTCTTTGGGAACAATAAGTGATGCTTCAGTTAGGGCTTTACGATATCATTTCTCTCACAGTCATTTCAGAATTGATATTGGAGTATTATTGAGTAGCTATTACCTATAGTTTTGTATATATTTTTTGCAATTTAGTCTTTTATTGTGGCTAGAACTGCCATTTTTCTCTCTTAGCAAGTCCAGTTGTGAATCATTGCCTATTCGTTGCCCTATGAAGCTATTATCACATTTGTTACTTATTTTTTTGTAATTATAACAGGGAAATGCTCAGAGACCTGAAGTGCGAGTCGTGACTCGGGAAAATGATGAACTTTCAACTGATGCACTACCCATTCATGGCTTTGAGCATTATAAGGCCAAAGATTATTCCCTTGCACATGCGCCTTTCTCAGGTATAGCTATTTATTACGTCTAGGCGCAACGTCTATGATAATCGTATTTTTTTGCTATTTCCTTTGTAATTATAGTTGTAATATTAATGAATAAGGTATGTGAAGTCTAAGCTGATGTTATATGCACTTTATGCAGGCAGCAGCTATGCAGGTGGTCAGTGGGCTGCTGGTGACGAGCCCTTGTACTATATAGTCTCCCCCAAGGATGTAGTTATTGCTAAGCCGAGGTTAGTGACTGGCCTTCCATTGTTTTCACTGTATAAAACTATCGAGTATTCATCTCTGTTTTTCTTGTGAGTGATAGGACAAACTAAAACAAATGTGGTTTTGAGAGCAATGTCATGCATTTGGGTATTGGGTATTAAAAAGAACCATTAATGCTTCTTCTTACAAATGAATGTGATATTTTACTGGTTATTTCTCAAGCTAGCTTAATCTTACGTGCTTTTAGAAGGCACTAAGTAAGTTTGACGCATTTGATACATCTTGTCATGTCCTGCGTTACCCTTTTGGATAAAATAGTTTGTTCGTGCATATTCTTGTCCGATGAATATTGTTGGGAAGTCCCATGGGCTTTGGGGATGTTAAATTCAGGGAACTTCTCTTAGAATCAGAGGGAGTGTTATAGGCTGGTGGTCCAGTACAGGAGGATACTTTCTGACATTATCTCCTTTAGAATGCTACTTCCACGGTTGCATGCTGTAAAGGGATATCTGTACCTAGATGTTTCTTCTTTTACTTTCCCTTTTCCCTTCCTTATTCTCTTCTTGAATTTTATTTTCGTTAAAACATTATAACTCTTCTTTTCCCTCATAATCCCAAGTTTACCCAGAAAGAACAAGAAAATATAAGATTTCTGTAACTTGATGCTATCTTTCATATACAGTTTTTCTGGTTTAGATAAGCTTACTTAATCTTGGGTGTTAGGGACCCTGAAGATCACATAGCTTGGCTTCTTCAGCATGGGTGGCATGAGAAAGCCTTGGCAGCAGTTGAAGCTGGTCAGGGTCGAAGTGAGCTTCTTGCCGAGGTAGTATGTTTATTCATGTTTCCCTGGATGTCATCTGTTAAGACTTACGAGTCTTGCGTATGTTGGTGTAATTCCTTCATCCGTTATCATGCATGCGAAAACCCCTTTGTGCTTTGTTGTCTGTTAAATGCTGTTTGTTGCTTCGTTTGTTTCTAGTTTTATTGTGGCTTTGAATCTAGCCTTGAAATTTTCATTTCTCTATTGACTTCCAGATAGGCTTCATGTGTATCCATTGACTGTACCATTGCATTATATAAATCAGAAGTTCATCTTCTGCAATTGAAAATTTGAGATTGTTTGCTGATTTCTAAAACTAGAGGGTATTTGAGTTGATTATATATAAGCTTGTTCGTTTTATTCTGAACAAAACTATGTTCAGTTGTATTCTCTAATTTGTTTGATCCAAACAGGTAGGATCACAATATCTTGATCATCTGATAGTGAAACGTAAATATGCTGAAGCGGCATCTTCTTGTCCCAAATTATTGCGAGGATCAGCTTCTGCATGGGAAAGGTAATATATGTATATGTAACTAAAAACCAATCTTCACCCTTCATATGTTCAAGCAAGCTATATGTATTTTTTGATATAATGCTTTTCATGTATAATCATCATGCATGATGCTTGTACCAGATAAAATTAAAATATATATTAAACTTTATACAATCACATGCATGATGCTCTTATGATATATAATTAAAGCGTTCAATTGAAGACCATATTATTGTTTTTGTTCTCTTTCCAAAATGGGATTATATATCTCACTCCCAATTTTCTGCCATGTCATTGCAAATGACCAAATGTAAGAATTTTGTTTTTCTTTCTTTTACCTTCTGCAGAAATAATGATTATCAATCAGTCCTCACTTTTATATGCATCAATTCTCATTAGATTGATCTTGACCCTTTATAATGATGGAATCTCTGTTATACATTAGTTTTTACTTTCTAGAATATTGATGGTTAACTCAGCCCTATATGTACCCCTGCAAGGATATACTATGAAGTTTCTTAGTTTAAAACGCTATTAAGATGTGCTGATTGCTTGATGCAGGTGGGTTTTCCAGTTTGCTCATCTCCGTCAGCTTCCTGTGTTGGTTCCCTACATACCAACAGAAAATCCAAGGCTGCGTGATACTGCTTACGAGGTGTGTAACCCCTTTATTGTGCTTTCACTCAATACTGAAATTGTGTACACGCACACACAGATACACACACACACACGTGTGTGTGTGTAGATTCCTTTTGATGTCAAGCAGTTATTCGAGGCTTAAAACATATGTTATTCTCTAGGTTGCTCTTGTTGCTTTGGCGACGAATCCATCATTCCACAAGGATCTCCTGTCAATTCTTAGAACCTGGCCACATAACATATATTCTGCTGTGCCAGTTATCTCAGCTATAGAACCGCAGCTTAATACTTCAACATCAACTGATGCTCTCAAAGAGGTTGGTATTTCGGAATTGGGATACCTTTTAATTACTGCAGTTGTTGGTACATACACCTAACACCGTGTATTTTCTTCTCAGGCTCTGGCTGAGCTATACGTAACTGATGGACAATACGAGAAAGCCTTCAGCCTGTATGCTGACGTAAGTGGTTCGCTGTTATTTTATTGTGTGACCAGTTTACTTCACACTCCTTATTCGAGTGAAGTGAGTGTAATGTACCATGTTTCTAATTTATTGTACTTAATGCCTCTATTTAATTCTTGATTTCTGTTCAGCTCATGAAGCCCGATCTATTTGACTTCATCGACAAGCACAATTTGCATGACGGCATTCGTGAAAAGGTACTTCTAGTTCTGTGCTATCAAGTAAATTATGTTGTAGGTTAACTTCATTTAGCCTGGAAAGTGAAGCCTCACATTAATCTTTAGACCGTTCGATGCTAAATGTTGGCTATACAAGATGATGCAGCAACCTCATACAGAAACCAAAAACTGATCTAAATGATTTTACAATCAGTTGATTTTGGTTAGAGTAAAGGGTATTTCGAGATGATAGGGTTTTCTAACCAACTTCTATATTGAAACAAATGAAACCAACAGAGCAGCAAAATAATAAATTAGAGGGGAACCTGCCCGAAGCGCCGATCAGGATGAAATCTTCTTGCCAAAGCAGAAAAGATGCTGTTCCAACTAGATCTCATATCTTCAGACCGCACTATTAAAACTTACATTATCACTCTAAGTTGGTGTTGCAGAATAACGGCCCGGCCATCACTTCAAAGTCTTACTCTTACTATTACTATTAGTCTTAATCGTTTATGAATAGATAAGGTAAAATAAATAAGACAAGTATGGAAACAAGACAAAGGAAATCCAGCTAATATATCTAACAATTTCCTCATGTAAAACGATTGTCCCACGTCTTTATTCACCCTACATAGCTTTGCAGGTTGCCCAGCTTATGATGATAGACTGTAAACGAGCAGTTCCATTGTTTATCCAGCACAGAGACATCGTAAGCCCGTCTGATGTTGTTTCACAACTTATCGCTGCAAAGAACAAGTGTGACTACCGGCAGTTTTTACATCTGTATCTTCATTCGCTGTTTGAGTCAAATCCTCATGCTGGGAGGGATTTCCATGATATGCAGGTATATAGAAATTGTAAATTCTTTCTTAGCGTTTATAACATTTATATATACGCGCGTGTGTGTACATATTGGGTATTGGGTTGAGCTCATTTAGAAATCGTAAATGCACGTCAGTAATTTGCCATTCACATCAATCATTTTGCCTCATAATGTAAAAGAAGGGTGCACTTGAAGGGAAGGCTCATTCCTTTGAGGTCCATGCTGGAGTCCCCATGAAGAGACAAACTGCGTTAATAATCATAATCCTGAGTGGAACATGAAAGAGATTCCTTTGCTTTTTTTGTTGAAACTGAGATATCAAAAGAAAGGGTGAAATTGGTGATACTTGACTCAAGACTTCATTCTGACCCGTTATCATTAACTGTACACTTGGTAACATTCGTCATCTGAATTCCATTGAATGATCTGAGACTAGAATTTGTGTATGCTCTCTCCCCTACCACCCCAACAATTAGTAATGAGTTGCATTTAAGAACGTGTACATGGTGAACTTTCTTAACTGAATGGTCTTAAGATTTTAGTGGTATTTTTTTCTGAATCTGGTTCCTATCTAGTTGATTTTGCTGCTAGGATTTGTGGTAAAATGTCTTACCGTTAATTATGTGAATTCATCATGAATGATGTACAAGTAACTTAGGAAGAAGCTTTAGGTCATTCATTGTAGCTCTCTTTACTGTGCTTACATCTTTACGGCCTTATCCTGTCCTGCCTAATGCACTTGGGTGACGCACACTGTGACGTCTCATTTATAGTTTATTCATCTTGGTGCTATTTTTGGTGGTTTCTAACAGGTTGAATTGTATGCCGATTATGATCCAAAAATGCTGCTTCCCTTTTTACGTAGTAGTCAGCATTATACATTGGAAAAGGTATACTCCATAAGTGGTAATTTCTCTTGAATTTTTTCATACTCCATAAGTGGTTTCTAACAGGTTGAATTGTATGCCGATTATGAATACTGTCTCAGGCTCATGAAATATGTGTCAGAAGAGGACTTTTGAAAGAACAAGTTTTCATCCTTGGAAGAATGGGAAATGCAAAACAGGCATTGGCAGTAATTATTAATAAATTGGGTGATATAGAAGAGGTGTGCTCACCCTTCCTTGATACTCATTTATTAAAGAAGGTCTTAAGCTGCATCGAGTTGAATATATGATGAAATTTTGCAGGCCATCGAATTTGTAAGTAATCAGCACGATGATGAACTCTGGGAAGAGCTGATAAAGCAGTGCATGGACAAACCCGAGATGGTAACTTTCTTATCTCTGCTTGTTGATCGATGAGTTACACCAAGGCAGTATATAATTTGGTTGGTCTCATCTTTGCAGGTAGGGGTATTATTAGAGCATACTGTTGGAAATCTAGATCCGCTGTATATTGTAAATATGGTGCCCAATGGCTTGGAGATACCCCGGTAAGTTGGTTCTAAATTTTATTCATTTTATGCCCCCTCTTAATATTTTTTGTCTTGTTTAATCTCGAATTTATGTGAAACTTCTGATTTGGCTCGAGTCTAGTATATTCTGGCTTTGATTTTAAGTTCTTGGTACCTTAATCGGAATAACTTGCATCTCTACATATAGATCCAAGACTTGATTTTGTTAAGAACAAAAAAATATCTTTACCGATCCCTGCACTGATGAATTTTGTTTCAGGCTACGAGACCGACTAGTCAAAATTATCACCGACTACAGAACTGAGACTTCCCTCAGACATGGTTGCAACGCTATTCTCAAGGTAATACTAATAATCTCATCTACTCTCTTATCTCTTACGGCCATCTCCGATTCCATAATCAATTATGATAAACATGCAGTCAGATTGCGTTAATTTGCTGATCAAGTGCTACAAGGAAGCTAGACGAGCCATACACTTGAGCAACGAAGAAGATGAAATGCACAACAAGAGGGATAACAAAAACAGTAATTCTCAGTCAACCGACAGATCTCTCTCCATCAAAACCACAGAGGTAAAGTCGAAAATCAGGTGTGGCGCAAGGTGCTGCATTTGCTTCGACCCGTTCTCCATTCAGAATGTGTCGGTATATGCATTCTTCTGCTGCCACGCATATCACGAGACGTGCCTCACGGATTCCATAGCCTCGATTAGTAGCCAAGAGAAGCCATCAACTCCCTCTTCTCCAGATGGACTCCAGTTTTACACTCTTGATAACGGCGATGACAAAGATGAAGAAGAAGACGGTGATAGGATACGTTGTATCTTGTGTACTACCGCTGCTGGTTGAGGTTCTTAATTTTCTACGGTACTTAATACACATTCGATTCCTATTATTTACAGAGCTGTGTGCATATCTTATGAGCCCGAGTACCCTAAGGTTTTCGGAATCCTTGTATATTGTGAGGAAATGTGCCTTTGTGTGTCAGTTACCACTGATTTTATTTCTAGATTGAATCTAGACTAGGGAATATGAGAGAGGTAGTTTCAGTTGAAATTTTTTGCTTTGTATTCCAGAATCCTTAACACTTACTTGTAAAGTTCTTGATTCTTGTGTTCGTGAGTGATGATTATATTTTTCTTTGGTGGTAGATTTGTCATGTTAAAAGTCAGAAAAAATCGGTAGATTTAAGAGCAGCTCGAAATTATTGATCATTGTGGAACACAATTCCAACAAAATAAAGAAAAAATTAAATGAAAGATTGTATCGAGACCTTTAAATTTTATAATAACCATAAAAATGGGATAATAAACGAGGAACCTATCGTTAAAATAAAATTATATTAAGATTCATGCAGATGAGTGAGTTGATTAGTGCTTGACATTTAAGAAAATGACTCATTATCAACGGAACGTCCCAAATTAGATTTTGCCTCGTTATAAATGTGACCGATGAGTATTGATTAAATACCCATGAACATATCTTCTTTCAACGCATCTCCTTATTCGAGATCTTTTTTCACCATATAAACTGATTGAGGTTTTTATCTTTCTTTTGAAAGAAAATTTTAAAACGTGAGTGATATTGTTTGTATTTGAAAATCTATAAATAAAGAAGGTGAAGATTATATAATGAATCAAATATACCACTACTCTTTGATAAAAACATCAAACGTTCAAAATGGCTTCAGAAAACTCGAATGTTTTCATTGTCGTCTTATTCCTTATGATAACAGTTGGTTAGCATCCATTCGTTCTTTTTAATGTGTATTGCGTACTTTCTCTAGCTTTTGAATCATCTCAACGTATATGTGCTACATTTTTTTTGAACTTAATTTGAACTTGATAAAATGATAGTAATGTATATTATTTTGAACTTTACATGTATACATATATAATTAGTTTTATTGAATATATTGCCCCAGGCCCCATATTTTGTTGGTCCGGTCCTGCATGCCGGTCCGATGAAGGTTGCAGAGCCGTAAGTTGCAATTCCGGTTCTCCAACTTGTCGTGGCAGCGAGTGCGTTTGTCTGGACGATTTTGATCAACAATTGGATAACAAGGATTATGGTTTCTCAACCCCGCGTAATCCAATCTCTTCTTAATTCAACAATTGTCTATCATGCATGATCATTTTCCTTAATATTTGTATTCACTTGTTTGATACGCAAGAAGCTTAAAGAAGATTTTGCATGCAGGGTGTGAAAGTAACGAGGATTGTGCTAGTGCGTGGCGACGTTTGTAAGCGAGGGTAGATGTTTGTGTTTGCCGGCCGGTATGCCAATACGCACTACTATGTCATCGGTATCTTTATCAGTAGATGGGGGTAAAGATGATTGCAACAACTGTAAACCCTACTGCGGCGAAGGCCAACGCTGCGATTGCTACTAGGATTCTTCAAAGATCCATTATTCCAACACAATATAGAAACAATAAAATACAAAGGCTAAAGAAACAATTGAGAAAAGATATATATGTACAATCATCATCAGTACCTCTCTCTTTCTCTCAGGAAAGGAAAGAGTATTAATGAATAAGCTTACCCTTAATATCCAATACCGAGACCTCGGTAGGATGTAATAGAGCTCCAACTTCAACGGAAGCAGAAGCCGACAGCTCCGATCTTTGTTATCCCCTTTCGTTTCAGGGCTTCAATCACGGCGTTTGCCTCTTCCACTGCTTTATCCTGTATAAATGGTAGTAATGTTATGTATACACTATACATACACTTCAAAGCGGATTCAAACAAAAGTTTAATTATAGAAAAATGTCAAAGACTAAATAGAAAAGGATATTAATTACTTGTGGATGACGCAGTTTCCAGTGAGCTGCCCGCTCCACAGTTTCGTTTACATAAGGATCGGCATGGACGAAATCCGGCACCACTGCAAAAAATCCACGAGCTGCAGCTTTATCAGCAATTAGCCTACATTGTTGAAAGGACGGAATGTTATGATAATTTGCAATTGTGCAAACAAATAGTAACACATGAAGAGACAGAGATTTTTACCTAAGGTGCGGAACCGCATATCCTACACAAAAACAAGTAAAGGGATTTAGTTTAGAACACAAGACATAGTTTGATATAAAACTGAAAAAACTAGCAGAAAATTTGAAAATATAAAAACGTACCGTAAACATCCGAAGCCATGATCAAAGCAAGCTTGGAATCGGCAGGGCCAGTAGTGTAACTTGTTGGGAAATTAGACGCAACTAATCCCGCCCAGAATCTAGTGAGACACAATATTTAGGATATCGACCAATATAAAACGGATAAAAATGAGAATAAAAAAGACACCGATATTTTTAACGTGGTTCAGCCAAACTGCCTACGTCCACGGACCAACACCAATATATTAGAGAATCTCAAAAGGAGGAGTACAACAAAATACCACACTGTATTTTGTATCTACCTACACTAAGGCTAGAACTCTCAACTCACTTTTATCACTCGTGTATAACTCCCACACTGAAGCTATTTCCTCACAAGAATTTGTCTCTCTCTCTAATAGAAGAACTCTTTCTTCTATAAGTATTGATTGTGTTGATGTTGTGTGTTTTGCTGCTGCTCCTTGGCCCTCTATTTATAGGCAAGAGTTGGAGTGTGTGAACACCCAAGGCGGTGGTTCAAGGCGGCGGCACAAAGGCGGCTTCAAGGCGGTGGCACCAACTTGACAACTAGCAATTGGGCCATTAAATGCATATGCATGCATGCATGCATGCAATTGCCGTGCATGAGTTGTTAGCCGCAATATTCATGCATATTCATACTTGCCATAAATGAATACACACGAATGCTTGCCTTAATTGGTTTGCCGCCATTTTTGATCATCTAAGCCGCCATTTGACCAACAATCTCCCACTTGAAGACTGATTTCAATCTGTCTTCACAACCCCAATCACCCGCAGCAGCATTTCGGTCTTGCTATCCTAGCAGACCAATTGAAGTTGAGCACAACTTCAATTTATCAATGGTTACCGTTTTCGTAAGCATGTCGGCTGGATTTTGAGTTCCTTGAATCTTCTCAAGTATTAATACCTCATCCTCTAACAGAGATCTGATGAAGTGATAACGAAGTCCAATATGCTTGGTTCTCGAATGAAATGCCGAATTCTTTGCCAGATGTATTGCACTCTGACTATCACTGAACAAGATATTGTTCTTCTGATCAAAACCCAATTCTGCCAACAACCCTTGTAACCAAATCATTTCTTTGCTGGCCTCGGTTACTGCCACATACTCTGCTTCTGTAGTGGATAAAGCTACAATCTTTTGTATCTGCGAAATCCAACTAACAGCAGTAGTACCAACTGTAAAGACATAACCGGTAGTGCTTCTCCTGCGATCTACCTCACCAGCAAAATCTGCATCTACAAATCCTTGTAGAGCCACATCACCTCGTCGAAAGCACAAGCATCTATCAGTAGTTCCACGTAGATATCTCAATATCCACTTTACTGCTTCCCAATGCTGCTTTCCTGGATGTGCCATAAATCTGCTCACTACTCCCACTGCATGAGCGATATCTGGTCTGGTACAAACCATGGCATACATCATACTTCCAATGGCTGAGGCATACGGAATTTTAGCCATGAAGTCGCTCTCGTCCTTGGTTTTAGGAGACTGCTCTCTGGAAAGACGGAAATGGTTAGCTAATGGCGAACTAACCGGCTTTGCATTGCTCATATTGAATCTTTGCAAGATTCGATCGACGTATTTGGCCTGAGACAACTGCAAAACACCTTTTTGCTTGTCTCTACAAATTCTCATCCCTAGAATTTGTTTCGCCTCTCCCAAGTCCTTCATCTCGAACTCCGTCGAAAGTTGCTCCTTCAACTTCTTGATCTCGTTCATGCTTGAGCCTGCTACTAACATGTCATCAACATAAAGTAGCAAGATGATATAGCTTGAATCGAATCTCTTGAAGTAGCAACAATGGTCAGCATTGCACTTCTTATAGCCATTTTTCTGCATGAATCCGTCAAACTTCTTGTACCACTGCTTCGGGGCTTGCTTCAAGCCATACAGGCTTTTCTTCAATTTGCACACCAGCTTCTCCTTTCCTTTGACTAAGAATCCATCTGGTTGCTGCATATATAATTCCTCATTCAAGTCACCATTGAGGAAAGCAGTTTTCACATCTAACTGCTCTAAATGCAAGCCCTCTGCTGCAACAATACTTAGGACCATCCTAATTGTTGTCAGCTTCACGACTGGGGCAAAGATATTCGTGTAGTCAATTCCTTCTTTCTGTTGGAATCCTTTGACTAGCAATCTTGCCTTATATCTCTTCGAACCGTCATGTTCTTCTTTGATTCTGTACACCCATTTGTTGTGCAGAGCTTTCTTTCCCTTGGGCAACTCAACTAGTTCCCATGTCTGGTTATGAATGAGAGATGCCATCTCATCTTTCATTGCAAGCTCCCACTTGACAGAATCATTCAACTGACACGCTTCTTCGTAGAACTCAGGTTCACCGGCGTCTGTCAGCAACATGAAATCCATGTACTTTCTATTTGGAACATGAGGTCGGGATGATCTCCTGGGTGCTAAATCTGGAGATGGAGACTGTGGTGACTCAGCCTCTGTGACAGGCTCCTCTGTCTGCAAACTTTCTTCTGTTTGTTTTGGTGTACTGCACTCTGCAGTATCACTTGGATCCACATACGTTGGATCGATATTTGTTGCATCGGCGGACTGCACTACATTCCTGTCCTTGTACATCACATTTTCGTTGAAGATGACATCCCTGCTTCTGATGACCTTTCTATTTTCGTCATCCCAAAAGCGGTACCCAAACTCATCTCCTCCATATCCGATGAAAATGCACTTTAGTGATTTGGAGTCCAACTTACTCCTGGCATTATCACTAATGTGTACATAAGCGACGCAACCAAATACTTTCAAGTGAGAAAGTTTGATTTCTTTTCCGCTCCAAACTTCCTCCGGTATTCTGTACTCCAATGGTACAGATGGCCCGTGATTAACAAGATATGCCGCTGTGTTGATAGCTTCTGCCCAAAAGTGTTTTGGCAGTCCTGCATGTATCCTCATGCTCCTTGCTCTTTCTGTCAACGTCCGGTTCATGCGTTCTGCAATTCCATTTTGTTGTGGTGTACCAGGCAAAGTCCTCTCCAACTTGATGCCATTCTGGTAACAAAATTTCTTGAACGCCATATCTTCGTATTCACCGCCATTGTCGGATCTCAGCTTCTTTACACGTAAGCCAGTTTCATTCTCCACCATGGCCTTCCATTTCTTGAACATCTCAAATACTTCTGATTTGTGTCTCAAGAAATAAACCCACACCTTTCTCGAGTGGTCGTCAATGAAAGTCACAAAATAAGACTTTCCGCCAATGGATGAAACTGCTGCTGGACCCCAAACATCTGTGTGGACTAACTCAAACTTCACTTGCTTTGGAGTTCTACCACCAGTGTTGAAACTAACCCTCTTCTGCTTCCCGAAGACACAACTTTCACAAAAGTCTATATCAACAGACTGAAGCATCGGTAGTTTCCCTTTCGAATGCATATACTTGAGTCCTTTCTGACTCATGTGCCCAAGTCTTTGGTGCCACAAATTTGCATTCTTCTTGCTATCAGCAACTGCAATTGTCACAACCGCATTCATCGTTGTGTATAGGCTGCCCGCGTCCTTGCCCCGAGCAATGATCATGGCGCCCTTGGTGATTTTCCAACAATCACCCGAGAAGAGTGTATCATATCCTTCTCTTGACAGTTGCTTGACGGAGATCAAGTTCTTCCTCAATTCTGGAATATGTCTCACGTCTTTCAGCTTCCATACAGATCCATTGAGCTTGATCTGTATTTCTCCAATGCCCACCACGCTGCACGGATGATCATCTCCAAGATATACTTCTCCGTAATTTCCCGACACATAATTTATGAATGAGTGTCGGTTTGAAGTGGCATGGAAAGATGCTCCAGAGTCGATAATCCAGTAATCGACTCTTTTCTCCATAGAGCATATCAAAGCATTGTCTGCTTCGTCGGCCACAACATTGGCCTCAGTCTTTTTCTCATTTTCCTTCGGAGGTGCTTTGCACTGCGTTTTGTAGTGCCCAACTTGACCACAATTCCAACATTCAACAGACTTTGATTTATTGGAATTCTTCTGGTTCTTGGACTTCTGCCCGCCATTCCTTGACTTGCTCCGTCCACGCCATTGCCCGCCTTTGGTTTGGCTTCTTCCTCTGCTATCTACGTTGAGAGCAGCACCTGAAGTAGAAGCCACGTCTGACTGCCTCCGGATCTCCTCGGTCAGGATCATGCTTACGACATCATCGAACTTCAATTGGACTTGCCGGCAGAGCTACTAATGGCTGTAACTGTGCCATTCCAGCTCTCAGGCAACTGCCCTAGAATTAGCAAAGCTCGGACTTCATCGTCAAATTTGATGTCCACCGTGGTAAGCTGGTCCGTCACTTCGTTGAACTCGTTCAAATGTTCTCCGAATCTCCCACTGTCAGACATTTTCATATTGAACAATTTCTTGATCAAATGAACTTTATTTGCTGCAGATGGCTGTTCATACATGCTGGATAGAGCCTTCATGAGAGACGACGTTGTCTTCTCGTTCTTTATGTTGAAGGCGAATGACTTTGATAGAGTCAGTCTGATTGCACCGAGAGCCTTTCGGTCAAGTACCTCCCACTCGTCGTCCTTCATTTCTTCTGGCTTTCCTTTCAAGGGCTTATACAGGTCCTTCTGGTACAAATAATCCTCCATTTGCATTTTTCAAAATCCAAAATTCAGACCATTGAATTTATCAATTTTGGAAATTTTATCATCGGTCGACATTGCTCCCACTCGAAAAAAAAAATGATAATTTTCTCAAAGAAAAATTATCACGACACACTTTTCGAGAATTTACTATTCACAAATTCACTATTCACGTGAATAGTAACAACGCCCGATATTTTCGCCACAAACGTGGCTCTGATACCAGTTGTTGGGAAATTAGACGCTACTAATCCCACCCAGAATCTAGTGAGACACAAAATTTAGGATATCGACCAATATAAAACGGATAAAAATGAGAATAAAAAAGACACCGATATTTTTAACGTGGTTCAGCCAAACTGCCTACGTCCACGGACCAACACCAATATATTAGAGAATCTCAAAAGGAGGAGTACAACAAAATACCACACTGTATTTTGTATCTACCTACACTAAGGCTAGAACTCTCAACTCACTTTTATCACTCGTGTATAACTCCCACACTGAAGCTATTTCCTCACAAGAATTTTTCTCTCTCTCTAATAGAAGAACTCTTTCTTCTATAAGTATTGATTGTGTTGATGTTGTGTGTTTTGCTGCTGCTCCTTGGCCCTCTATTTATAGGCAAGAGTTGGAGTGTGTGAACACCCAAGGCGGTGGTTCAAGGCGGCGGCACAAAGGCGGCTTCAAGGCGGTGGCACCAACTTGACAACTAGCAATTGGGCCATTAAATGCATATGCATGCATGCATGCATGCAATTGCCGTGCATGAGTTGTTATCCGCAATATTCATGCATATTCATACTTGCCATAAATGAATACACACGAATGCTTGCCTTAATTGGTTTGCCGCCATTTTTGATCATCTAAGCCGCCATTTGACCAACATAACTAGTGAGCCCTCCGAATTCTTCGACTTTTCCCGTTGGATTGGCAGTGCTATACAAGCAGCACCCGAGCAAAAGGGAAAACAATATGCTCGAAAGACCCATCACTAGCTAGTCGCTACAGGAAGCGTATAAATTTCATTAATAAAAAAGCCAAATACAGCAAACCTATATTAATCCAGCCACACCACACCACACCACACCACACCACACCACACCATGATACAAGATTTAGGGGGGGAGGGGGAACACAATCATCTCTTCCTAACCTTGTTGCCTTTGTTGTTTGTTTGAGAGCTCGACCTCGACCTCGACCTCAGATTGTCTCTAACATATTAGCATTGAAAATCTAACATTAATCAATCTCCGTACAACAATTAATTCACCCATATAATTGCAAATTAACACAACAATTTTTTTTGAAAGCAAAAACGCAGAGATCCAAGAGTATGAGAAACCACAATATTCACTTACTTTATGTTACGCTGGCTGTAGCAGCTCTCGCCGATTTCCAAGCCTTCCAGCCAGAAATTATGCCACCAAAATTAATGAACTTGATCCAGAAAGAAGTGTTGGAATTTGGCTTTGACCAAATAAATGAATAATAATTTATATTTAATTTATTAAATTAAATGATAAATTATTAATCTACTCCGAGAGTAGATGATCGTGATATATTGATATGCTCAAATCCGAATTTCGGTGAGTGAGATATAGTATATCAAAGATTGAGAGTTGGTAGAGTTATTACAAGGTGGATAGAATCTTGTAATAAATTTGTCCCACATTGATTAAAGAACATTAATTAGTTGTGTATTTAACTAACTATACTAATGGACTAATTAATCAAGTGGGCCAGAGAGTGAGTGACGGGCTCTCGCGCGCACACGCGCGCGCCGCCGCCGCCGTCCGGCCGGGCTCGTGGCTTGGGGCCGTGGACTTGGATCTTGGCAATTGGTCCTGTGGTCCTTTGGGCTGTTCCTTGGGCTTGGGCCTCCATGTATTATCTTTTTGGGCCAGAAAAGCAAATGGGATTGGGCCTAGATTCAGGCCCAATACGAATAAGCCCAGCCCACAAGATCTGTCCAGATTCGTTGATCTGGTTCGTCCAGGTTCAATGAACCAAATTCAAACGTTCAAACGTTTGTAACTCTCGTCCACCAACATAATGGACATAATGGGCTGCCAGTAACCGACGCGGGCCTTAATGGTGTCCATTTACTCCTCCCATGGGCTGATGCCTATAAATAGAGGCCTTCTTGGCCATTAGCAGATACACGAAAATCATATCTCTGCATCCCTTTTCCTTGATCATTTCACACGAGTTCAGTCCTCGTCTTCATCCAGTTCGTCGGGGCTCGGTGGTTTGCGGTGCTGCTACCTCCGAGACGAAAGTCGTTTCACCTTTTGGGAAGCTACGCCTGTTCCGTGAGCACTACCGGGGCGTACAGCTTCTTGCGGGGAGAGTTTCTGCTCGACTCGACTTTACCACCTCTGTTCGTGCTTGCTGCTGCTGAACGTGTTCCACCGTCCTAACAAGAAGCATAAATGGTATTGGAGAAGGAGAAGGAAAAATCCAAACAGAAAATCTCTCTAAAGGTGGAGAGGGAATCAGAGAGTGGCGGGTGGAGAGGAGAGTGGGAAATTGAAAGGAATATGAATGAAGATGAATTGAATTCAAGATTCCTGATAATAATTGACGAAAATTTATAGCACCAGATTTGAAACACTGGAGGAAATTGAAAAGAGAAGAATAGGATGAGAAGAAATAAGCCATAGCCATAGCTGTGTATCACGAGAGAGAGTTCGTTGTTTCACTGAATTGAATAAAAACACAGAGCTTCCGTACAGAAGCTTGCTCTCACAACTAAGGAAAAGAGTCAGAGACTTACTCCTAATTTATCCTAATTTACAGAATCTGCCCTCCGTTTGGCAAGGGATGAATAATCCTTATTTTAGTGTTACGTTATAGTGACTAGTGAGGGCTCTTCTTCTTCTTCTCTTTTAATTTCTAAATAAAGATTTTGTAAAATTAATTTAATAATTTGTCATTAGGGGTATTCCTAACTTTTGGTAGATGAAAGTTGCATTTTCCTAACTCGTTTACCATGTTGTGGTGGAGACAAAGTACGATGGGGGCAAAGTAGCCGACATGTCGACATGTGAGATCTTGTTAGATCTTGGAGAGATCTCTTGATGGTGAAATTGAAGTGGTGAGAAGTGGGAAGATATCGGTGGAAATACAAAGGACATATGAGATCTTGGTAAAGATCTTGTTAAATCTTTAAAGATCTTGGTGGGTGGTGAAAATTTTGGTAGTGAAGTCACTCCTATAAATAACATTGCTCTACGTTTGTAAAAGACATATCATTCTATTCTTTTGATTCTTCACTCCCCCTAAATTTCTTAGTAAATAAAACTGGCTTGGCATCGCCCCCAGATGTAGCCGAAAGACAAACTGGATAAATAAATCTCGTATTATTTTACTTTCTTTCCATATTCATGATTGTGTGCGTGCGTTATTTCCCAACATACCATATTCAATTTCTTACACTAGGACTTTACATGAAATTGGTTGATTATAATGTCTATCTGATCTTCATTATTTGGTGAAAATTAGGCCCATGTTATTACTTGATTTTGGGTTGGCTTTTGACTCCTAATTATATTCAGTCGAAATTGATAATTAACGATTTCTCACATAAACTTTTTCCTATTTCAACATTCTATATGGTTGTCATGCTTCTTTTCGAATAAATGTACAAGTTCAACACACATAAAAAAGAAAAAAAAACCTTTAAATAGTTATTTTGATTAAATATTTGGATATGATTTTTTTAGTCTACAAAATTAGATGCAATATTTAAAATTTATCGAACATTCAATTGCGAAATCCGGACAAAAAATTAAGATCTAATATTTGAATTTGGCCACGAAAATCGACATATGCCAAAAGTTGTTTATATTTTCAAATATTCCATCTACTCTCCAACAAGAAATTCAATCAAAGGAAAGAAAATATATACTTTGATGGCTCATTTTCTGTGGTGTAATGGGCATAATCCAATGAAATTCAAACTTAAACCATTTTTGTAGAAGCATTTACAATATGAACTAAAAAAAGTACACATCTTTTAGGTCATTAGGTGTTAATGATAGAGTTAAGGTGATTTGTGAAGGTTAAAGAATAAGAACTGATGGAGGTAAGGTAGATGGAAACGGCAATTCTATAAAACATGAATAAAGTATCCTCAAACGAGGCTCCTCGAACGAGGCCACAGGAAAATCCTGCTACAGCAAAGCTGTCCTATCATTATTGATCTCTCTAGATGACTAACCCTAATTCATAACTAGATATTTATAGACTAGGAAACTTAAGGCCCAAGTAATAAACTTGGAGCCACAATAATCAAGATCTAATCTTTATTCTAACCCTAGATAACATAACCATAAATAACTAAATAAAATAAGAAATATAGATAACTATGAATCTAAATAATTATTAATAAAATATATCAAAAACCGTATCAATTCCTCGGCTGTTCAAAACAGCCTTGTCCTCAAGGCTGTAATTGACTTCAAAACACGTCCCAAATCTGCCACGTCCAGCCTTCACTAAATGCTCCAATTTGCAGCTTGAAGGAGGCACAATGCTGAAATATGCCTATAAACTTGATCAAGAAGATAGTCTTCTCAGCTGATGCGGAAACGTTTGTTGATAGAGAACAACAGGCCGTATTCTTGATAATTGGATGAGGGAAACAAAAATTAACCCTAGTAGATGCAAGGGTTTTCGCAGGAACTGTAGCAACCATAGTTTTGGGTTTAAACTTAGGTTCTATATCAACACAAGGAATAAACACATCATCCACAAGAGAATCAGGCAGCGACATCTGAGAAACAGGAGCCAATGTTGTTGTTGTTGTTTTGCCCCTATCCTGGATAAGATTATCTTTTGTATGCGCGGGCTGCTTAAGCTCTGAAAGATGGCCCTTCAAGATGGTGAGATGTGACTGCACTTCATCGAGTCTAGCCCGACTTTGAGTCCTAGCCTGATGCAGCGAGTCTCTAAACTCCGTCATGGAGCTCTTCATCTCGATGAAAATGTCCTGAACATCAGCAACCACCTTCTCTATCTGCACCGGGCTTTGCTTCCATGTCGTCATGATAGATCCGGCACAATTGAATCCGGCAGGTCGGACCAATTGATAGAGTTAAGGTGATTTGTGAAGGTTAAAGAATAAGAACCGATGGAGGTAAGGTAGATGGAAACAGCAATACTATAAAAGATGAATAAAGTATCCTCAAACGAGGCTCCTCGAACGAGGCCACAGGAAAATCCCGCTACAGCAAAGCTGTCCTATCACTATTGATCTCTCTAGATGACTAACCCTAATTCATAACTAGATATTTATAGACTAGGAAACTTAAGGCCCAAGTAATAAACTTGGAGCCCACACAATAATCAAGATCTAATATTTATTCTAACCCTAGATAACATAACCATAAATAACTAAATAAAATAAGAAATATAGATAACTATGAATCTAAATAATTATTAATAAAATATATCAGCAACCGTATCAGTTAACTCAAACTTTGTGTGGTAAAAACTGCATGTGACCACTGAGAAATTGGGTTAAAAATTAAAAACTTTCCACATATGGCTCCCAATTTTTCTGATACCGTTTTCCATGCTTCTTGATATTGCGTTTTAAAATGGATTTTCGAAGAGTTTTTTATTTTATTTTTATGGGATACTATGATAAAAGAAAAAATTCTTTAAAATCCATTTTAAAACGCATAATCTACAAGCGCGAAAAACCTTACCAGAAATTGACAAAAGAAATAACTCAATTTGAAAGGGACAGAGGGAGTATGATTTTAGAAATGAAAATAATTAACCCTTACATTCTATTGTAAATATTCAGTTTTCACTTGCAACGTTACATTTAAAATTTCATACTGAAAATAATAGGACAATTAAAGAAATGTTTGTATGCGAAAGCTTTGAATAAAAGTTGTTTTAAGTCTACTTCCATTAGTAGGATTAGTGTAACATGATATTAATCGGATGACAAATATTATAGAGATAATAAATCAAATTATAAGAAGATCGTTAATCATTTAAAACTATCCCTAAAAAAAAAAAAAAAAAATCAATCAAGAGTGCAATCTTATACTCAAATCATGAAACAAATTTAAGTTATTTAACTCATTATTTGACACCACATATTTAATAAAAAATAAGATATGTCAACATAGTCAATATGGATTAACTATCTATACCTATACTAAAAAGAGTTTTATGTTACAAAATAATGTATTCCCTATAATATCCTTCAAATTAACTTAAAATCAAGGATAATTAAGTAATAAATTATAATCTTAATTAAGGTAAAGTATATAATTGTATTTATATAAATTAAAAATAAAGGTATGAAAATAATGTAAGAAAAAAAATCTATACTGAAGGAAACTTGTTAATTACCTAATTTAAAATATCTTTTCCCATAGATTCATATTTTACTTACATATTAGATGATTTAATTTATTTATTTCTTTTATTTTTTAAATTTTATGTGACTTGTTATGTCTTTTTACTTTACTAAACTGGACTTTGAATTTTTTTTTTTTTTAATCCTTTTCTTTGTTCCATTGTTATTGTTTAGTAATATGTTTATTAATCGAACCATTAATCTGGACGTGAATTTTTAATTTTAGTTTATTTTCTCTCTATTTTCATTTAATATTTGAATTGATGACCTAAAATATTCACACTTGTATGGCGACATTTTATTACAAACAAACTGGTCACTAGATGTTAAGGTGTTCGGTATCTGTTTTAATGGTTTGTGCTTCCTTTACTCATTAATAAAGAACTGAATTTAGTAAAACTAAGTCTGTTACGTAATCCATATGCTCTTTATAATTTGAATGAATGAAGCATAAATTTAAGTAGAGATATTATTTATATTTGAATATTAGTATACAAATTTTAAATTATAACTTTGAAATTTAGTGAGTCATAATTGTGTTATTTTCTTGCATAAGTTATTTAATAGGGTTTAGCTTACGTAATACGTATCAAAATTTGAATAGTTCTTAAAAAAAATTAAATTAACTTTAATATATAAATATATTCACAATCTATAGACATTGGTTTCTTTATTTGATTGTCAAACATCTTCAACTATTTCCCTTTTTGTTAGTGGACCAATAATAAAATGAAATTCACATTAGTTTATAGTACCTTTTAAGTGTAACCAAAATTATCAAAAAAAAAAAAAAAAAAAAAAAAAAAAAAAAAAAAAAAAAAAAAAATTTAACACATAAAAGTTACACTTTTACCCTCCAAAATCCATAATTTACTCTAATAGGTGGGTTCAAAAGAATCACTTTAACAATCATCACAAATATTAAATCCTGTTGGTCCCGGGAAAGAGTAATTGGTGTATGGGGGGGGGGGGGGGGGGGGGGAATACACCAATAACCAACCGTTTTTGACTTTTATAAAATCAGGTCGATCAAAGGTCGATTGCCAAGGTCGAACCTTATCAGAGACAGGTTGATCTATCAAGCTCGTTTGGGAACAAGCTTGATTTATTAAACTGTGCTTATGCGGAAGTTGGTGGAGGTTGATTTACTCTTTGAAAAATCTAAGGTCGATACGGAAATGCAGGTTGATGCTTGATATGCAGGTTGATGCTCGTCAGTTTGATAATAGAATGAAAGGGCGATAAATAAAGAGAGAGAGAGGGAGACACCGCAATTTTAGCGTGGTTCGGAGAAACCCTCCTACGTCCAGGTCAGGTCGACTCGACCTGAGAATCCCTTTACCTTTGGATCCAACCTCTCTCTTATTTATACTGACTGAGTATCAGTTCTAAATACACTCTAACTTGAATATATCTAGACACGAGTTTTGGGTCGTGACCCTTACAACCTTTCGTACAAAACGTACAAACAACCTTTCACACACTACAGAGCTTGACTAACTCTACAATGGTGAAACACACACAAACTTTCTAACTTCGAACGAGTCGGAGAAGAAGTTGTTGAATCAACGACAAGCAGCAGTGAACGCTTCGTCGTTGTTGGCTATTTATCGGAGTAGAAAATCTCTCTTCGTCAAGTATTTGGGAAACTAATTGGATTTCGAACACTTGAATGGATATGAACTTGAGAGAGATTTCGGCAGAGATTTTGCGTTGATAGCTTGAGTTTCCCGTGCTTGAATCCGATAATGGCTGAAGTATATATAGGCAGTTTTGAAAAACTAGCCGTTGGAGTCAGGATGATGTGGCACTAGCCGTTGGAGGCTGACTCACTTTTAGCCGTTGGGAAGATTCGTCCTTGCTGGCACACCACGTGGCAAGGATCAGGTCGTGTTGCTCCATGAAGGTGGAACAACGGCCTTGATATAGAAATCCAGCTCTTGAAATCTTCTAAGACAAAGCGGGCTGGAAGCTTGATAAGGAAGGTCGATAGACAGCAAGATATGCCAGCTCGATCCATGTGAGGCAGGCCGATAAACAACCTTTCTCTTACAGGGTGGATCGAACTTGCATTTAAACTATAGAGAGCATCGACCTGCACTAACAGGTAGCAGGTCGATCTATCGGCCTTAACCCTAAACAAGAAAAATATGCCTAAGTGTGGTTTCGAAAAACATCATCAAAATCAAACTGCAAGGGGTTCCCAACAATTTCCCCCCTTTTGATGATGTCGAAACCATACACTTTACAAATAATTCGTAAGATATAAAACGATGAAAGCTCGACTAACCATGAAGGTTGATAAGGAATTATAAGAAAGGCAGTTGATAATACATAAAGTAAATAAAGCATTAAAGGCAGATTGCCTGGACAAAGAGGTATTGTCGTCAGGTCGAATAGATGATTTTTGCTTCATTCAGCTCGATCGCAAATATACAGAGAATTTACAAGACAGGCAGTGAGCATAAATTAATAACAAAAACAAATACAAAATCATCTATTTTTACTACTTCTTCTAGGCACGGGCTGCTATACGCTCTTCCTGGATTTTCTCCCTGGACATAGCCTTCATGCTAGCATAAATTCCATCCCTAATTCTGCAATATGCGGTCTCGGAATTCGAGACATTTACGTTCAGGCCGATGGCGGTCAGTGCGATGTACCGGTCGATTCGGGAATAATCCAAAAATCCCGAACCACCGATCGTCAAGGGCGTGAAATATTGCTTTGCTGGAGCCCTTATGATCGCACCGGCCTCTGCAGCCTTCTTTCGAAGTTCCCCAACGAAATCTTGGTGAGGAAATTTGAGCATGTAGGCCGCATAAGCGTCATCGGCATCTTTAGGCAGCGAGGGGTCTTGGATCCAGTAATGGAGGAGGATGAAGCAGCTGTTGAGCTCCCGCAGCAGGGCGTTCTGATTTTCATCAAGCCATTCAACGGCATGCTGTTGGACTCCCGCTTCCAAAATCAGCTCGGAAGCTGACTGGCTGATCCAGTCCGCTTCAGCCTTCTTCCTCGCTTCAGCAGCCCGGCGCTCCGCAATAAAGCGCCTTTGTTCATTTGGATTTACGGCCTGCTCCGGGGTCGCACCAGCCAGATGCATGGCAGCGATCAGCTCGGCCTCTTTTGCCAAACGAGCTTTGGCGGCTGCGGCCTCGGAGTCGGCCTGGGAGGCGGCGGCCTGGGAGGCGGACTTCTTTTGAGGCGGAGGCGGAGGAGGAGGGGGAGGAGCCAAAGAAGATGAAGGGGTTTTGGACTTTGAGGACCTCTTCTTCTTGGTGGCGGCGGCGGCTCTTTCTTCTTCCCCCTTTTCGACATCATCAGAAAGGGCTTTGATGAGGGAAAGAAGTGTAGCGTCCTCCTCCTGCAGTTTGGACACGACATCCCTCAACTCTTGTTGGCCATTGAGAAGGGAGGAGAGGGTGTCGTGAATGGCGTTGATTTGATCGTTGGAGGCCGATGCCGAATTTGTGATTGATGAGGTCAGGTCGGTCACACGCTGATCGACCTTGGCAACGTCCTCCTTCACATCCCCGATCTCATCCAGGGACGCCATTATGTTTGCAACGAGCTGGGCCGGCAGGAGCTTGTCAGTGTATTCCTTTAATTGATTCACGGCAAATGTCGTGACTCGCTCCCTGGCAGCTTCATCGGTCTGGGTCTTGGCCTCATTCACAATATCGACCCGGGCCTCTGCTATGGCCTGCTTGATCTGGTTGGGAAGGCTGATGACAAGAGAATCGAGCTTGGCAGATAGAGAATTAAGCTTGACCTCCATGTCAACCTTCGAAGCTTGAGGAGACGGAGCAGCAGCTGCAAGAGCTTGATCATCACCCTCATTCCTGGGTGGCGATTGCTCCGGAGTTGGAATCGCATCGAACTCGTCTCCATGGATGGCGGCGGAGTTGTAGAGGGCGCGAGAGTTGATGTAGAGGGGGCGAAGGTCGATGCCCAGAATTTTAGCTTCAACCTTCATAAGCCGCAGCACAAGGGATTGGAAATTTGCGGCTACATCCTCCACACTGTAGAAGTTGAACTCGGCCTCCAACTCCAGTTCCTCAACCTTCAGGTCGTTGAGGGAAACGACCTGCAACAAGGCTTCAAAAACGTAATAATAGCTCGACTTACACACCAGATAAAACTGGAGGCGAGCTGCGAGGTCGAGGGACTTGGAGAGTTGATCGATCCCCGGCATTAGGTCGATGACCTTCAGCCTGGCTTCGGCCTTCATCGAAGCCACCATAGCGTGAGCAGGAGTCACGGCCTGCTCGGAGATTGGCTGGGATGGCAAGATGGTGTCTTGGGGTTCCTCCACCTCAGTGAGATCCTGAATTTCCACCGAACCAACGCGAACGCGAGGAGGGGAGCGAGAAAGAGAGGGCGAGGAACCGGCAACGACCTGCGAGGCAGACGGCTCGATCGCGGTATGGACTGGAGAAGGAGTCCGCTCCGGCGAGGATGAGGGCGAGGGCGAAGGCGTCATCGGCCTGACATTTAGAGGCTCCGCGGCCACGGGCTCCATAGGAAGTACGTGGTGCATCGGCCTGACTGGATGAGGAGTAGATGGTTTGGATTTCTTTGGAGGGGGAGTCTTTTTGGCAGGGCGAGAAGGCACTGGCACATCATCGGCCTTCCTCTTCTTTTGCAAAGGGCGACTCGACACCCTCCACCCAATTTTAGACTGTCCAGTCCGAGTAAGATGCTCCCTTACGTGGTCTGACGACCCGTAGAAATTTTGCGGAGCGACCCCAATAGCCATCTCCAATTGATGAAGATCTTTAGGAATGAAGTTGTGGGGGAAGATCTCCGGGTCCGACCATTTCCGATTTTTGAAAAAGGAAATGATGATGCAGGTCGCCTTCGTCCCAAGACGAAGCGGCCTCTTCTCCGTGTGGAGACGCACTCCCACCACGACCTCTCCTTCCATTGAGCACTCGATCTGCCTGGCCTCCTCCCAGAGCAGGGAGACCATCAGCTTGGCCCAGCTGATAGATAGGTTGAGCATCACGGCCGTCATGATCTGAAATTTGAAGGGCGTGACCTGGTCGTGATTCCCGACGTGCCCTAGGAAGCACCTTTGAATGAAGTCCATAAGCAGCCTGTACTTAGGACGGAGCTCGGTCCTCTTGAACGACCTCTCCAAATACGGCCCTGGTTCAATAAGGACGCGATTAATAACTTGCTGCAATTGATCCTTTTTGATATCGGAGGGTTGCATTTCTCCACCATCCCCAATGCCGAAGGCAGCTTTCACGGCGTCGAGGACGTTGATGTGATGGACGGCTTTTTGAGTCCCGAGGGACACGGTGTGAGTGGAAACGGAGTCGCCCTTGTTCCAGTTATAGAAGAAGGCACTCACAATCTTCGGGAGGAACTTCGCCGGACGGGTAGAAATAATCTGGTGGAACGGAAAACACGTTTCCACCAGTGCGAACATAGAGTCTAGATCGCGGAAGCCAAAGTTCTCACGAACCATATACGACTCGTATTTGATACGGGACTCCAAATATGCAGAGATTGCATCCCATGGCATCTCCGGTTGGCCGGAAGTTGAATTTTCTGCCATTGATGTTGATTTTCTGCAACAAGATAGATAGATTAGTAATCAACACTTGACGAAAGATGAAAGCAAAAACATCGATAAGGCACAAACCACGGTTGGAGAAAAGAAAAGCACGGCGACGGTTGTTTTTGCAGAGAATGAGAAATTAGGTTTTGAGGAAAATGATGAGAGTAAGTAACGTTTCAAAATGAAAAACTGCATGATATATAGACAGTTTGAATGGCTAGGATCTCTCGAATTTGAAAGGGTTAAAATCTTTCTTTAATTTTCATCCACACGATGAGAGCGCGTGGAATGTGAAACGTTTCACATCCGCGCGTGAGCAAATTTGAAAACGTGCAAATACTTGCACTTTTTCAGAGAGACAGCAGGGAATTAAATGCAACCTCGGTCAATGTGTCAATATTTGACACTTGACTAGATAGGATGCAAAAATAGCAATCATTATTCCCTTTTTCCTTATTTTCTGCAAAATGACAGAGCCTTAAACAATGTAACACATTGAGCAATAAATTTCAATAATTGAGATAATTCAGTGCGTATTAAAGAAGTTAAAAGACAAAAGGGTGATACTGCCCTTTTGATTCTCCCTTTGATTCCCCCTTCATTAATGCGGGGTTGCATTCAGGTTGATAGCGGCCTGAACTTGTGAGAACGGCCTGGACTTGTGAGAACAGCCTGAACTTGGTAGATATCGGCCTTTGTTCCCCCTCAAATGGTGAATCACTTGATTAAGTGTTCCCCCTCAATTTGAGGAATACAGGTCGATCTGTTGATTTTGTCGACGGCCTGATGATAGGGAACGATCTGTCGTTTTGACAATTGGTCTGTTGAGTAGATATCAGCCTGTTGAATAGAACCATCCTGCATAGAGATTGACGGCCTTTTGACTCAACCGGCCTTTTGACTCACAACCGGCCTGTAGAATAGAGATGGGCTGTAGAGTCACGAACGGCCTGTTGAGTCCTTGTTGGTCCCAAATGGACTGTTTTGAAAAAGGTGACAGGCTGTTGAGAAGGTGACGGCCTGTTAACTTACAATCGGCCTGTTTGAGAGAAACGGCCTGTTGGTCCACGACCGGCCTGTTGACTGAGGTGGCCTGTTCAAATAGTAACGGCCTGTTGGCTTGCGAACGGCCTGTTGTATCATGAACGGCCTGATGACTCAACATTTAATAAACCTAACTTCCCACACAGCATTTTGAATCTTTCTTCGGCTAGGGGTTTGGTTAGGATATCAGCTCGTTGAATATCAGTGTGTATCTTCTCAATAACCACGTTCTTCTTTTCCACGTGATCACGAATAAAGTGATGTCGAATATCCACGTGTTTGCATCTTGAATGGAGAACTGGATTTTGAGTAATGGCGATAGCACTCGAGCTGTCGCAGAATATAGGCACTTCACTGACTTCAACTTCATAATCTTTGAGTTGTTGTTTGATCCACAAGATTTGTGCACAACAACTCCCTGCGGCCATGTACTCGGCCTCTGTGGTGGAGGTGGCTACTGAAGTTTGTTTCTTTGAAAACCATGATATCAGCTTGTTTCCGAGAAAGTGGCAAGTACCCGAGGTAGATTTCCTATCGAGCTTGCACCCTGCATGATCAGAATCCCTGTACTGTGTTATGTTGGCAGGTTTTCCTTCGGGATCCGGGTCGATCTTCCCACCAGCGAGCATCGGTATTTTGACGGGCTTGTTGTCTTTGACACAAAACTTATCGACCAGCTCGTGTGCGTATTTTGTTTGGCTAATGAAGATTCCTTCATTGGACTGCTTCACCTGCAACCCTAGAAAGAAATTCATTTCCCCCATCATAGACATTTTGTATTTGTCTGTCATGAGGTTACCAAATTTTTTGCATAAAATGGGAGATTTAGATCCAAAAATAATGTCATCAACATAAATTTGTACTAAAAGGATATGTTCATTCACTTTGATAGTGAATAGCGTTTTGTCAACTGAACCACGCTTGAATCCTGATTCGATGAGAAAGGATGATAGCGTCTCATACCAAGCTCGAGGAGCTTGCTTAAGTCCGTAGACGGCCTTATGTAGCTTGTAGACTTTGCTTGAATCACCCTCCTCGAATCCAGGAGGCTGTTCCACATAGACTTCTTCTTCGAGAACGCCATTGAGGAACGCACTTTTCACATCCATCTGGTAGACTTTGAATCGTTGATGAGCGGCATAAGCTAGAAACAGCCTTATAGCTTCTAATCTTGCGACGGGGGCAAACGTCTCATCATAGTCGATTCCTTCTTGTTGATAGTAACCCTTTGCTACCAATCGGGCTTTATTTCTGACAAATTCTCCAGATTCATCTCTCTTGTTTTTGTAAACCCATTTGACTCCAATGACGCCCTGATGATAAGGACGATCAACTAGAGACCATACTTCATTTCTTTTGAATTCATTGAGTTCTTCTTGCATGGCTTGAATCCAGTCAGCGTCACGAAGAGCTTCAATGGTATTTTTGGGTTCAATTCGAGAGAGATAGCAGCTTAGAAGAGCACTTTCACCAATCGTTCTTCTTGTCCGCACTCCTTGGTTTGGGTTCCCAACAATGAGCTCCTTTGGATGATCATCGATCCATCGTCTGCGTCGTGATCTTTCTTCATTTGAAATGATTGGATCGGGCTCATTAATGGGTTCGTCAAACTCTGGGTGAGTTGAAGGTTGATCAGTGGAAACGTGCTGTTGCTCAGGCTGTTGATCAGCCTCCTGATCGGGCTGGATGTTGAGCTGTTCCATTGTGCTATCGAGTTGCTCGATTTGGGATGTAAGGTCGTTAACAACATCAGTCTGGGGGACTGAGAATGGGGGATCAGCCTGGTTAAGTCCGACTGATGTATTACAGCTCGAAGTATGAACATTACTTGCATCACTTCCCCCTTGCTGTGTGACCTTTGGATCAGATTGATCCTCTTCCTCTAGATCATTTGGAGTCCATACTAGCAGGTCGTCGATGGGGGAGTTGGACGGCCTGTTAGTAGCGGACTGATCTGGACCTGTACTTATCTCTCTGTACAAACAAGTAGATTCATCAAACACAACATGAGGTGTTACCTTCACAACTAGGGTTTTCTTATTAAAAACTCTATAAGCTTTGCTAACCTCCGAGTATCCTAAAAATACTCCTGGATCGGCCTTGCTATCAAAAGTTTTTAATTGAGATTTCCCATTGTTATGAATGCAACACAAGCATCCAAAAGCTTTAAAATACTTTAACCTGGGGAGCTTGTTGTTCCACAGCTCGTATGGAGTCTTTCCATGTCGGGTAGTGATGATCGACCTGTTTTGGGTATAGCAGGCTGTGTTAACGGCCTCTGCCCAAAACTTCTTTGGAAGGTTGGTTTCATCCAACATGGTACGAGCTGCTTCCTTCAGCGACCTGTTACGGCGTTCTACTACGCCATTTTGTTGAGGTGTACGAGCTGCTGAGGTTTGATGATGAATTCCACTCTTTGTGCAATATTCTTCGATCATTGCATTTATAAATTCGGTGCCTCGATCGGATCGAATGGAGATGATGGATTTCTCCTTTTGATTGCACAATCTGCTCAGCAACGCGAGTAGCTTTTCCAAAGTCTCCTTCTTTTTGTACATGAAAATAACCCACGTAAATATAGAATAATCATCTATAATGACGAGAGCGTATTTTCTACCGTTTATACTCAAGGGAGTGACTGGACCAAAGAGGTCGAGATGGAGAAGCTCAAGAATTCGATTTGAAGCTTGTGCCGTCACACTTGGAAAGAATGATCTTGTTTGCTTTCCAGCTTAACAGGCTTTACAAATGTGATCACGATCGAACACTTGATCTGGCAGGTCGTTCACCAGTTTGTTGTGTGCGAGCTTGTTGATGGCCTTGAAGTTCAAGTGACTCAACCTCTTGTTCCATAGCCAGCTTGTCTCGGAATCAGCCTTTGTGATCAGGCAGGTCTCTATCCAATCGGTCCATTGAACTATATAGAGTCTATCCTGCAAAATTCCGGTAAGAAGTATTTCTCCTTCTTCATTTTTCACAAGACATTTGTTAGCGGTGAATTCTACTCGTTTACCACTCGAGCAGAATTGCGACACAGAGAATAAGTTATGATTGAGGCCTTCAACATATGAGACGTTAGAAATAGTTGTTTTACCAACTTTTAGATCGCCCTGGCCTCTTGTTAGTCCCTTTGAATTTCCTCCAAAGGTTACAAGTGGCCCGTCTCGTTCTTGATAATTTGATAGTAGCGTTTTGTCACACGTCATGTGCTTGGAGCATCCACTATCAATGATCCATACAGCTCCACGAGCTGCTTGGCTCCTTCTTTGAGCCTTCCCACCCTGCAATTAGTTAAACTTAGCAACCCATTTGAGATTGGGTGCTACATCGGTTGCGGGAACGGCCTTTGGAACCCAGATTTGTTTAGCCGGTCTGCTTCTATCCGAGGCTGAGGACGAGGCAGTGGCGGTCTTGGGCTTGGGAGCCTTGGATTTCTTTGAGCGGGGGCGGCGAGGCTGATAATACTGCTCTTCATAAAAGCCAGGTTGATACTGCCTGTCTTGATAGTTTGACCGTTGAGGATAGTGACAGTGACAACCTTGATGAGCAGGGTAGAAAAACTGAGGGTGATACGGCAATTGATAGTACTGGCCTTCATATCGCCCTTGATGAACAACCTGTTTTTGATAGGTGGGGGCAGGTCGACGTTGCTGGGCAGGTCGACTCTCTTTCTTTTGAGGAACAGGCTGTTCCTTCTTGTGTTGTTTTAAAAGAATGGCTTGGGGTTGTCGAACTGGGTTCTTCAGCTTGACCATCTTATCAGGCAGAGCTTGATGAGCTTTCTGAACACTCTTTGATTTTGACTGAGCCTTCACAAATTTGATCTCGCAGTCTTTGTTCTTGCTTTCCTTGGATTTTCCATTAAATCCAATACCAGAGTGATCGTGCGGATTGCGTTGCATGGATTGGACTTCTTCCAATTTCTTTCCACTTTTCTTCAACTGACTCAAGGTGAGTTGAAGCTTTCCTTCTTTTTCCACGAGGAGTTCGTGTCGAACAACCAAGTCAGCCAATTTTGATGTAAGGCTGTGAATTTCGGCATCTTTGGTTTTGAGGGACTCGTCCTTCTCGAGCTCCCTGGTATCGAACTCCTTTGTACGTAAAGTCAATTCTTCAATTTTTGACTTTAGGGCTTCGATCTCCCTTTCCTTTTCCTCATCATAGGGAGAGAATCTTTCTTCTAATGCTAGCTTGTATTTCTCATTCTTGTTCATCAGCTCAGCATTATCTTCAACGACATCTTTGAGTGTATCCACGAGGTCGGCATAATCATCGAGCTGTTTCTTGATTTCTTCCCAAGACACAGCCTCGGATAGTTCTTCACCTTCTTGTGCACATTCATCGTCAGAAAAAGAAAGTGAAATAGGTTGAGGAACTACCTTCGAAGATCCCTCAGTTTGTTGTAGTTCTCCAACAAAGCACTCTTCATCATCACTTTCGTCGAAAGCGATGTAGCCTTCGTCATCACTTGACGAGCTGTCAGAGAGGTGAGCTTCCTTTGTTTCTTCGGCGATCATGGTAGCTCGTTGTTCCTTGAGCTTCTTATCGCGCTTTGCACGGAGCTCGTCTCTCTCGGCCTTTGTCAGATCTGGACAATCGTCTTATAGTGACCCGGCCTGCCACAACCAAAACATCCACCCTCGGGTGTGTTAGAAGAATTGAAGGTTGAGATTTTACCTTCTCCCTTTTTGTCAGGGCGGTCGTGGTTGCGGTTTGAGAAATTTCGCTTGTTGTCACGGTAGAATTTCTTGTATTTGACAACTGATTGGTGTGTAAATGTTAGGATTTTCGTAGTGTTTTTGAGTCCGTTTTCGTAATGTTTTCGTGTCTTTGTGTGTGTTTATGGCTATGATTCGTTTGTTTGGAGTTCTTTGGTACTTGTAGGTGATTTTGGATGAAAAGGAGCGGAAACGGGTCGAAAAGGCGAAAAGACGGAGTTTTGGACGAACGAGGACAGATTGGAGATCTGGACGCCGTCCAAACCAATCTGGACGCCGTCCACACCGCACCTGGACGCCGTCCACTATCCATCTGGACGCCGTCCAGCGAGTTGAAGCAGATCGAGCAGAATGAAGATCTGGACGCCGTCCAGAATAAGTTGGACGTCGTCCAGATTAGGCGGCCAGGCTGTTCTTTCCTTTTTCATCTAGGTTTTTACCTAGTATATATATATCATCCTTGTGCACGAATTTGTATCATCTTTTATCAGTTTTTAGCATTAGTTAGCTTTATTTTTCAGCACTAAAATTCTCTAGATTAGTTTTACTTTGTTCGGATCCGGATTCTTAGTTCGTGCAATTCAATTCAAGTTTTTCTTTTACTTCGCGTTCTTCGTTCTTCGTTTAATTCTCGTAAGTTATTTATTGCTTTCGTTTACTTGCTTTAATTGTTTTACTTAGTTTTAGATTCGTTTTCGTAATTGCTTCTTTAAATTTCCTTAGTTTAATTTCGTTCTTTCGATTTCTAGTTTAAAGTTTAGATTCGTTTTTCCTTCGATTTCAATCCTCTCGTTTTTCAAAGCTTTCGTAGTTAGATTAATTTTCCTTTAAATTTCCAGATTTCATTCATCATGTCTAGAGTAGTTTATGCTTTCTTCGTTGCTTTCTTTATCGCTTTCTTTTCGATTCTTGCCTAGGTAGATTTAATTGCTTTCGTCTAGTTTAATTCTTAGATTTATTTCTTGAGTTCTAGATTAGTTATTTACTTGCTTTTATTTATTGCTTTGATTTATTTTATTTGCCTAGGATTTAAAACAAAAACCTCCAAAATATTATTTACTTGCTTTCTTAGTTTTAGGCTAGATTAGATTTTTACTACATAATTGATTGCCCTGTTAAGTTTTCCTTGAGATTCGATACTTAGGTTTTACTTGCTAGTGCTACGATAGATTTCGTCTATTGCGAACACTTTTTAGTGAAACAAATTTTGGCGCCGTTGCCGGGGAAAACTTTAGGCGATTTATTGTGCAGTATTTTTATTTGTTTTATTTTTATTTGTGTTTCTTCGATTTTCTTGTTTCTCCCACTCGGTGTGTTTAACCCGTTTGTTGAGTGTTGTTTATGCATGGTCGCCGAAGTCTTCAAAGGAATTTAGCGCCCTACTTCGACAACATCCATCAAAGGAAAGCGATATTAGCCGCGAAGGAGAAGGAGGAGATCGATTCTCGAGACTTTGGTTTAGTCTTGTTGTTTGCAGAGCCCGAAGCCATGGCAGCTAGAGTCATGGGCGATTTTGCTCGCCCCACATTCACAGCCACCACTTCGGCGATTGTCCTGACGGAAGCGGTCAGGAATCATGAGCTTAAACCTCACCACATGGCGTTGCTCCCATCCTACCACGCGCTGCCCAACGAAGATGCTTTGACGTTCATCCGAGAGTTTTGCACGGTGGTTCAGACTTTCCCACTTTCGGGACTCACGGAGGACAATCTGAAGATGAAGTGCTTCCCGTACACCTTGAAGGATCGAGCAAAGTCGTGGTATTTGGCGCTCCCGGCCAACTCTCTCGCCACATGGAATGCGGTGTGTGAGAAATTCATGCTCAAGTACTATCCGAACCGCAAGACGCAAGAGGTGAGGTCGAAGATTATGAATTTCTCCCAAGACAACGATGAGCCATTTCACGAAGCATGGGAGAGGTTCCAAGAGCTACTTCAACAATGCCCTCATCATCAAATGGCATCGGAGTTGCTTTGGCAATATTTCTATGACGCCCTCAACCAAACTTGTCAGTTCATGGTGGATAGTTCAGCCGGAGGCAACATAGCGGTCAAGACAGCTGACGAGTTGAAGGATATTTTCGAGACGCTCGCTGCGAGTTCTCAACAAAAATCAGCTAGACCGAGGAAAGTGGAGGCGAGTGCAATTTCGATGAGTCCCGATTTGAAGAAGCAAATAGCCGACATGTATAGGGATCTCGAGAGCGAAGATGAAGCAAAGTGCACCGGCCCCGAAGGAGGAAGAAAGGAAGCCGGACCAATGCGAAGTTTGTGGAGAGTTGGGACACATTAAGGAGGTTTGCCACAACATGGGAGCATTCACTTATGAAGGAGGAACCGATGTCTATGCCGCCCAAGGTTACATGCCACAAGGACCACCACCTCAAGGGCAAGGTACGAACCCGAATTTCCAATATCGACACCCCTCTCCATATAATAATACCTACCCTCCACCAAATCCCTACTATTTTCAACCTCCACCATATTATCCACCTCCTCAATACCCTCCAAATGCATATTATCCACCACCTCCATACTACCCCCCTCAACCTACTCCTACACCACCACCATCATATCCAAATTCTCATCCTCAAGGACCTCCACAAAAGCCTCCCGTCGATGAGGATCGTCTCCATGCACTTGATGCGAACATAAAGAGGCTCGAGACAGCCATTGGCCAAATTTCCAGTTCCATGCACCTAATGCAACAACTGGGGCGAATTCCGAGCCAAGGGATTCAACCGCCACAAGCCAACGAGGTGCAATATCCTCCATATGTTCCTCCCGTTCCGCCTCACCAAGCTCATGCAATCACGGTTTTACAACGCAATGGTGTCACGAGGTCGCCCCAAGGAGTTCAAGTGATAGGAGGAGCCCGAGCAAGCAATGGAGCGACGGCAAAAATCGGGCAGAATCATCTTTTGGACGGCGTCCAGAGTCTGTTGGACGGCGTCCAAGTTGGACGGCGTCCAACTCTGGACGGCCGTCCACCCCTTCTGGACGAGCGCCCAACGCGCAACAACATCTTACAGTGTCAGGATCTGGACGGCGTCCAGACCCAAGTTGGACGGCGTCCAACCCCGAACTTCCGAATCCTGCAGCTCCTGAAGTGGGACGTCCGACCAACTACGATGAGAAACGCACGGAGCCCGAGGAACCCGAGGAAGAGCCCGAGAAGGAGCCCGAGAAAGAGTCCCCACCTCTACACAAGACTTTCAATCCTTATGTTCCTCCCATTCCTTTTCCAAGTCGTGTGAAAAACAAGACGCTCAACCCATATGCTCCACCTATTCAGAGTGTTGTGAAGAAGGAGAAGAAGGATTTCGAGCCTATCAATTCGTTTCCAAAAAGAGGAGATCCGGGAGGTTTCGACTTGAGCATCGTTTTGGATAGTGGAGAGACCGTCTCGGGATTGATGGATCTAGGAGCTGCGGTGAATTTGATGCCGTATTCTATTTTCGAAAAGATGAACTCAAGAGTCCTTCAAGCTACCGATATGCGCATTGAGCTAGCAGACGGCACCGTGAGCAGTCCTTTGGGAGTTGTGGAAGATGTTACTGTCCTTGTTGGTGGAATGCGAGTTGTTACCGACTTTGTAGTGCTTCACGAGGGCAAAGGAGCTAAGAGCGCTACCGGCCATCTACTCTTGTTGGGAAGACCATTTATGGCCACTACTCGAGCCCGGATTGACGTGGGCACCGGCACATTGAGCATGGCCGGTCAAGGAGGTTCGGTAACGTTTTCTGCTTTTGGAAATTCACTTTCTATTCCTACTCCTTCTTTTCATTTATGCTCTTATGTTAAGCTCGCTAACCCTTGTGTTGAGAAAAATATTTGTGAGATTTTTGACAAGGGAGCGGCTCGAGAAGAATTCTTTGAAGATGACAAGTCCATTGAAGATGACGAGTTCTTTAGTTGTGTGGATGAGGAAGAGGATATAATCGATCAATATCTTGGGAATTTGGAGGAGGTTGATGAAGTGGAAGAGGAACACTTGAACCATGCATCGAAAGAGGAAGTTGTCGTTAACTCTTTTCTTTCTAACCTCACCAATTGTGTAACATCTTTTCTTGCAGAGTTTAAATTTACGATATTTGAGGAGGAGTTCGAACTAAGTGTGGGGGAGTCAAGAGTTGATGATGACCGAGTTCTTCGAGATTTGTCGAAAACGAAGAGTGGATATGTCGCGAGGAGTACCAACACGTCGCTTGGTGCTACGGGTTTCGGTTGATCGTAGCCTTCGTCAAGCTAACGACGTTAAATAAGCGCTTGGTGGGAGGCAACCCACGTAAAAAAATAAAAATATGTAGCTTAGGTTTTATTTTTGTTATTGTCGTATTTTCTTTTGTTTTCTTTTTGATTTTTCGTGCAGGGAGTAGTGTACAAGGATTGGCGTGAAGAGAGGTCGAGACGAGGCGAAAACCAACTTTTGAACAGATTTGAGAGTTGGACGCCGTCCAACTTGAGTTGGACGGCCGTCCAACTCTGAACAGGCCTCCCCAATTTTCTCGAACTCCAAAATTGTTCCTTTCTTAATCCGCTCGATCCCGATGGAATGATCCACGGTTCCAAGATCCTCTCAACTGAAAATAGCCTTGTGATGTCTTTTCGTTTCGTTTTGAGTCTTTTATTGCTTTCTCTATAGTTTTTCGATTTTACGCTTTGGTAGTGTGTTTTGTGTTTGTTTTGTAGGTACTACTTGGAATTTCTCGGGATTTCAAGTGTGTTGGTCAACATTGTGCGATAAGTTCCTTCTATCTCTTCCTTTTTATTTTCTCGCAATGAGGTCATTGCTTGATTTTAAGTGTGGGGGGGTCTTTGAAACTTTGGCATGATGTGTTTAATTTTGTTGAGTCTTAGGAGTTAATTGAGTCAAATGGGCATGTGATGATAGTATTGTGGATTTGGCCGATGATAGAAATTTTTTGTTGATTTTTTGGAGAAAAATTCATGATCTTTATTATGCATGGAACCTTGGCGAAGCGACACATTTTATTTGATGAATTTGATGTATGCTATGATGTCGGGAACTAGTTAGTTTGAACCCGTGAGATTTTGAGCTATTGGTGCATATTTATGCCTATTCTTTGATTGAGTGATCATGCATGCTTCGTTGTTTCTAGAACTTGCCTTGTTTCTCCATCAAGACCTTAGTATATTTACGAACTAGGAGATGATCTTAGGCCATTCTTTCGTAGCCACATGATTCCTATACACTAACCTTGTTCATAATCCTTTGTTTACCCCTTGTTCATAATCCTTTGTTTACCCTTTTTGAGCCTTTATTAGCCGTTATTTGTGAAACCGGATGATAGGAGGTTTGGATGATTATGGGTATCCTTAGTTGTGGTTGGTGATATGGAAGGAGTTAATTGGAAAATATTTGTTGTGGTGTAGAAGGAGAGAAAGAAAAGAAATTTTAGAGCTTGTTTAAGTGTAGTTAGCTATCCCTATGAGCTTAGAAAAAAAAAGAAAAAAAAAATGAGAAAAAAAATATAGAGCTTTTGTTCACATTAGAAAGAACATTTATTAGTTGAGCTCTAGAAAAAAAAAAGAAAAGAAAGAAAAAAGAAAAAAAAAGAAAAAAATAAGCATAAGGGGATAGTTAGCTTTGATTTGTATAGTTGATACTTTAGCATCTTTAAGTTTGTATTTGGTATGTTGGAGGGTAGAAGATGGAGATAAAAAATCCATACTTTGGTTGGAGTTGAAAAAGAGGTTGATGATTTAGAGCATTTTGAGTCACTTAGCCTATATATTCCATACCTTAACCAATGTCCCTACATTACAAGCTTATATAAAGACCTTTTTGATCCTAGTTTGTAAGTATTACATTAGGTGGAGATGTTGAGATTGAAGGCAAGCCTATGGTAAACATGTTGCATTGCATTGATGTTGAGTGAACCCTCTTGATGTTGCATTATATTACATCTTTTCCTTGAGAGAGTTGAGTGTTCACTTTCATATACACAATTTCACATGTTGGAGAGTGTTCTTTGATGGATTAGCATGCTTTGAATTAGTCGAGTAGATTGTGTTGATTGATGCTAAGTTTGTGTGCATAGTTTTGATCATGATCATGCGAGTTTGTTTTTGAAAAGTTTTGAGGCCTATATAGTTCACATTACTTGAGTCTATTGTTTATTTCGTTTGTGTATTGCTTGAGGACAAGCAAAGGTCTAAGTGTGGGGGAGTTTGATTGGTGTGTAAATGGTAGGATTTTCGTAGTGTTTTCGAGTCCGTTTTCGTAATGTTTTCGTGTCTTTGTGTGTGTTTATGGCTATGATTCGTTTGTTTGGAGTTCTTTGGTACTTGTAGGTGATTTTGGATGAAAAGGAGCGGAAACGGGTCAAAAAGGCGAAAAGACAGAGTTTTGGACGAACGAGGACAGATTGGAGATCTGGACGCCGTCCAAACCAATCTGGACGCCGTCCACACCGCACCTGGACGCCGTCCACTATCCATCTGGACGCCGTCCAGCGAGTTGAAGCAGATCGAGCAGAATGAAGATCTGGACGCCGTCCAGAATAAGTTGGACGCCGTCCAGATTAGGCGGCCAGGCTGTTCTTTCCTTTTTCATCTAGGTTTTTACCTAGTATATATATATCATCCTTGTGCACGAATTTGTATCATCTTTTATCAGTTTTTAGCATTAGTTAGCTTTATTTTTCAGCACTAAAATTCTCTAGATTAGTTTTACTTTGTTCGGATCCGGATTCTTAGTTCGTGCAATTCAATTCAAGTTTTTCTTTTACTTCGCGTTCTTCGTTCTTCGTTTAATTCTCGTAAGTTATTTATTGCTTTCGTTTACTTGCTTTAATTGTTTTACTTAGTTTTAGATTCGTTTTCGTAATTGCTTCTTTTAATTTCCTTAGTTTAATTTCGTTCTTTCGATTTCTAGTTTAAAGTTTAGATTCGTTTTTCCTTCGATTTCAATCCTCTCGTTTTTCAAAGCTTTCGTAGTTAGATTAATTTTCCTTTAAATTTCCAGATTTCATTCATCATGTCTAGAGTAGTTTATGCTTTCTTCGTTGCTTTCTTTATCACTTTCTTTTCGATTCTTGCCTAGGTAGATTTAATTGCTTTCGTCTAGTTTAATTCTTAGATTTATTTCTTGAGTTCTAGATTAGTTATTTACTTGCTTTTATTTATTGCTTTGATTTATTTTATTTGCCTAGGATTTAAAACAAAAACCTCCAAAATATTATTTACTTGCTTTCTTAGTTTTAGGCTAGATTAGATTTTTACTACATAATTGATTGCCCTGTTAAGTTTTCCTTGAGATTCGATACTTAGGTTTTACTTGCTAGTGCTACGATAGATTTCGTCTATTGCGAACACTTTTTAGTGAAACAACAACCTTTCCTAGGAGCTTCTCATTTCTCCTAGCAGCTAGAGCATAGTCGAGAGTCATCTTCTCGAACTTTTTGACGATGGATTCGTCAATCGAGCTTGGGGTAGCAACAGAGGCTGAGTCGGCCTTGAAAGCTACCTCCTTTTCATTCTTTTCATCGGCCTTCTTGCTGGTGGAAGGCTGTGCTGATCCGTGGATTCGGATCATTTCATATTCATTTCCGACAAGGATGTCGAAAAGTTCTTCGGTGGTGAGGAAGTTGAAGTCCGAACGGGCTGGATGCATGGCGGCGTATACGTGCCAATTTGCAGGTAGGGCACGCATTACTTTAAGATTCTTCTCGCGCTGCGTATATTTGTGAGGGTTGATTGCAGCGACTTCGAGAATGATTTCAGTGAAGCGAATTTTCATTGCTTCTATGGTTTCACCTGAAACCATCTTGAAGTCATCGAACTTGCTGCACGCCATGGACAGCTTGTTCTCCTTCATCTCCTCTGAACCCAGGCTGATGGACCGGAGGGTGTCCCACATCTCTTTGGCTGTTTCAAGATTTCGAATCTTGGCAAGGTAGACGCCCTTCACGGTGCTAGAGATGAGTCCCTTTGCGTAGTCATCGAGACTGGCCTCCTTCCTTTCCTCGGTTGTGTAGTCGCGAGGATTTTTGAGGACTTTTTCGTATGTGGCCTCCCCGGGGGATGTTCCATCAACGATGATCTTTGCTTCATAAATGGGGGAGGGGCCATTTTCGATGATATCCCACATAAGGACGTGATGTGCCTTGAGACACATCTTGATTCGGAAGCTCCAGTCTTCATAGCCTTGGATGGAGAAATCTTCACAAACCCTGAGAAGAGAAGCCTCCATTGCAAATAATATGATATGAAATGAATGAAAAGATTTTTCTAAAGGATCGGTTCAAAATGACCAAAAGTTTAAAAAGAAAAACTTTTAGTATGCAAAGCAGCGGTCAAAAGAACCACTGCTCTGATACCACTTGTTGATCCCGGGAAAGAGTAATTGGTGTATGGGGGGGGGGGGGGGAATACACCAATAACCAACCGTTTTTGACTTTTATAAAATCAGGTCGATCAAAGGTCGATTGTCAAGGTCGAACCTTATCAGAGACAGGTTGATCTATCAAGCTCGTTTGAGAACAAGCTTGATTTATTAAACTGTGCTTATGCGGAAGTTGGTGGAGGTTGATTTACTCTTTGAAAAATCTAAGGTCGATACGGAAATGCAGGTTGATGCTTGATATGCAGGTTGATGCTTGTCAGTTTGATAATAAAATGAAAGGGCGATAAATAAAGAGAGAGAGAGGGAGACACCGCAATTTTAGCGTGGTTCGGAGAAACCCTCCTACGTCCACGTGAGGTCGACTCGACCTGAGAATCCCTTTACCTTTGGATCCAACCTCTCTCTTATTTATACTAACTGAGTATCAGTTCTAAATACACTCTAACTTGAATATATCTAGACACGAGTTTTGGGTCGTGACCCTTACAACCTTTCGTACAAAACGTACAAACAACCTTTCACACACTACAGAGCTTGACTAACTCTACAATGGTGAAACACAAACAAACTTTCTAACTTCGAACGAGTCGGAGAAGAAGTTGTTGAATCAATGACAAGCAGCAGTGAACGCTTCGTCGTTGTTGGCTTTTTATCGGAGTAGAAAATCTCTCTTCGTCAAGTGTTTGGGAAACTAATTGGATTTCGAACACTTGAATGGATATGAACTTGAAAGAGATTTCGGCAGAGATTTTGCGTTGATAGCTTGAGTTTCCCGTGCTTGAATCCGATAATGGCTGAAGTATATATAGGCAGTTTTGAAAAACTAGCCGTTGGAGTCAGGATGATGTGGCACTAGCCGTTGGAGGCTGACTCACTTCTAGCCGTTGGGAAGATTCGTCCTTGCTAGCACACCACGTGGCAAGGATCAGGTCGTGTTGCTCCATGAAGGTGGAACAATGGCCTTGATATAGAAATCCAGCTCTTGAAATCTTCTAAGACAAAGCGGGCTGGAAGCTTGATAAGGAAGGTCGATAGACAGCAAGATATGCCAGCTCGATCCATATGAGGCAGGTCGATAAACAACCTTTCTCTTACAGGGTGGATCGAACTTGCATTTAAACTATAGAGAGCATCGACCTGCACTAACAGGTAGCAGGTCGATCTATCGGCCTTAACCCTAAACAAGTAAAATATGCCTAAGTGTGGTTTCGAAAAACATCATCAAAATCAAACTGCAAGGGGTTCCCAACAAATCCCAAAATTTTAGATCTATAGATAAGGGATGGAGGGAGTGTAAAATAATTTTATTCTATACTATTCAATTGATATAACTATTTTTTTAGGTGTGATTGTCTTCTACCGTTAAATAAGCGACTATATATTGCCCCTTTCGAAAATCTTGGAGAATATTAATTAACAAAAAGTGTGAGGCATGCAATTTTTAGTTAATATATTTCATGAGATCTTAATTTAGAAGATTTATTTTTATTTTCTTTTGTTAATTATTCAGTGCATAGAAAGAATGACTTTGGTAAATAATGCTTGATGAATATTATATTTAATACTCCATTCGTCCCATCGAATTATAGGTGTTTTAAAAATATATATGAGATATAAAATATAGAAACGCATAGAATGTGGGATTAAGTAGGGAGTATAATAACCAGGTGACTTAGCGCACCTGGCCACCAGGCTCCTTCTTTGAGTGAGTGACCCGGGTTCGATCCCCTTTGGACACGAATTGTGGGAGATATAAGGTGACTTTGGAGAATTTCTTAGAGTTATTGGGAACTTGGCGTACTATCATCTAATCTAACAACTAACATTTGCTCGATCAAAAAAAAAAGAAAAAGAGTAGGGAGTATAATTTTTATTTAAATTTATATCAACTTTATATGAAAATGCTACTTACGATTTTCAATCAACTTACAAATAAGGAATACTAAAATATTTTTATTATAAATAATACGTTAAAAAAATTTCTTTTTATCATTGGTTTAGGACATTTGTCAAGGGAAATTCTTTGGTATCATTCATCTTTTATGAACTCATAAGTTTCAGTTAGATTGCAAAACCATCAAATAGTTCATTTTAAAATATGATGCCAATCAGTTGCTTATATGTTAGTAGTACAAAAAATCTTAAGAAATTATGTGTTGTTGATTAATTAACTCATTGAACTAATAATTATCAAGGTCACTCTACTGGTGAAAGAATCAACTACTTAAGTCGACGAGATGGAAATGACCTATTTGATAAGAAGACATAATAATATTCAAACAAACTTGTCACATATCAATCAATCTACCTTGCAATGACTTAAACCTGTCAAGTTAAATAATTATGGGTTAATTACCAAAAAAATATGAATTCCTAAAGAAATATTAAAATTTGAAATTATTTTTAAATTAGAAATTAATTTTAAAAATCTACGTGGATTTTGACGTTCCATGCGTACATTCTGTTTCTAGAAAATTACACTTACAGTAGATCTAATAACAAATTGATAATTTAGAATATAATTGAGTATTTTCAATAGTTTAAATATTTGTGATAAAAAAGGAATAGTTTAGGGTTTTTTTGGTAACTAACCCAATAATTATTTTACTATAATTTGGGCATAGCCAATGAGAATTAACTTTTGTTTGACCAATCTAACCCTAACAAAAGTAAAACCTATTAAGTGATAAGTACTTTCTAGGACGGGAAAACTATAAAATTGAGACAATCAGTCTTATTATTCTTAACAACAGGGTAGTAAAACTACTTGAAAGACTGTCAATAACCTAGATAAAATGAAAATTTCATTAATTGTGGTTGATCACACTAAAAAGGGAATATTCAATGACTATCTGGGCAATATGCAACATATAGTTTTACGAGTCTACCCGATGGTTCATCATATTCAAGCACTCTTGCAGATTCTCTTACTCTCGAACTATATATGCAAGAACATCAAATCCTTAGATTATTTTTCGAGTTTTCTTATTTGTAGAGACTACTCCATCATTCCAAGTATGGCTCAACAAATCCATATCAAAAGCCCATTCTACTATGATCGTATTCTTGTAAAGAGATAGTAATAGTTAAAATTTCCCTTTAACACCCAAGCTTGAGTGAGTGTTAAGATTGTGCTTAGTGTTGAGTTGATTATTGGAAAATTATGCATCTTTCAAGCATCAAGGTTGTATATTAAACTCTAAGTTGTCCGTTATAACACTTATAACTTTATTTCTCGGGTTGTGAGAAGCTAAGTCATTTCCCTTGGACATAGAAAACAAAGAATACTCGTGAGAAATTCATTCATATCGAACAACTAGAAGTATGAACTGTATGATAAGCATTTTGACTAAAATCCGCATTTCAATCCAGCATTTATGTGTCGGTATAAAAATATTACTCTCTTCATCTGCAATATACGATATTTTAATGCATTTCTCGATCGTCCATAAAAAATGTGCTTAATTGATTATTTCCTTTAATTTACTTTTATACCCACGCACATTGATGACGCATATGTGAAGTATAAAATATTACTCTTGAACTAATAGTAAGTGATAGAGGGGTATTATTATTTTTTTCAATATATTGTAATCGCGTCTTACAAGAAAAAGGTTAGATGGTTGAAATCGTTCGAATTAGATTATACTTGTATATGTCTAATGTAATTTGAATGAGATAATATAAATTAAAGAAAGGTGGTTTCTAGAACATATATAAATATAATTTCTTAATGTATTATATAAAGGTTGAAAAAATAAATTGTTTATCTAATTCTTTTTGCATGTGTTTTTGTGACTATAGTGCTTCATATTATTTTTTGTAGTTAAATAAGTTAAATTTACAAAATAATATTTGTAGGTGCAAACGTCGGTGCTAATTAGTTAAAAATAAAATTTTACTCAAATTAAAATAGAGGTTAAACGTGCAACGCACGTTACGTTTGCTAGTTTCGATAAAGTGATCAATAATTGCTAAGAGATCCATTAAGTTACCGTGACGTAACAAGTTATGCACCCTAACTTTACACATTATATATTTTACATTCACTTTAATTCTATCAACCTTGAGTACTTGAGAAAATTCAACATCAATTATCAATTGATTAATACATAAGTAATTTTAAGGACATATTAGCATAATCTCCTTTTTCTTTTTAAATTGTTATAATCTTAAGTGATTATGAAAAAAGAGAATTGAAAAGAACTTGCAATTTCCCTCATGATATCCCAACATTTGGCTATAAATACCAATATTTATGAATTAAAAAATTCAAGAAATTAATTATCATGAATCCACTGCTCTTTCAATTCTACCCTCTCTTCTTCTGCAAAATTTCTCAAATTCTGCACACAAAATCCCAACACTCTCTACATTTCATAAAGAAGCATTCATCTTCAGAAATTCAGCACCAAATTTTGATGAGGAACTTCACACATATTTGATATTACTACACACAAGCACTAGATCACTTCAACTATGCACCTCAAAGTTATGTTGCTCAGTGATAATGCTGCTCAATTCAAATCTCTTTCTGTGTACATTGAGGTAAACTCACTTTATTTTAATTAATTAATTAATTAATTAATTTTTGTTAATTAGCTTAATTAATTACTAGTTAGTAACCCGTGCGATGCACAGGAAAAATGTCTTGAAATTCTGTTGTATATAGTATGATGATAATATATTGTAATTTACAATATTTTCTCTCATTCTATTTTCCCTGTTTATTTTCGAGATGATCTACTTTCACATTTTAAGATTTATTATTGAAAGTTATAAATAAAAATTATACAACTCAAATACAAAATATGTCGGTCATTCAACTTCAATGCAATCCACACTATATGTCTTATTCATAGTATATTTATATTTCACATAATAACAACATAAAATCAATAGAGTTATCATTTTTCATTTCTAAGAGCATTCTCAATGGGTCGGGATCGCATGGGTGTCGCCGCCACTGAGAGACACTCGACCCCATTGACGACACCGAGTTCGAGCCGGAGGTGTACCAACAGTTTCATTGCAAGAACCTCTAACGATACTCATTTGCTAACGCCATTAAGATCCCAATTGCCTTTTAAAAAAAAAAAAGTTTTTAGCTCAAAAAAAAAAATAAAAATTATTGTTTTACTTATTTTTAATCTGTTGATTTCGTATATACGTGATTAATTTTTATATTTTGTTAGTATCTTAATTATGTTAGTTCTCGTATTTCTTAAAAAACTATTCAAACAATTGAATAAATAAATAAAATTAAATTAAATAAATCAAAATATATACTTAATTAAATATTGAAAAAGATTGAAGTACAATTGTTAGATAGTTACACTGCAAATTTTGGGAGAGGGTTCTCTCCTCCATTAAATTTTTTTTAATTTGAATTTGAATTTGAAATGACATTGAAAACTTGATTATTTGATTAGCCTATCTATTAATAGGCGTTTATTAAAGCAAGAACTTTTCAGTTCCCATAATTATGATGACATGTAACTTTTGATAATACTCAATTTAAAGTTTTAATTCTTTTTAGCATAGTTGTTGATAATCTTTTCGTAAGATCATTAACAATAATTTGAGTTAGTTGTTCAGGCAAAAAAAACATTGAGTTAGTTGTCTTTGTTTACAAACAACACGGTTGTGAAGGTAAATTAATAAATGACTTTTCATTTTATTCTTGACAAAAGAAAGAAGCACTCTTGAGTAAATAAAATAGCATTAGAGATTCAATAAATAAAATAGCATTAGAGATTCATTTAATTTAAAGAAAATGTAACACGACATTCACATTTTGTAATGAACACAGTCTAGATCTCCATACATCTTCAAAATCACCTCATATTCAAGTTCCTTGCCAAACTTTCTTTTATATATATATTCAGAAAATAAATTTATTAAAACAAAGGCAAAAAAGAAATGCACATCAGAGCAACATAGCAAGAACGAAAAACATCAACTGCCAAATACAACATTTGCACAAAATAGAAAAGAATAAGAAGCTTTCGAATCTGATGTTAAATTGTTAATGGAAGACTATTTTTTGGAGCTATATAGAGAAAAATATATTGCTTGGAATACGGAAGGTGAAACGGCTGACTGAAAAATTCATTTGTATTGGAAAATATGGAAATGAAAAATCGAACGGTTTAGGATTCTCTCATACTCCGTAAATAATTAAAACAAAAACGGTAACTAAACACATTATTGGGAATTTAAATGGTCCATATTGGACTGGTGAGTGATGAGATAATGAGAATCTCAAAATGCAATTAATGCTAATAACTTTTGCAGCCACATTTCCTTTTTGGTACATCCCATCTATTAGTCCACTTTCTAAAAATGACAAAGAATGTGTGGCCACAATTAACTCCCTCTCCTCAAAATGAATTACAACCACATATTCCTCTTTGCATTGACTATTGTGTCAATCCCAATATGGACTAATATGGTGGGATGGAGGTAGTAATAGATAATAGATTTGTTGTATAAATCGTAGGTGCATATATAATTTTTTGCTTAATTAGCTTAATTATGCAACGTCTATTTTACTAGTACTATTTTCTCATATGATTACCTTTTATAGCATCGATTTTATGGAGAGTCGATCCCATTTGGGACTATGGAGGAGGCGATGAAAAATAAAACGACGCGCGGATATTTCAATTCGGCTCAAGCCATAGCATCCGAGTCTTCTACGTGGCTGAACCGCTTCTCTTGGACCAAATTGCGTACGTGGTCCGAGCTTTGTTGTTGGGTCTATTTATATTGGACTCAATGCTTGAGTTTAGTAGTTGGACCGTATCCTATCAATTTGTCACATTAAAAGTCAGAAAAAATAGGTAGATTTAAGAGCAGCTCAAAATTATCGATCATTGTGGAACACAATTCCAACAAAATAAGAAAATTTTAAGTGAAAGATTGTATCGGGACGTTTAAATTTTATAAGAACCATAAAAATGGGAGAATAAACGAGGAACCTATCATTAAAATAAAATTAGATTTATGCGGATGAGTGAGTTGGTTAGTATTTGGCATTTAGTAAAATTGCTCATTATCAACAAAGCGTCTCACGTAAGATTTTGACTCATTATAAATGTGATCGATGGGTATTGATTAAATAATAAATACCAATGAACATATCTTCTTTCAATGCATCTACTTATTCGAGATCTTTTTTCACCGTATATACTTGATTGAGGTTTTATCTTTCTTTCGGAAGAAAATTTTAAACGTGATTGATGTTGTTTGTATTTGAAAATCTATAAATAAAGAAGGTGAAGATTATATAGTGAAACAAATCACTACTCTTTGAAAAAACGTCAAACGTTCAAAATGGCTTCAGAAAACTTGAATGTTTACATTGTCATCTTATTCCTTATGATTACAGTTGGTTATCATCCATTCATTCTTTCTCGTGTGTATTGTGTACTTTCTCTAGCTTTAGAATCATCTCAACATATACTGTATTATTTTGTACTTTACATGTATGTATATATATATATATATATATATATATATATATATATATATATATTAAGTTTTATTGAATATATTGCCTCACTACAAACCTTTAACCACACATAAATTAGAGACACATAATAATGTGTGGCTGATCAGCGACACATAGTTAAAAAATGTGTGGATAAATGGATTTGACATTTTTCTTTAGAAACTGACATTTATTATGTGAGCCAAATATCCTTTAGTAACAATTACTTTTAATTTTAATTTTATTTTTACTAAGCCACGTTCTCTTTTTATACTTGTCGTGCCTACGTGGAATATTAATTAATCAGTTTCGAAGTTATTCATTATTGCTATCTAGGCCACGTCTCGTTATCAAAGTTGCATTTGTGGTTACTAATTGTTCAAAGTTATTAAATATTGTTATTTAATTAATAAGCGAGTGAAAAAACATTACGCAATATATATTAATGTTATTAATTATTTATTATCCTGTTCAACAACATATTGTTTATAACTTTGTTATGCTTATTTCGGTAAATATTAAATCACATATATTAAATTGTATGCTATTCATATAAATAATATTAGTAGTATTAAATTTTAAGTATGATGACACGTATATATTTTAAATCATTTTGCAAGAAAAATAAATGGATTTTAGAAAAACTAAAAATTAAAACTTAGATAACAATTGACAAATAGAGGATTTTTCCCGATTTTATCAATCCCTATTCGGCACCTACAAACCGCGAGTGAACCTGGATTGGTCTGTTTTCCAGGAGGGGCGTGTTCTTTCGATGGAGGAGCAGGCTGGACTTGCGTGTAAGGTTACGAGGGAGGAAATTAAATCGGCGCTCTTCAGTATCGGGAGTGAGAAAGCCCCCGGCCCCGACGGCTTCCCGTCGGGGTTCTTCAAAAAGAATTGGGAAACCGTGGGCGAGGACACAACAAGGGCTGTGCTGGACTTCTTTGCGCAAGGAGTTATACTTCGGGAATGGAACCATACAACCATCACACTTATTCCCAAAAAATCACACGAGCCAACGGTTGCGGATTTTCGGCCGATAGCTTGCACAAACGTTGTGTATAAAGTTATTACCAAAATTCTCAACAACCGTATGGCCCCATTACTCGGCTCCCTCATCAGCCCGGCTCAATCGGCATTTATCAAGGGAAGAAATCTTGCGGACAATTACTTGCTTGCACAGTCGCTCATTCATCGCTATGGTATGAAGCAGTTAGCACCGAAGTGCATGGTTAAGATCGATCTTCAGAAGGCCTATGATTCGATCTCGTGGGATTTCTTGCACGAAGTCCTTAGGGGCCTCCACTTCCATCCATGCTTCATCTATTGGATCATGACTTGCGTCACGTGCCCCACCTATTGTCTTGCCATCAACGGCGGCGTCCATGGTTTCATTCACGGGAAGAGAGGGTTGAGGCAAGGGGACCCGATGTCTCCTACATTATTCCTGTTGTGTATGGAGTACCTTTCTCGGCTGCTCAAAAAGAGAACAAGGGAGTCCGATTTCAGCTTCCATGCGAAGTGCGAGGGCCTTGGCATTTCCCACCTCGCGTTCGCCGATGACTTACTCCTATTCGGCCGAGGAGACGCGGGGTCTATGGCTGTTTTGGCGGACGTCGTGACTGAATTTTCCTCCACATCGGGGCTGGTGGTTAGCCCCATTAAGTCTCGGGTATTTTTCAGCAACGCCCCGGAGTTCACAAAGGGGCTGATTTGCGATAGGTTTGGCTTCCCGGAGGCAGCTCTCCCCGTCCGCTATCTTGGGCTGCCCCTCTCGCACAAGAACTTGCTCATCTCTCAATTCTCACCGCTTATTGATAGCATCACCGCTAGCATCAACAAGTGGAGTAATTCGCATCTCTCTTTAGCGGGAAGGGCGGAACTGATTCGATCCGTCGTGCAAGGCGTGGAATGTTTCTGGCTACAGTGTCTCCCCCTTCCCGGAGGAGTGACGGATAGAATTCATACCCTCCTCCGTCGCTTCCTTTGGGGAGGGCGCTACTGCCCCGTTGCATGGAAAAGTGTATGCTTACCGAAGGATGAAGGTGGGCTAGGCTTTAGGAACCTCACGGTGTGGAACAAGGCCCTACTTTCGAAGATAATCTGGGACTTCCAATCGAAAGCCGACTCACTATGGGTTCGATGGATTCACTCGGAGATCCTCGACGGGAGGGACTTTTGGACGGCCCGGGTCGAGGCCAAGGACCCTGGCCTTATCCGCAATCTCTACAAGATTAGGGATGAGATCCTTGCTGCGTTTAATGGAGATTTTGAGCGTGGAAGACGGCTGGTCGAGACTTGGTTCAAGGGGAATGGTGTTGCCGAAGCCTATGAGTTCTACCGGCCGAAAGGTTCTCAAAAATTTTGGCACAAGGTCATTTGGAAATCGTACATTCCGCCAAGGTACTCTATCACCCTTTGGCTAGCTCTCCAAGGAAGATTGAAGACGGTTGATCGCATGAAATTCGTTGATCAACCCACCACTTGCCGAATTTGTGATAGGGACGAGGAGACACACGATCACCTATTCTTCTCGTGCCCCAAAACCAGGTGCCTATGGATTCTTGTCAAAAATTGGATCGGCATTAAAGGTCGGGGGTGGAACATCAACGCCGTGGTCCGCTCACTCACACGGGACAAAGCCGGTTCTGGGGTCCTTCGGAAGGCTAGATGGGTTGCCCTCGCCACCGTGGTCAACCGCATTTGGTACGGGAGAAATTTGCTCAAACATCAAGGTATTCCATTTAGCATCAACTTGATCTTCCGGGACGTCCAAACTGATGTCTACCGAGTACTCTACAACCTCTTCCCGGCGGATGTGGTCCTATCTCATATGGATATCAACACCAATAGATAGGTCTTTGAATTGTACTTGAAACCCTTATGTATTTCGTGAGTAATAAAAAGTGTGCGTGTGTGTGTAAGGGACTGCCCATGCTCGCGCTGGGCAGTGCACCTGTGTGTGCGTGTGCGTGCTATAACTGGGAGCAGGCTGGGCGTTGCCTTGCCTGCGCGCGATGGGCTACCGCATACCCGGGCCGCCGAGTAGGGGCTGGGCGCAAGATGTGCTTCCCTTCCCGGCGGGCTTGCACCCCAGTTGTTGGTAAAATCGGGGGCTGCCCAAGACCAATGTCTTGGGTCACTACCGATTTCCACCACTTCCGACTTACCCCACAATTTCTCCGTATCCCCACTTCCCGTTGCTCCATCTTCTTTTGGCTTGTATTACGGCCACCATAGATAGCTAGATTTCCAGGTTTGTATCCTGACCCATTTCTATCCTGCACCATCTTTCCGGGTTTGTATTCCGACCCACAGTAGTCAGTATTTGGGCTTGTATTCCGGCCATTCGTCCCATTTCTTGAGTCAGAGTCCGTCCGATGTTTTCCCCCGGCACTGCCGTGGGGTTCAGTGGCCTGCACTGCGGGTTCACTTCTTTTATTTATTTTAATATAATGTTTATTGTTTCAAAAAAAAAAAAGACTTCCCGCACTTCACAAAAAAAATCCCTCCAAAGTCCAAACTCTTTTAAACTTAAAAATTCGAATACCCACTATTTTCTTAACCTCTTACACCTATGAAACTGCTCCAATATTCTCATTATAATTAGTTTTTCCCCATTTATTTTTTGTCTCTATTCCGAATTTCTTTTTTCTCATTGAAGCTATGAATACTTTTGCAATTCTATTCGTTTCATTTGTAGTCAGGTACAAATTCATTAATAAAAAGATGATTGCATCGAAGGAAAAAAAAAAAAAAAAACTATTTGCATGTGATTGTGGTTTGTGTTTTGATTTTTTATTTTTCTTTTATGTACTAGGTGGAGAGTTTCATCGAACACCAAGACGGGGGCTCCGCTCCGATCCCCACCCTCTCTAGCCACCGCCGGCGTGTTTATCTCAAACGACGTTGAGCCTTACCCCCTCCAGCGACACCGATCTCAACGTCGTCGTGCCGTGGCAGAAGGCGTCGGCGCTCGCCGTGTCGAAGCCGAATGATTCGTTTTTTTTAACGAGTGTGGGGAAGGTTGCAATGAGCGGCCGCGGAATCTCGACCTGCAGTTTCTCACGAAGGCCAGCAGCGGCGGAGGGAAACATCTCACTTTCTATCTTATGTTCAAATGGCCAACACCAGTGAAGATTGGATCAGTAGAAGAACCATATTTTGTGTATTTATTTAGATTTATTTGTTGTATTTTAGTAGTTTTTGTAGTTTAATTGCACTTAAGTACTAAGTAGGGTAGTACAATAGTTGTTGAGATATTATACCAACTTGTCTATATAGCTTAGTAGAAACTAATATTTGTTGAAAACTTAAAAAAACACAATACATAGACAAGTTTCAAGTGTTGAACCAAAAATACCCCTAAGTACTATTCACCTTTTTACTTTTGAAAATATCACTTTTCAGATTTATTTTCTTTCCCTCTTCTTTCACCATTCTCGTTCCAGACCTCTCTTTCTCTGTTCTCTCTTTCCTCTCTCTCTCTCTCTCTCTCTCTCTCTCAAAACCGTGTCTCCTAGTCCCCCATCTCTCCGGCAAAAACATGTCTCCGGCGAAGGCTAACCAGTTGCAGGTGCTGGCCGGAGCTGCTTCAATTTGCTTCAGTCCGGGGCGGAAAGAAGAAAGAGGAAGCAAGTTGTCGGATCTCTGCTCGTTCTGCCGGAATCTCTGCTGCACCAGATGAAGCAAGTCGTCGGATCTCTGCTCGATCTGCCGCCGGCGGTCAAGTCGAGGAACCGCGGCGCCGGCGAATGAGCAGCGCGTAATTGAATTGGGGTTGCTCCCCTTTTCTGTTATTTTCTGTATTTTTTTCTTTTTTTAATTTTCCTTTTTTATTTCCCCCTCCTTTTTCCTTTTTTTCTCCATCCGTTTTTTCATTAGATTGTCGGCGCAATGGGATATTTTTTGTGATTCTTTGGGATTTTCTTTTCTTTTCTTTTCTTTTCTTTTCCTTTTTCCTTTTCTTTTCTTTTCCTTCCTAATTTGAATTGGGGCTGCTCCTCTTGTGAAAATCAAGGTTTTTTTTTTTTTTAAAAAAAAAAAATTATTTTTGGGATTTTTTCCTTTTCTTTTTTTCCTTTTTTTTTTCCTCGATTATGTTGATCATGATTCATACCCAATATCCACTCTACTACTATATCATTTCTTGCACATTTATCTCTTTAATTAATACAAGCAAGGTTAAAATGGTTAGAATTTATTAATTCTTCTGAAAAACTCCTCCTGATTACGGCGGAAGAATAGTTAGAATTTATTAATTCTTCCTGAATGTATGATTAGATTTTAGCATATTATTACATATGTCACATGCTCAACGCAAATACGAGAATGATGTTGGTTAGATTGTGACATACGGAAGAATGGTTAGGATTTTAAGAGTTCTTCGTGAATGTCTAGTGAGAATTTATGAATCTTACTTAATTTTTTCAGAATATATGGTTAGAATTTTGTATATTATTATGTATGTCATGCAAATGCAAGAATGGTGTTTGGTTAGATAGTGACATACGGAAGAATGGTTAGAATTTTATGAATTCTTCCTGAATGTCTAGTGATAATTTATGAATCTTAGTTATTACGACGGTATTAAATGGTTAGAAATTGTTAGAAATAAAAAATTCTTATTAAATGGAAAAAAGGAGACGGGGTTCGACTAACTCATTTTTTGTAATTTTGCCAGATTGTATATATAATTGAATACATATTCTTTGTTATTTCAATAATCTAACTGGTTGTATTGTATATATATATAGTTTTCTTATTCCGAAATTGAATACATTCTCTCGTGATTTGGCCAAAATAACAAATTCTCACCAAAATAATAAATTCTAACTAGTCGCGTTATACAAAATTCATTGGGTTGGTAGAATTTATGAATTCTTACTTATTAAATTCGTATATATGCAACATATACATCGCAACCAGAAATGGTTGATTATATTGTGTTAACTCTTACTAACTATAGACAGAGTATTGTAAGAAAGTTGGTATTTCTAACAGGTGGAGAGAACCTGTTGGGAATGCCACGACAAAAGGTTATAATATACTAAATTCTAACTCGGGATATGCGATTGTAACGTAGGAAAGTTGGTATTTTCCAACGGGTGGACCGAACCTGTTGGGAATGCCACGATACAGGTTAGAAAATAATAAATTCTAACTCGCGATATGCGGTCATAACGTAAGAAAGTTGGTATTTCTAACGGGTGGATTGAACCTGTTGAGAATGCCACGACTAAAGTTAGAATATACTAAATTCTAACCATTGATATGCGATTATAACGTAGGAAAGTTGGTATTTCTAACGGGTGGACTGAACCTGTTAGGAATGCCACGACACAGGTTAGAATATATTTTAATTCTAACTTGGGATATGCGATTATAGCATAGGAAAGTTGGTATTTCTAACGGGGGGGGGGGACTGAACCTGTTGGGAATGCCACGACACAGGTTAGAAAATATTAAATTCTAACTCGCGATATGCGATCATAACGTAAGAAAGTTGGTATTTCTGACGGGTGGATTGAAAAAAATAAAAAAATAAAAAATCAAAATCAACTCGAATCAGGAGAAAAAAATTGAAAAATTAAAAAAAACAAAAATTCTGACAAGATTTTAAAAAAACAAAAGTGAAAAGGTAAAAAGTGAAAAGGACAAATGCACATGGGGGTGGGGCTTACTTAATTTTTTTCAGAATATATGGTTTAGGAAAAATCCTTTTTTGGGAGAATATATTAAATTCTAACTTTGGGATATGCGATTGTAACGTAGGAAAGTTGGTATTTCTAACGGGGGGGACTGAACCTGTTGGGAATGTCACGACATAGGATAGAAATTAATAAATTCTAACTCGCGATATGCGATCATAACGTAAGAAAGTTGGTATTTCTAACGGGTGGATTGAACCTGTTGGGAATGCCACGACTAAGGTTAGAATATACTAAATTCTAACCATTGATATGCGATTATAACGTAGGAAAGTTGGTATATCTAACGGGTGGACAGAACCAGTTGGGAATGCCACGACATAGGTTAGAATTTATTACATTCTAACTCACGATATGCAACTATAACGTAGGAAAGTAGGTATTTCTAACGGGTGGACTTAATGTCTGGTTAGAATTTATGAATTCTTACTTATTACGACAGGATGATGGTTAGAATATCTTAAATTCGTATATATAAGAAATATGGGTAAGAAATTCTATGATATTTAGTAAGTTGTATCAAAAATAATAATAATAATAAAATAAAAACTCGAATTAAGTGAATAAAATGAAAATGAAAAATTAAAAAAAAAATTGTCAGTTTTTTTTTTTTTTTTTTTTTTTTTTTTTTTTTTAAGTGAAAAGGAGAATTGGGGGGTTGGGGGTGGGGGGTGGGTTGTTGTCAGTTTAAAGTAAGAGTAAAGTGAAAGACAACTGCACGTGGGGGGTGGGGGTGGGGTTGGGGTTGTTGGGGGCAATTTGGGTAGTTTACATGAAAATTGGATAGATTTTGTGTATTTTTAAGTTTTGAACAAGAATTTGTTTCTCTTAAGCTAGATAGACACCATATTTTTTGCCTCATAGTTGTTTGTACTTTCATACTACTGAATATAATAACTTTATTTATATTTTTTAATTTATTTTTATGCTTTGTATGTATTAAAACGATTTATAATATCCATATTCTATACCAAAAATATTATTTCATATCTTTTATTTTTATCTAACTCGATCTTGAATTTGTAAGCGATATAATTTTTTTTTTAATTCTGAACACATAATACATGATCGATTAGCCACACCTAATTTGTTATATACAATTATAATTATACATTTTATTTAATATTTGAAATTAGAAAATTTATTATCCACACATAAATTTCACATTTACCCACACATACAAATTTCCACGTCATTGCCATATCATTTCCATGTCATCATTAAATAATGGCAGAAATATTTTTACCCACACATACGATATACATTTAAAGACAAATATATGTATAGGTAAAAAAAAATAGATTCACCCACACATATATGTAAGTGTGGTTAAAAACATTTATTGGCGAGAAGATAGCGACACTTGCTGACACTTAACTTATGTGTGGAGAAAGTTCATTTGGCACACATATTCATACTTTTTGCGACACATCCATGTGTGGCAAAAACCTCAATTTCTTGTAGTGCCTCAGCAGGCCCCATATTTTGTTGGTCCGGTCCTACATGCCGGTCCGATGAAGGTTGCAGGGCCGTAAGTTGCAATTCCGGTTCTCCAACTTGTCATGGTAGCGAGTGCATTTGTCTCGACGATTTTGAAGAAAAATATGATGACAAGGATTATGGTTTCACAACCCCGCGTAATCCAATCTCTTCTTAATTCAACAACTGTCTTCTCAATTAGTAGTATGCAAGAAGCTTAATTAAAGAAGGTTATGCATGCATGCAGGGTGTGAAAGTGACGCGGATTGTGCTAAAGTTAAGTGCGTGCCGACGTTCGTAAGCAAGGATAACTGTTTGTGTTTGCCGGCCGATGCACCACTACACACTAAGTCATTGGTATCTTCATTACTAGGTGGGCCTATAGATGACTGCAACAACTGTAAACCCTTTTGCAGAGAAGGCTTACGCTGCGATTGCTAGCTACGATTCTTCAATTCGTCGATCTCTCTCTTAAAAATTGTTTTTTCTCAACTATAATTAATAACAGACATGAAGTTTGATTTTAACATCAGCAACAAATTAGACCAGGATTTGGTCTACTAAACTCTAGGACACCATCCACATCATCAAAAGAAACAAGGAAAACGATTGGAAAAATCCGCCGCCTTGGACCTGTCCACTTCCACTGCTTGGATTTTGTGTTGTGAGATGCTTTGCTAACCAATCGAGCAGGTCTCTGTGAGTCTCCTCGGCATATTTCACTTGTTCTTCGTTGGTATCATTGTATATCGTGGACCACCCGTGTTTACACTTAGGGTATATCTTCACAATGCTGTCCACCTAGGAAGAGAGAGAGAGAGAGTCATGTATGTTTAATGCAGTTTGTATTTAAAAAGTAGAACATACAATCAAAATTAAGTGCAAAAGAAGTTAGTTTTTCACCTCAGCCCTCAGGCATGTCCTTCAAGGTAGCATTGAATAGTAAGATTGTTTCCGGCGGAGATAGCTTGTCTTCACGCCCTCCGAGGATCGACAGTGGAACTTTAACTTCTGAAAAACATCGTAGAATTATTATTATTGAAGCGGAAGAATTGCAACATTTCAAATATTATTATTGTTGCTGCATGGATTGCATGGAGTATTTTATATGGCATGTTTTTATGTATGCGGAGGAATTCTCGTTGGTATGGAATCCTTGTGGCGCAAGGATTTGTTCCTTATATTATATTCTCGCATAAATGAGAAGATTTGCATGAAGATTATGTTTACCCTATTAAGGATATCTTTTTAAGATATGCCTTAATTATTTCTTAGGGTTATGCGCGAGAAGTATATAAGCACGAAGATCTCATTGGTGCCGCTGCGCGTCTTGATACATTATTGAGAGCTCGTCTTCTTCGTGTGTTCGAGAGTTAAGTTTTTTCTTTTCATTCATCAATAGTTGGGGTAGTTAGTTTATTGGTGAGTGATTGTAATTCTTTGAACATTCCACGTTCAAGGACGGGTTTCATCTTTTCAATTCTGTGAAAAGTGTTTGGGTAGACTAGTGAGAGTTTACCGAGGATTCATTGGTGAGGAGTAGAGTCGCGTGAGGAGAGAACGTTCAGTGTGGCTGACGTTCACGAGTCTTGTATCCCTTATACTCATCATAGTGAATTGTTTCTTGGAATAGCTTCCCCCAGACGTAGGTGCGTTTATCACCGAACTGGGTTACCAACTTGTGTTCTCAACTGTGTTACTTTCTGTGTTACGTGTTGAGTTACATCTACCTACCAAAGTAGGGATTATAAAATTTCAATTGGCACCAGAGCAGGTCATCGAGGTGCGGTGTTAGATCCTGGGATATCTGTATAATCCGTTGGTTCATTGGTGGTGCTTGCGATGAGTACTATCAAGGAGGGTGGTTCTACTGCCAGACCACCGTTGTTTGATGGCACAAGTTATGGGTATTGGAAGATCAGAATGGCTTAGTTTATCAGATCCATTGACGAGGCTGCATGGACTGCAGTGGAAAATGGTTGGAGTGCTCCAAAAGATGAAGATGGCTCAGAGAAACCTAGAACAAAATGGTCGGAAGAGGAGCTAAAGCTGTCCGGCATGAATCAGAAAGCTATCAACGCGATTCACACAGGTGTGAGTGTTGAAGTCTTCGCCATTATCTCCACGTGCAAATCTGCCAAGGAAGCATGGGATATCTTGGAGATCCCCTATGAGGGAAATAAACGGGTGAAGAATCAGAGGCTTCAACAACTTACTTCACAATTTGAGTCTCTCAGAATGGACGAGAGTGAAAGCATTTCAGATTTTTATGCCAAATTGCTGAGTCTTTCAAATGAATTCTTCTCATTGGGAGAAAAGCTCACAGAAGCCAAAATTGTGAGGAAAATCCTGAGATCTCTTCCTGAGAGATTTGATTACAAGGTTGCAGCTATCGAGGAAGCAAAGGATGTTGATGAGCTATCACCAAATGAACTTATTGGTTCCTTGAGGACATTCGAGATGGGCATGCGAATGAATCCTAGTGAAAAGAAGAAGTATGTGGCTTTCAAGCTTCATCTACGAGCCAATCTAAAGAGGAATTAACTGTCGAAGATATGGCTGAGTGCATCGCGTATATCTCAAAGAGGTTTGGGAAGAAATTTTTCAAGAGAGGAAATGGAGAAGGGAACACCAGATTTCGTCGGACCGAGAATCAAAGCGGTACTCAGCACAGAGGACCGAACACTTCAGAGAAGAAGGAAAATGGAGACAGGGGACCGCAGTGCCATGAATGTGATGGTTTTGGTCACATCAAGAGCGAATGTGCCAATAACTTCAAGTATTAGAAAGTTAGCAAGAAGGCGTTCCAAGCCACACACAGTGATGATGAGGTCACTGACACTGAGTTTGAGGAAGGACAGGATACATCTCATACTGCACATGTTGCTACAGTAAATGGTCCAAGGCTCGTGTCTATTGTTGATGATCAAGATCCATTCAAAGTTAAAGACGTGGAGGAAGAAGAAGATGATCAGGAGGACTATGATGAGTTGATGGATGCATGTAAGAAGGCACTGATCTTGAACCAGAGCCTTACGGAGCAGGTCAAGAATCTTGAAAGGGAAAGAATCGCTTTAAGATCCGAGGTTGAATCCCTTCAAGAAAAGCTCAAAAGCTGCGAGAACGGAAGAAAGGAGACTGATGAAGAATTGGATCATATTCAGAAGTTGATAAGGATGATGAATTCCAGTACCGAGAAGCTTGATGAAATTCTCAGACTTGGAAAGAGAGCTGCAGATAAGGAGGGTCTTGGATTCAACCGAAATAACTATCAACAAGTTGGATACCAATATCAACAAAGAGCTCAAAGACAAGACTGGAACAAGACAGAGAGAGGAGTCGAAGGATGGAGACAATCCAATAATTTTGTTGGAACTCAATCTAGTGGGAAATCGGTTAGGCGTGAGGAGTGGAGGCCTAAACTAACCGAAACTTCAGTTGTTGCTGAACAGAAGCCTGGAGAACAAGGAGCTACAGAGGAGGTACCCAAACAAGAACTCCACAAGGTACCCGAGCATAATCCGGATTCTGAAGTTTTCATTCCTCTCTGTCATTACTGTCATAGACTTGGCCATATTAGACCAAGATGTCGGTTCTACCTTGGTGATAAGAGGCAGGAGATGCTCAAATATCAGAATAGAAGGAATCAAGGCCAGGGCTATAGGGCTTATGTTGTTCACACCAGTAATAGCTCCAGAGTGGGAAACTCTTGGTATATTGACAGTGGATGCTCGCAGCACATGACAGGTAACATGAATCTACTTGTTAATGTGCAAAGTTGCTCTAATGAGTCGGTTGTGTTTGGTGATGGTGGAAAAGGAAGAATTTGAGGAATTGGTACACTGAATGTACCTGGGATGCCAGTTCTGGAAGGGGTTCTCTATGTTGAAGGCTTGAGAGCAAATCTAGTCAGTATCAGCCAGTTGTGTGATGATGGGATGAGCGTAAGTTTTGGGAAAAATAGCTGCATCATCAACAAAGGAACAGATAAGTTTCTGGAGGCAAACAGATCAGCTGACAATTGCTACATCTTTACTCCAAAGATCACAAGCTACAGGGTTGCGTCTAAGATGAGTGAAATTTGGCATCAGAAACTTGGGCACACGCACTACAGGAATATTCAGAGGCTTATTCAACTGAATGCCATTGAAGGAATTCCCAAGATCAGATTTGGAGATGTAGATTTTTGTGGACCGCGTCAACAAGGGAAACAGACTCAGGAGGTACACAAGAGAGTACTCCGAATCACTACAGCCAAAGTCCTTGATCTCATGCACATGGACTTGATGGGACCCATTCAAGTTGAAAGTCTAGGAGGAAAGAAATACATTCTTGTTTGCGTGGATGACTTTTAAAGATACACATGGGTTGAATTCTTAAGAGAGAAATCAAACACTTTCGAGGCGTTCAGAGTTTTGTGTCTAAGATTGGAAGTAGAAAAGGAGAGCAAACTCAAGGCCATCAGAAGTGATCATGGGCGTGAGTTTGAGAATCAAGAGTTCATGGAGTTCTGCCAATCTAAAGGGATAAGACACGAATTCTCAACTCCTATCACACCTACACAGAATGGTGTGGTTGAAAGGAAAAACAGGACCCTGCAGAGCACAGCCAGAACTATGATGAAGGCTAAGGAGATTGCACTTAGACTCTGGGCTGAAGCATTTGATACAGCTTGCTACATTTGCAATAAAGTGTACCTCAGGCCGCAGACAGAATACTGCTTATGAGATCTGGCGAGGAAGGAAGCCAAATGTGAAACACCTTCACATTTTTGGCTCACGATGCTTTGTGGTAAATGACAGAGTGCAGAGGAAGAAACTTGATGACAAGGGAATAGAGGGAATCTTTGTAGGCTACTCCAGAAACAGCCGAGCTTACAGAGTGTACCTGAAAAATCAAAGCATTGTTATTGAGTCAATTAATGTTACTTTTGATGATTCAGTGGAAGGCGATGTAAATACTGAAGAAGAGGTCCTGATTACCAGTGTTGCAGAGAGTTCTCAGAGTCCTAGTAAGGAGAAGGATATCAAAGTGGAAAAGATAACTCTGGAGGGTACTCAAGATGGTACTCCAACTGGTACCTCAGACATTGCCGAAACAAGACTCCATAAGAATCACTCAGCTTCAGATGTGATTGGACATATTAATGATGGGATGCAAACCAGGAAGAGGGAGATAGACTTCAAGAAATTGGTTTCCCACATAGCAACCGTGTGTTTTGTCTCAAAAATTGAGCCCAAGAACGTCAATGATGCATCCAGGATGAAAACTGGATAGCTGCCATGCAAGAAGAACTCTTGGAATTTCAGCGTTGCAATGTATGGTATCTAACTTCTCTTCCCAAAGGTGCTAATGTGATTGGGACGAAGTGGATATTCAAGAATAAGACAGATGAGCAAGGGAACATCACTCGTAACAAGGCCAGATTGGTTGCTCAAGGATACTCACAGGAAGAAGGCATTGACTACGGGGAGACTTTTGCTCCAGTTACCAGATTGGAGTCTGTGAGATTTTTGATGGGTATGGCTAGCAGCTTGGAAAGCTATACCAGATGGACGTCAAAAGTGCCTTTCTGAATGGAAATTTAGAAGATGAGGTATATATTAAGCAACCGAAGGGTTTTGAAGACCCCGAGCACCCAGAGTATGTGTACAGGTTGAACAAGGCTCTATACGGATTGAAGCAAGCTCCCAGAGCTTGGTACAACACGTTGGCAGAGTTTCTCCTGAAGAAGGGATATGTTCGTGGTAGTGCTGACAAGACATTGTTTGTTAAGCATCGAGGAGGTCACATATTTATTATTCAAGTGTATGTTGATGATCTTGTCTTCGGTTCCAAATCAGAGACTCTGGTGAATGAATTTGTGAAATTGATGACTTCTGAATTCAAGATGAGTATGTTTGGAGAACTGAAGTTCTTTTTGGGGCTTCAAGTCAAGCAATGTGAAGATGGAATCTTTGTGAGTCAGGAGAAGTATGTTGAAAATCTGGTAAAAAAGTTTGGTATGGAGAATTCTAAGGCGAAGAAGACACCAATGGGTACATCAGTCAAGCTGACTCAAGAAGGAGAAGGCAAACCGGTGGAACAAACAGTGTACAGAAGTATGATTGGTAGTCTACTGTATCTAACAGCCAGTCGACCAGATATTGCTTACAGTGTTGGGGTCTGCTCGCGATTCCAATCAAATCCTAAGGAAAATCACCACAAGGCTGTAAAGAACATTATAAAATATGTCAAAGGAACATGCAAGATTGGCATATGGTTTGGAAAGGGAAGTTCTCTGAAGCTTACTGGATACAGTGATGCAGATTGGGCTGGAAATCCAAATGATCGGAAGAGTACTACTGGAGGATGCTTTTACTTGGGAGATAATCTAATCTCGTGGCATATCAAGAAACAGAATTGTGTCTCTCTATCCTCTACGGAAGCTGAATATATAGCAGCTGGGAGTGCATGCACTCAGTTGATCTGGATGACCAAGATGCTGTATGATTATGGGATTGATGAGAAAGAGTATGTCTTGTTCTGTGACAATATTGGAGCTATCAATCTTTCCAAAAATCCAGTCAGTCACTCAAAGGCCAAACACATAGAGATCAGACATCACTTTATTAGAGATCTTGTTGAAAACAAGACTTTATCTCTCCAGCATGTTTCTACTCGAGTGCAATGGCGGATATTTTTACCAAACCTTTAGATGGAGAAAGGTTTGAGGCTCTTCGAAAGTCACTCGGGATGTGTATAATCTGAGCTGCTCAGATTATGTTTATTTGATTTCATCTATTATTTGATTTCTTGGTGTGATGGGTGGTGTTATGTTTGGTGTTATCTTGTGGGTACTTGTCTGACGTGGAATTTTTGTCAGTTGAAAGAGGGCTATTTTTTTGCGCGCCCTTTTGCTATTACTGTTGATGCCTTGGAATTTGAACCGTCGCTGGCTTGCTGCAGTGTTCATTATCTCAGTCTTTTCGAATTGGGCTAGGGATTTTCTGATTGCGCTCTCCTCCGCCGTAAGTCGCTGTGTTTCGCCCGATTTTTTCTCCATCTCTCCGCCGTTCTTCTGGTGTTTGTGCTGCAACCATGGTTTCTTTCACGCTTTCAGAGGGTATTGATCTTGAGTTGCTGTTTGCGGCTGCCCAGCCTGCGCCCAGAACCCCTCTGTTGCCGTGGTACGGCGCCGGGTTAGTCGAGGAGGTTGCTCCCTCATCTCCTCGCCGTGATTCCGTTCCTCCATCTCCGCCCAGGGACGAGGTCACCCAGGAGCCCCTTCATCCATTATGCGGTGATGATTTCATTCCTCCTCCGCCGCCATCAGAACCCTCCCCTAGGGTTTCTGTCTCTGCTTCTTCGGTGGAGCCCCCTCAGCGGAAGAAGAAAATTAAGCAGGTTGCGCGGAAGAACAAGTCCCCTCCTCCTCCGCCGCCCCCTGTTGGCGTCGCTCGTCGGACGAGGTCTCAAGCTCGTGTGCCTCTCAGTGTTTCTGGTTCAGCCTCGAATCGAAAGAGAAAAGCTTCTTCTCCTGCGTCTGTTCAGGGCAAGAAGAGGTCTGTCAAGGGGAAATGCAAGAAGCCAGTGATTGATTTGGACTCGGAATCTGATGCCGAGGTTCCCGTTCCCAGTGATTCCGATGAAGAAGATGTTGTTCCTCCCTCTTCTTCGAAAGGTACAGAAGCTCCTTCTCTGCCTGCTGGATATAAATTTATGCCGATTTTTCGTGATTCCTTCTTTGCAAAGTTTTGGGAGATTAACTCTGAGAAAATTATCATAGTGGATAAGCCTGCAAGGGAGTTTGATCTGCGTAGGGCAGGGGTTTTTGATTGCATTTTTTATGCCAAGCTGTTGACTACCTTAGATGAAGGTTTTTGTTGGGTGAAGGATGTTATCATGGAGTTCTACTCCAATCTGAGTTTGTCAATGTTTGACATTAAGTCTTCTGATTATCATCGTGGATTCGTTCGGGGAAAATTCTTTAACTTCTCTCCTTCCTTGATTGATGCATTCGTATGTGGTGAAGTGGTGAGGGAAAGTTTAGAGCCTATTGATGCCAATCTAATTGTTGCTACTTTGCTGGAAAAAAAGGGTGCTAAGTGGCCTGTTAAGGCTAAGAAACTGAGGGCCTCTGCCTTGTCCCCTAAGTACAAAGCATTGTACTACATTGCCAACAGAAATTGGGTGCCTACGACCCATAAGACATATGTTAATCTCTCTCTGGCAACGCTGCTGTACAAGGTTGGTCAAGGACTTCCTGTGTCCTTTGGAAGGTTGGTGTTTGATGCTCTCGCAGAGCATGCTGAGAAGGTGGTTTCTGCAAATAAAGCTATCTGCTTCCCTCGATTCTTGTATGCCTACATTTGAAATTCCTGATGGTGCAAAGGCTCCAGCTACTCCTTTCATGAGATTCACTAAGGCTCAGACTGGTGTTGAAGCTGAGTCTCCTCCTTTCAGCATGAAAACAGAGAAGGCATCATCTTCCTCGATGCCTCATGAGGAGAATATTGATGATATTCAGCTGCCCTTCGGCCCTGCTCCTCCCCATTATGAACCTGTGATTTCCAAGCTCATGCTCCAAGCAATATCCTTGGAATATGAATCCACTTGTGAGCAGATTCGGCTACTGCTTAAGAAGAAGAAGGAAATTGAGGACTTGCTCATCCTGGCTGGTGGTACACCGCAAGGGGGAGCTGCTGGTGCTCCTGCTCCTGATGTTGGTGCTGTGGTTGGTGCAGAGGATGATGAGGCCGTAGATGAGGAGATTGATGCAGAACTGCCTTAGCTTGGCATTTCATGTCTGCATTCAAGGGGGAGTATAAGTTGGTATTTTTTGTTTTTTTTTGCTCTGATGATTCGATATGGTTGTTATTTCGCTATTCTGGTTGTTGGTTGGCTGGACAGTTTGTTGGTTTTCTTGTTATTGCTGATGGAGTGGATATGAATATTCAGTTCTTGGACTGTAATAGTAAATAGGCATTTGCTGCTAATAATGCTTGTTTTTCTGGTGAAGCATATTTTGATCTGCTGGTGTTATCTGTGGTGTTATATGTTGTGTTCTAAGTGGTGTTATGGAGTGAGTATATATTGCTCTCTATATGTGTGTATTCTAGTTCGGGTGAGCTCGGCTAGTACTACATATATGAGAGTTCTTGAAGCAAGGGGGAGTTTTTCTGCACTATGCATTCGGGTATGGTTATGTGGGTGCGCTCCTTACCTACTTGATTTTGCATTGGGTGCTTTGTATCTTGGAGGAGTTGTGTGAGTTGTGTGTGATTGCATACATAAAATGCCAAGGGGGAGATTGTTGCTGCATGGATTGCATGGAGTATTTTATATGGCATGTTTTTATGTATGCGGAGGAATTCTCGTTGGTATGGAATCCTTGTGGCGCAAGGATTTATTCCTTATACTCCCTCCGTCTCGCGATTATTGAGCCCTTTCTTTTCGGCACGGGAATTATGGCAAAAGTGTTTAGTGTTTTAAGTGTATTGTTTAGGGATGAAATGTGGTTTAGGGATTTAACATTATTTATGTACCTCAATAAATTTATAAAAAATATTTTACAGATTTAAATTTAATTTCTGAGGTTAATTAATTTTTTTTGTGGTTAATTAATTTTAATGATATAATTAAAAAAAAATTATTCAGAGAGGGAAACTTGCGATTGCTATATCAAACACAAAGATTGTGGCAATTCTTGGGAAAAAAAACAAACATTCACATGAATAATAAAAAAAAAAAAAAAAAAACTGAAGTGAGAAGAACAAACCCATCATCCATTAATTAGAGAGGGAAATTAACCTCAAAAAATTGGGCGCCATATTCAAAACTCAAAAAGAAAGCTACTCTACTTAGTATATCTAGCTCCACACCATTCTCTACAATCAAAAAAAAGAAGAACATCTCTGCCGAGAAGGAGAAGAAGAAGGTGGAAAGCCCAGAAGAAGAAGAAGAAGAACAGATTCTGCAGCAGCTTCGCCATGGTGTCGAGACCAAAAAATCTCACCGAATCGGAGAGGAATGTGGTTGTGCAGTTTATTCTTCAAGGGTCTTCTGGTGGAAAGCCCATGAGAGGAAGACTTGTTGAAGCTCGAACAAGATTTGGAATATCAAAGTCCACTGTGACTAGGCTGTGGAAACATGCAAGAGATCAACAAGCAAAGGGGTCAGCAGTTCATCTCATTTCAAAAAAAAAGGGAAGAATTAGAGATCATAACATGAAACCAGATTATGTGCAGTTTAAAGCTCTGAATGTTCATGACAGAAGCAGTTTCAGAGCAATGGAAGCTGTTCTTGATGTCAGCAAAGCTACATTACAGAGATGGTGGAAAGCTGGGCTGTTTAAAGCTTGTTCATCATCCATCAAGCCCTCACTCACAGCAGCAAATAAGTTTCTTAGGATGAGATTCAGTCTAGAATATCTAGAGCTTGACAGAGTAATGAACACTTTGAGGTACTCCTCTATGCATAACATAGTGCACATGGATGAGAAATGGTTCTACATAACCAAAGAGAAAAGGAGGTAAAGGTTGAACATTTTTTTCACTTGAAATCTGACCTCAGTTCATAGTGTTACATCATTGGTCATGAAGAAAGTGCTTTAACCTTGCTAATCATTCACATTATACAGGTATTACCTTGCACCTGATGAGGAGGAACCATATAGGGCATGCAAAAGCAAAAAATTCATTGGGAAGATCATGTTTCTGTGTGCAGTGACCAGACCCATACTAAATGAGGATGGGGCAGTCTCATTTGATGGAAAGATAGGATGCTTCCCTTTCATAACTCAGGAAGTTGCAAAAAAAAAAAAACAGCAAGTACAGACCCAAGGGCACTCCATACATAAAAGCAACAGAATCAATCACAAGAGAGGTGATCAAAGAGTGTATCATCAATCAGGTACCCATTAGGAATGTACTGTTGCTTTTATGCCTTCATCCAGAGTACATACTTGCACTTGTTTCATTTAAACAATGCCATAAGGTTCTTCCTGCAATCAAACAGAAGTGGCCATCAAATGCTTCCAAACAGATATACATTCAACAAGATAATGCAAAGCCACATATTACAGATTCAGATACTGATTTCAGAATAGCAGCTAGTGCTGATGGGTTCAACATAAGGCTGATACAGCAGCCACCAAACTCACCTGACACCAACATCAATGATCTTGGCTTTTTTAATGCCATTCAATCCCTACAACATAAGAGATTGTGCAAAACAGTTGATGATCTAGTTAATGCAGTGCAAGATGCATTTCAAGAGTTGCCAGCAATGACCCTTAACAAAGTATTTCTAACACTGCAAGGAGTCTTAACAGAGATAATGAAGGTTAAAGGGCACAACAACTACAAAATCCCTCACATGGGAAAGGACAGGCTCATAAGGGAAGGAACACTGCCAGTGAGCCTCACAATTCCAGTGGATTTGGCAAGGGAAAGCATACACTATCTAGTTCAGATTGGCCAGATTAATGGAATAGATAACTTGGTTCAAAGGCTTGGGATGCAGCAGCTAACAGGTTTGGAATCAGCCTTTGCAAACACATCAATAATTTAGAAGCAATGCTCATGCAGAGGTAGCAGAGAAGATGAAGATCACTGCATTTTTTTGGACATAGGCAGTATATATGACTTAAAGCTTGTAATTGCATGATATGCAGTTAACCATGTTTGCATTTTAGTTTTCAAAAGACTTGTACTTATCATCTTTTGAATGGGAAAATGCATTTTCATATATCTCTACTAAAGATCATCAAGCATGCATTAATCAGGGGGACACCAACATCACACCACAAACATCAAGTAAATAATGGCACCAATCCTCATCAATTTTCATATCAGCAACCATCAAAACAATTTTCCACATATTCATAAAGCATGCAATAATCAGAGGGACACCAACAAGCCAAAGATCAGTACTACATCAGAAAATCAACAGAGGGAAGCCATCAAAAAAGGAACAGAGGGGAGCCATGAAACCAAGCCAAAGATCAGAAGCCATTAACACCAAGCCGGAAGAAACAGAGGGCCTATATCCTCCTCCTGACCCGAATCCCCTTTACAGAGTTCATCTGTAAAGGGGATTCGGGTCCAAGGAATCGGGAACGAAGGGGATTGGGGTCGAAGGAACATCTCTGGGCCGCTGCTTTCGGGAGACTCTTCATCTCCGATTTCGGTAGGCCGGCGGCGGCGTTGAAGAGCCTCCCGAAAGCAGTGGCGGCGGCATGCGTGGTGGAGGAGCACCAGTTCGCCGCGGGGCGGATGAAACAGAGGGCTCAATAATCGCGAGGCGGAGAGGGGGATCTGTGAGATGAAGGGGACGCACAGCTCCACCGCCGGGGGCCACCCGCGGCCTGCGAGCCCGCCGCGGCGGCGATTCTATGCAGCGGGGGGGTTGCGGGGTTGAAGACCACGCCGACGGTGGAGAGGGGGGTCTGTGAGATGAGGGATTTCGGCCGGAGCTCTCCAGATCGAAGATGAACAACGAATGAAATTGGGGGGCTAGGGTTTCCAATTCATACCCTCAGATCTGGTTGAGGGAATTAATGGTGGGGGAAGTAATCGATGGTGGGTGTGTTTGTTTGCTGGTTAGATTTTTAGTTTTTTATTTTTTATTTTTTTTATTTTTTTATTTTTTTATTTTTTTATATACATAAATGGATTTTTAAAGAAAAGACTAATTGTAATAAGGAGGAACTAATTGCACCATTAGTGGCTTAATTATTACCCAAAAAGGAAAGGGCTCAGAAATCGTGAGACGTCCCGAAAAGGAAAGAGGCTCAGAAATCGCGAGACGGAGGGAGTATTATATTCTCGCATAAATGAGAAGATTTGCATGAAGATTATGTTTACCCTATTAAGGATATCTTTTTAAGATATGCCTTAATTATTTCTTATGGTTATGAGCGAAAAGTATATAAGCACGAAGATCTCATTGGTGCCGCTGCGCGTCTTGATACATTATTGAGAGCTCGTCTTCTTCGTGTGTTCGAGAGTTAAGTTTTTTCTTTTCATTCATCAATAGTTGGGGTAGTTAGTTTATTGGTGAGTGATTGTAATTCTTGGAACATTCCACGTTCAAGGACGGGTTTCATCTTTTCAATTCTGTGAAAAGTGTTTGGGTAGACTAGTGAGAGTTTACCGATGATTCATTGGTGAGGAGTAGAGTCGGGTGAGGAGAGAACGTTCAGTGTGGCTGACGTTCACGAGTCTTGTATCCCTTATACTCATCATAGTGAATTGTTTCTTGGAATAGCTTCCTCCAGACGTAGGTGCGTTTATCACCGAACTGGGTTACCAACTTGTGTTCTCAACTGTGTTACTTTCTGTATTACGTGTTGAGTTACATCTACCTACCAAAGTAGGGATTATACAATTTCAATTATGAATAAGCTAACCCTTAATATCCAATACCGAGACCTCGGTAGGATGTAATAGAGCTCCAACTTCAACGGAAGGAGCCTTCGTTAGGTCCACGGCCACTTTGCCTAAGTTTTTTCAAAAACGAAATTGCTGTCATATTATGGCATCAATTTTAAGGTAGTAACTGACAAAGAAGTGGAGAAGCAGAAGAAGCAGTGCATACTATTGTTAGGTCTTTTGTGCCTATAATAATTTGTGAACAAGAACACGTTCCAAACATGCATATTTTAACCTTGTGAACAGAAACAGTAGAAATTTTCCAAACAAACTCTTGTTCAAAAATTCTTGGAATATATGATGCCCTTCTTGGAGGTAAAAAAATAGTACCTCCCCAGCAGAAGCCAGCAGCTCCGATTTTGGTTATGCCCTTCTGTTTCAGGGCTTCAAGAACTGATTCCGCATCTTTCACTCATTTAACCTGTAAAAATGGAAGTAATGTCATATATATACTTTAACACGGATTCTCAAATAATAACATGATCCTAAAAATGTAGAATTTGTAAATAGAAAAGAATATCTTACTTGTGGATGCTTTCGTTTCCACTGATTAAACGGCTCCACCGTATTGTTTACAAATGGATCTCTGCGAAAGAAATCCGGCACCACGGTATAAAATCCACGGGCTCCAGCTTTGTCCGCAATCATCCTGCATTGTTGAAAGCCGAAAATGTTATGTATAATTTACAAAATTTAAAAGATAAAGTAACAAAGTTTTACCTAAGATGTGGAACTGTATATCCTGCACACACACACAAAAAAAAGTAAAACGAAACAACCGAGTTAGGAACACAAAAACATATTTCAGTATGCAAATGCAAACGCTACTAGAAAAACAAAAACAAAAACAGGAAATTATTACTAGAAGAAAAAGCTACCGTAAACATCTGAAGCCATTATTACGGCAACCTTTGAATCGGAAGGGGCCGAAGGGCCAGTAATGTAGCTACGGAGCCCTCCGAAATCTTCAACTTTTCCCATTAGATTTGCACCGATGGTGCTATGCCAGCAGCACCCGAGCAAAAGAAAGAAGAGTACACTCGAAAGTCCCATCACTTGCTATAGGAAGTGTATAAATTTCATTAAAAAAAAGCCAACAGCAACAAGATAGCAACATCAAGCCTATATAGATATATATGCACCAAATCTTCAGTTCATGATCGAGTGCTCGATAATGAGGAAAGCAATGCAGTGGAAAACCAAGAATCTCATACACAAATAGTCCATGTAAATCAAGTGCCTCTTCTTATTTATTCTAATATCATCTCAATAGCTTCATCAGCCATGTGAAAACAGGGTATTACAATTACAAACCCTGAAGATTTTCATGAGACACAAGCCAAAAATCTTAAGAATAAAGAAAAACTAAAACCAGAGTATATTAATCCAGCCACACCATGATACTTGTAAAGTTCTTGATTCTTGTGTTCGTGAGTGATGATTATATTTAACTCATTTTATTAGTGGAATTTTGGGTTTATTCCAAAACAATGTTTTTCCACTGGATAATTTTTCGATTGGAGTATATGGTGCATTGAGTTGGGAGTACTATTTAAATTGATCAATAGGCAATTATGAAAGTGTTTCAGACGTTGTGGGTATTAACTGCTCCCTTTGTCCCATCGGGAAATGCACCTTTTTTTTTTTTTCAGCACGGGAATTAAGACGGTGGTCATGATATTGTATTAAGTGAAAGGTACTGGATTAAAATGACATGTCTGAACTTTATTGAGTTAGAAATTTTTTATTTTGGGAAAGGTCCCTTTGATGGTAGATTTGCTAGGTTAAAAGTCAAAATAAATAGGTAGATTTAAGAGCAGCTCAAAATTATCGACCATTGTGGAACACAATTCCAACAAAATAAAAAAAATAAAAAAAAATGAAAGATTGTATCGAGACCTTTAAATTTTATAAACACCATAAAAATGGGAGAATAAACAAGGAACCTATCTTTAAAATAAAATTATGTTAAGATTCATGCAGATGAGTGAGTTGATTAGTATTTGGCATTTAAGAAAATAGCTCATTAATTATCAACAAAACGTCCCAAATACGATTTTGCCTCATTATAAATGTGACCGATGAGTATTGATTAAGTACCCATGAACATATCTTCTTTCAATGCATCTCCTTATTCGAGATCTTTTTCACCATATAAACTGATTGAGGTTTTTTGGAAGAAAATTTTAAAACGTGATTGATATTGTTTGTATTTGAAAATCTATAAATAAAGAAGGTGAAGATTATATAATGAATCAAATATACTACTACTCTTTGATTAAAAAAAAAATCAAATTTTCAAAATGGCTTCAAAAAACTCGAATGTTTTCATTGTCATCTTATTCCTTATGGTTAAAGTTGGTTAGCATCCATTCATTCTTTCTCGTGTGTATTGCGTACTTTCTCTAGCTTTTGAATCATCTCAATATACCACTAGCTAGTATGATTATTCTTCCATTTTGTTTTATGAAATTTTTATTAAAATTGTCACCTCATGAAAGAAACAAAGGAAATTACCACCAAAAAACACATATAAGTTGAGCTTAATTTTAACTTGATAATGTGATAGTAATATATTATTTTGTAACTTACATGTATATACATAATGAGTTTAATTGAATATATTGCCTCAGGCCCCATATTTTGTCGGTCTGGTCCTGCGTGCCAATCCGATGAAGGTTGCAGAGCCGTAAGTTGCAGTTCCGGTTCTCCAACTTGTCGTGGTAGCGAGTGCATTTGTCTCGACGATTTTGAACAAAAATATGATGACAAGGATTATGGTTTCGTAACCCCTCGTAATCCAATCCCTTTCTTAATTCCATCATGATCATTTTTCTTAATATTTCTATTCACTTGTTTGATCTCATTTAGTATAAATTATGCATGCATGCAGGGTGTGAAAGTAACGCGGATTGTACTAAAGTTAAGTGCATTCCCACGTTTGTAAGCGAGGGTAGATGTTTGTGTTTGCCCGAAGGTATATCAATACACACTACCAAGTCAACGGTATCCTCATCGATTAAAGACGACTGCAACAATTGTAAACCCTACTGCAACGAAGGTGTACGCTGCGATTGCTACTAGGAATCTTCGTCTCTTTCTTAATGACTATTTTTAATAATGTTTTTCTCAACTGCAATTAATAATAATAATAATAATAATAATAATAATAATAATAATAATAATAATAATAATAATAATTTAATCCAATCCTCTCCCTCTCTGTCTCTCCATAGTATTAGTAGTAGTCCCTCCGTCCCCCTCTATATATTAGTCTCATTTGATTTCGGCACATGAACCAAGTGAGTGGAGAGTGAGTGGTTGTAATTAATCCTGAGGAGAGAGGTGAATTGTGACCAAGTATTCTTTGTCATTTTAGAAAATGAGACTAATAAGTGAGACAAACTAAAATGGCAAATGAGACTAATAGAGTGGGACAGTGGGAGTATTTTCTACAATCTTGTTCTTAAGAGGTTAGACTCTTTTTTTTTTTTTTTTTTTTTTTTTTTTTTTTTTTTTTTTTTAGTGATTCCTATTTCCCAGATATACACATTTTTACTTAATTAGCCCTCGTTTAGTTCACATTTTCTTGGTTAAGAAAAACGAAACAATTAAGTGAATCCATTACTTGTTGTTTGGTTTGAGCAAAAAGTTAAACGTTACCCTTATCTGAGGGTAACTCAATCCCTCAAGTTGTTAACCCTCAAGAAGGAGGGAAACAAGGGGAAAGGGAACCCCTCATAAGTAACTCCCTTACTGCCGTTAAATCAAACACTTAATAAAAGTAACTCTTGTTATTCTCATTTCCTTACTTGACTTCATTCAATTCCATTTCCGTTACCCAACTTGAACCAAACAAGCGCTTAAATTTATTCGACGTGCAATTTTTTCCAAACACAAAGCAAGTTTCTCTTACAACGAACATTTGGCTTAAGCTAATATAAACCAGACTTAAGAATTGAGATTAGCAAACTGGATAACCTCTTGACAAAGTGGAGATGGAACACAATTAATTGATTATTTTAGAATTAGGGAAATAGGGATGTGATAGAATATACCAAATGCTTTATTTACATAAATTTGATACTTATGCAGGGCTCTCTTAATTTATTTCTCTTATTGCTCGCCCCTGAAAATTCAAACCTCTAACCATTCGTTTAACGTTAGATCAATATATGCACACGCCGTATCGCTGAATGCTGAACTAAGCAAGGATAGTTAGAACCTAAGTTACTTAATTTACATATGCATCAACTAAACTCTACGCCACCACCACCCACATCATAAGAAGAGCAAAAGAAAAGGTGAGGCCTCCAAATTCTTTGACCTGCCCACTCCCACTGCTTGGATTTTGGGTTGTGAGATGCTTTGTTAGCCAATCGAGCAGGTCTCTGTGAGTCTCCTCGGCATACTTCACCTCTTCTTCGTTGCTATCGTTGTACCTCGTGGACCACCCATGTTTACACTTAGGGTATATCTTCACAAAGCTGTCCACCTGAGAAGAGAGGGAGAGAGAGAGAGAGTCATGTATGTTTGATGCGTGCAGTTTGTATTAAAAAAGTAGAACATACAATCAAAATGAAGAGCAAAAAGAAGTTAGTTTTCACCTCAGGCATGGCCTTCAAGGTAATATTGAATAGTAAGATTGTTTCCGGGCGAGATAGCGTGTCGAGTTCCCCTCCGAGGATCGACAGCGGAACTTTAACTTCTGAAAAACATGGTAGAATTATTATTATTGAAGCGGAAGAATTGCAACATTTCAAATACTATTAATGAATAAGCTTACCCTTAATATCCAATACCGAGACCTCGGTAGGATGTAATAGAGCTCCAACTTCAACGGAAGGAGCCTTCGTTGAAGAAATATTGAGCTCAAGAGCTCGATCGATGATTTATGTGGAGAAAACGAGTGTAAAGTTTTGATCTTGGAGAAAATATGGAAATAGATCTATTCATTCATGCATAACTGCTGCTGCACTACAATAGTTTATATATCTAGGTTAAGTAGCTAAAAGTGCTGGAAATGAAAATACGACTTCTCAACTAACTTACCCTAACCTACCACATTTACACCGTACATGTGGACGGCCAAGATAAAAGCGGAAAAAACAAACAGTTTAATACTAATAAAGACCACAAGATCGAATCCCAGCAGCAGCAAATAAACTAACTCTTCACTCCATGCAAAAAACACCATAATAGCTTCATCATCTTCTTCAATCTTCATCACCATCTTCAACACCCCCCCTCAAGATGGAAGTGGTGGAGATCCAGCTGTCCCATCTTGCAAAGCAAATCACGGAAGCGAGGGCTAGCAAGAGGTTTAGTAAAAAAATCTGCAAGTTGATTCACAGTAGAAACTCCCAAAGACATGAGAAAACCTGCAACATATTTCTCCCGAACAACATGACAATCAATGTCGATGTGTTTAGTACGCTCATGAAACACATGATTCTTAGTAATTTGTATAGTTGCATCGCTATCATAGTAGAGAGGAATTGGCAGAGTAGGTTGAACAAAGAAATTTTTCAACATACTTGCAATCCAGACCATCTCCCTTGTAGTAACTGCCAAAGCCCGGTATTCTGCTTCTGCAGAAGAGGAGGATACTGTTGTTTGCTTCTTTTTCTTCCAAGACAAGAGAGAAGACCCTAGATAAACATGGAAACCTGTAAGAGACCTTCTAGTATCTGAGCAGGTTCCCCAGTCTGCATCTGAATAGGCTTTGAGTTCAAATGACTGAGCACAAGGATAGAAAACACCCAATGAAGGGCAACCTTTTAGATATCTGAGCACATGAAGGGCAGCATTCCAGTGAACTGTTGTTGGCTCAGCCATGAATTGGCTAAGCTGCTATGCTGCATGAGTAATGTCAGGCCTAGTTAAGTTCAAATAAAGTAACTGCCCAACGAGCTTTCTGTAAATTTCTGGTTGTTGAAGAGGTGCTTCCTTTCCTTGTGTAAGAACCAATCCTGGTGGTAATGGTGTGAGAGCAACTTTAGAGCTGAGCATTCCATTGTTGGAGAGAATCTCCAGCACATATTTTCTTGATTTAAAGAGGTGCCATCTTGACCTCTTGCAATCTCCATACCCAGAAAGAATTTTGCTGACCCCAGATCCTTTATAGTGAAGGTGGAATGAAGATATTTCTCAAAATCCTCAATAAGAGAGAGAGAGAGAGAGAGAGAGAGAGAGAGAGAGAGAGAGAGAGAGAGAGAGAGAAGGCCCTGTGATCAAGATATCATCAACATACACTATAATGCATAAGAACTGGTCTCCCTCTCCTTTGGTGAACAGACAGGAATCCTGTATAGTAGAAACTAATCCATATGAATTAAGTTTCCTGGTAAATTCTGCATTCCACTCTCTGGAAGCTTGTTTAAGACCATAAAGGCTTTTCTTGAGCTTGCACACCTGGTCTGGCTTAGTTTGAGGAAGTCCCTGTGGCAGTGTCATGTAGATATCCTCTGTCAAGTAACCATGCAAGAAGGCATTGTTGATGTCTACTTGATGTAAAGGCCAGGAGTAAGCAGTTGCTATAGCAATGAACAATCTGACAGTAACCAGATTAACCACTGGAGATAAAACTTCAGTGTAATCTATTCCCAACTCCTGATTGTATCCCTTGGCCACAAGTCTGGCCTTGCATCTCTCAACAGATCCATCTGCCTTGAGTTTAACCTTGTACCCACTTACATCCAATGGGTTTTTTGGATGCAGGAAGGTCAATGATTTCCCAGGTTTCATTCTTAATCAGAGCATCCAGTTCCACTTTCATGGCTTCAATCCATTCTGGATACTTGCATGCTTCTTTAAAGGATGTGGGCTCTTTGGACATTGTAAGATTGAAAAGATATGCAACATGAGAACTTGTAAGATGAGGGCTCACTGTATATGGAAATGTATGTGGTGTGACTGAAGTGGTGAAAGAAATGGTGTGTGGCTGCCTGATGTTGCCAACATAGTCCTTCATCCAGTGAGGTGGCTGAGTGCTCCTAGTACTCCTCCTCAATGGTGGATCAGATGAAATAGGAACAAGTGCTGATGATTCTGCATCATTTCCATGGATTGGTGAAGGATCTGCTTCAACAGTTTGTGAAGAAGAAGGACTTTCTTGGGATACTTCCATATCTACATTAGCAGTGGGTGTAGAAGAGTCCACTGCAGGAAATTGAGGAGCTAACTCATTATGTGACTCAACTGTTGGATTGGTGAAAGGAAAGATAAAAGGGATAAATTTCACATCCCTGCTTATAAGTATCTTCTCGGCTTCCAGATCAAATAATACATATCCCTTATGAGAAGAATCATAACCCAGAAAGACACACTTGAGACCTCTTGGATCAAACTTACCTCTAGATGGAGAGATGTTTGTTGCATATGCCAAGCATCCAAATGGTTGAACAACCTGATAATCTGGATGTGTATCAAAAAGAATATCAAAAGGAGTTTTCCAATCTAGAACTTGAGATGGAACTCTGTTAAGGAGCCATGTAGCTGTGAGGATAGAGTAAGGCCAGAACTTAAGAGGTAAACCACTTTGAAACATAAGAGCTCTGGCTGAGTTTAAAAGTGATTTGTGTCTCCTCTCCACTATCCCATTTTGTTGGGGAGTGTAGATACAAGACAACTGATGTATGATGCCATTCTCAGTGAAGAGCTATGTGACATTTCTATTCAGGAATTCTGATCCATGATCAGATCTGAAGTAGCAGATTTTCTTCTGAAAATGGGTATTGACCATTTGTATAAATCCTGCAATAATCCCATAAACCTGATCCTTGGTCTGTAAGAGGTAAGTCCATATGGTTCTACTATGGTCCTCAACCAAAGTTAGAACATATCTTACATTGCAGATATTATACTCTGAATAAGGCCCCCACAAATCTCCATGGACCATCTCAAAAAGCTTGTTGGATCTTCTGTTGAGAAGAGGAAAGGATTCTCTGGTTTGTTTAGACTTTAAACATACCTCACAATTCTCTATTTCAGACAGTTCATCTGTGGTGAATTTCCCATCATTGATCTCCATATGCTTCATTGTGCTGATAGAAGGATGTCCAAGCAAAATATGCCACTCCTTAGTTGTAAGCTTTCCCACATTCAAGAAACTATAAGAGAATTCTTCTGTTAGAGATTCAATGAAGTATAAATGGTCCTTCATTTTACCTATTCCAACCACCTCTTCATTATCTGTTCTCTGAAATAGACAGTGTGTTGGATGAAAAACACACTTGAGATTAGATGTCTTGAGGACTGAGATCAGATTACTTGTGAACCCTGGCACATAAAGAACATCCATGAGCATCATATCCTTATTAATCTTAGCTTTCCCTGCATAGGCTACACTTCTGGAGGAGCCATCTGGTAGATAGATAACAGTTGGTGTGTCCAGCTTGTAAGTGGTGTGTAACAATTCTGGTGAGCAGCATGTGGGAGCTTGCTCCTGAATCAATGATCCATTGATTATTTCCCATACTAGACATGACATTAAAGACAAAATGGCCATCAAAGGGGTGTTGCTTTTGTGGCAATAAATGCACCATATTTGTATCACTCTTGGTATTACTAGAAGTGCCTTGATGCTGAAGCAAATTTCCCATACACCTGGCTATCTCTGACTGTATCAAGCGGCTAATATCATCAGTGGGTTCCTTTTGCTCCACTTGTCCTGCATATCCTTCTGTAGTTTGCCCTGATTCTGCAAAATTGACTCTAGATTGAGGCCCTTTTCCTTCTTTGATTTTTATGTACCAATCTGGTACTCCATGAAGCTTGAAGCAAGTCTCCTCATCATGTCCCATTCCTTGACAGTGTCCACACTTGAGTTTCTTCTTGTCTTCTTTGCTCAACCTTTTCTTAAAAAAGTTTCCATTTCCTCCTTGTCCTTGTTTCTGCTGGCCTTGCTTGGCAACTCCATAGTATTGTTGTGGTGGAGCTTGATTAGTGTGAACTGGTTGTCTTCCAACCACATTCATAGACATAATATGCTTTCCATCTTGAGTCCCTTCATTCAGCTGCCTCTGCTCTTCAACTTGAATGATCATTGAATAGGCATCATCAAGGCTTGGTAGTGGCTTGATAAGCATGATTTGAGTCCTAGTTGCATCATAGCTATCATTCAACCCAATCAAGAAAGTTAATAACCTCTGTTCATCCTGTCTTTTATCCATTAAAACCTTTGCTGGGCAAGAACATGACAAAGGTAGATGCATCATATCCATTTCATCCCACAATGCACTAAGCTGGTTAAAGTACATCATCACACTTAGGTTTCCTTGATTAAACCTAAATATTTCCCTCTGCAACTTCAGAATTTTAGGACCATTCGCCCCACCAAATCTTTGATTCAAGGTCAGCCAAAGTTTATATGTATTTTCAATATTGTTGAAAGCATTCACCAATTCTTTGGTAATGCAATTAGTTATCCATGTAGACACCATGTAATCTACCTTAACCCATCTTTTGTAATACTTAGAAGTAGCACTTGGTTCCATGAAAGTACCATCAAGAAACTCTATTTTACTACGAGCAGCTAAAGCACGTTTAATAGCTCGGCTCCAGTTAAGAAAGTTTGAACCTGTAAGTGGTGTTGTTATCAACACCATCCCGGAATGATCAGTAGCTGGAAGAAGCAGAATCTCCTCTATTTGACGTCGTTTGAGCTTGATCTCAGGGTCCACCTCATTTCCTTTGCAATCTTCATCATCTGAACTTCCTCCATCACCACCTTTCTTGTGTGGTTTGGTATCCTCTTCGTGAACCATTGTAACAAACACGTGGATCACAACCTGGCTCTTGTTGCCATGAAGAAATATTGAGCTCAAGAGCTCGATCGATGATTTATGTGGAGAAAACGAGTGTAAAGTTTTGATCTTGGAGAAAATATGGAAATAGATCTATTCTTTCATGCATAACTGCTACTGCACTACAATAGTTTATATATCTAGGTTAAGTAGCTAAAAGTGCTGGAAATGAAAATACGACTTCTCAACTAACTTACCCTAACCTACCACATCTACACCGTACATGTGGACGGCCAAGATAAAAGAGGAAAAAACAAACAGTTTAATACTAATAGAGACCACAAGATCGAATCCCAGCAGCAGCAAATAAACTAACTCTTCATTCCATGCAAAAAACACCATAATAGCTTCATCATCTTCTTCAATCTTCATCACCATCTTCAACATTCGTCAGGTCCACGGCCACTTTGCCTCCCCAGCAGAAGCCGACAGCTCCGATCTTTGTTATCCCCTTTCGTTTCAGGGCTTCAATCACGGCGTTTGCCTCTTCCACTGCTTTATCATGTATAAATGGTAGTAATGTTATATATACACTATACATACACTTCAAAGCGGATTCAAACAAAAGTTTAATTATAGAAAAATTTCAAAGACTAAATAGAAAAGGATATTTATTACTTGTGGATGACGCAGTTTCCAGTGAGCTGCCGGCTCCACAGTTTCGTTTACATAAGGATCGGCGTGGACGAAATCCGGCACCACTGCCAAAAATCCACGAGCTGCGGCTTTATCAGCAATTAGCCTGCATTGTTGAAAGGACGAAATGTTATGATAATTTGCAAACAAATCGAAACACATGGAGAGAGAGAGAGAGAGAGAGAGAGAGAGAGAGAGAGAGAGAGAGTTTACCTAAGGTGTGGAACCGCATATCCTACACAAACACAAGTAAAGGGATTTAGTTTAGAACACAAAACATAGTTTGATGAGTATAAAAATGAGAAGGCGTACCGTAAACATCCGAAGCCATGATCAAAGCAACCTTGGAATCGGCAGGGCCAGTAATGTAACTACTGAGCCCTCCAAATTCTTCGACTTTTCCCGTTGGATTCGCGCTGCTGTACAAGCAGCACCCGAGCAAAAGGGAAAACAATATACTTGAAAGACCCATCACTCGATTGGAGAATAGCAGCAAATTTCTATAAGGGTGGAGAGGAGAGGGAATGAGAGAGTGGGAAATTGAGTGAAGGGTGGTAAGTTGAATTCAAGATTCCTGATAATAATTGACGAAGATTTATAGCACAAGATTTGAAACACAAACACTGGTGGTGGTGGAAAAGAGAAGAATAGGATGAGAAGAAATCAGCTATAGCCATAGCCATAGCCATAGCCATAGCCATAGCCATAGCCATAGCTGTGTATCACGAGAGAGAGTTCGTTGTTTCACTGAATTGAATAAAAACACAGAGCTTCCGTACAGAAGCTTGCTCTCACAACTAAGGAAAAGAGTCAGAGACTTACTCCTACTTACTCCTAATTTAGTCATCTAGCTCTCCGTTTGGTAGAGATGAATTATCCTCAATTTTTTTTTTTTTTTAACTTTACAACATAAATTTTAAAGACCGCACCACGGAGGATTCAAACTCGAGACCTGTCTTTTCAGGTCTGATACATTAATCTTAAACCCCTACCAGGCCGCACCACGGAGGATTCAAACTGGAGACCTGTCTTTTCAGGTCCGATACGTTAATCTTAACCCCCAACCGCTTAGCCACACACGCACACAAATTCGCTCTCAAGAGGGAGAGGAGCCCGGTGGTCAAGTGCGCTAAGTCACATGGTTAATTATCCTCATTTTAGTGTTAGGTTTTGGTAGAGCTGTCAAACTTGGCCTGACCCAATGGGCCGGCCCGACCTACCCGAAGTTTAGGTTGGGTTGGACTCTAGAAATAGAGGCCCAGAAAAACCCGTGCCTAAATGGCCCGACCCGGCAGGCCGATGGGCCTTTACGGGCTTGGGCCAAAAAAGCCCGATGCCCATGGGCTAATATGGCCCGTTATGGGAACCCTATTTTTTTCCCATTCGTCTACCTAATATACACACACACATATATTTTTTAAAAAAAAATTGCATAATTTACCATTAGTCAAGTTCTTTTTCTTTTTCTTTTTCTTTTTCTTTTTTTTTTTTTTTTTTTTTTTTTTTTTTTTTTTAATTTTATTTCGGTGGTTGCTTAAAGCATTGACTTTTACCATTATATAGTATTGCTTGAGTTTTTCTTTTGAATTTTTACTTGTTGAACTTGCGTTAATTTTGACGCAGTAGGAATTGAGTTTTTTATTTATAACATAAAACCTTTATCGTTTTTGTAATGCTAGTATGTTCTTTTAGAATTTTATATATGTTTTATATATACACTTACATGAAAAAACCTATGAGTATATCATCTAATTAATTGGGAGATAATTTAATGTGTAATATTTATTAAAAAAGAAAAATTAATAAGCGTATAATACTCTTTTTATTTATACATATATTTTTTAAAAAGGATGGGCCGGGCTAGCCCGACGGCCCAATGGCCCATAAAAGGTCAGGTTGGGCTGAATTTTTACGAGCCCGAAAATTTATAGGCCGGCCCGACCCGGCCCATTTTTTTCCACTTAGCCCGCTGGGAGGCTGGGCTGGCCCGGCCCGATTGTTTTGACATCTTCTTCTTCTTCTTCTTCTTCTTCTTCTTCTTCTTTTTTTTTAAAAAAATAAAGATTTTTCAAAATAATTTAATAATTTTGTCATTTAGTGGTGTTCCTAACTTTTGGTGGATAAAAGTTGCATTTTCCCAACTTGTTTACCATGTTCGACTTCTTACACTAGGACTTTACATGAATTTGTTAACTACTAGCGGAGATTACATGCGATGCACATATAATTATGTTTTATATAATATTTTATTTTAAAGCAATTAATTAAGATTGTGAATATTAATTATATGCTAGAAGATAGATATAAAAAAATCATTATGAATTGTAAAATTATAAATTAATTAATTAATTCTAATGATAATATTATTGTACTATATGAATTGAAATATATCCGGAATTAATATTCTAAAGATAATATATATATTTTAAAATTTTACTCTAACGATGATAATTGCTTTCACCCATAGTCTATAGTAATTAATTTGGATGAACTATTTTGATAAAGTGATTAGTAATTGCTAACAGATCCATTAGGTTACCGTGACGTAGCAAGCTCCGACCCTTATACACCCTAGCTTTACACATTACATTTTTTACGTTCACCTTTATTTACTGGAGTAAAGATCTTTAAAATAATTAATCTTCCACTTTAATTCTATCAACCTTGAGTACATGAGAACATTCAACATCAATTGATTAATACATAAGTAATTTTAAGAACATATTAGCATAATCTCCTTTTTTATAATTGTTATAATCTTAAGTGATTATGAACAAAAGAGAATTGAAAAGAACTTGCAATTTCCCTCATGATACCCCAACATTTGGCTATAAATACCAATATTTATGAATAAAAAAAAACCCAATAAATTAATTACAATAATGCTATTTGGTCATAATGTGGCCGGCCACACAACGATATTTTTCATAGTATATGTAATTTTAAACTTAGTAAATAATAACTATAATTTATTACTTTTATATTTTAATTTAAAAATATTTTTTCCCCAAATCATATTTTTCTAATTTTTTTAGATAAAAAGGTAACAAATTCATTAAAATAGTAAAAATTATCAAATAATTAAAGGGTTAATTTTAAAAAATAAGTAAAAAATAAGGAGTATCGCTTTTTGGGTTTTTTATAATCTAAAAAAATTTGGCATAAATATATAAATTATTTGATTCTAAAAAAATAAAAAAAGTTAAATTATGGTCGGCCACATTATGGCCGAATAGCATCACTCAATTAATTAATCTTAAACACATTTCTCTCCATCATCATGAATCCACCCCTCTTTCAATTCTACCCTCTCTTTCTTCTTTGCAATTTTTCTCAAATTCTGCACACAAAATCCCAACACCCTCTACATTTCACAAAGAAGCATTCATCTTCAGAAATTCAGCACCAAATTTTGATGAGGAACTTCATACATATTACTACACACAAACACTTGATCACTTCAATTATGCACCTCAAAGTTATGCAACTTTCCGGCAAAAATACGTCGTCGGCTCCAAATATTGGGATAATAATAATAACCCCGATTCTCCGATTTTCGCCTATCTCGGAGAAGAGGATCCACTCAATGAAGACTTGCCTATTATTGGATTCCTCAGTGATAATGCTGCTCAGTTCAAATCTCTTTCTGTGTACATTGAGGTAAACTCCACTTTATTTTAATTAATTAATTAATTATTATTTGTTAATTAGCTTAATTATTTGTTGTATAAATCGTAGGTGCATATATAATTTCTTGCTTTAGACTCTTTCATAATGATGTATTCATCAATATAATGTATTTCTTCTTTTTTTTCTTTTTCTTTTTTAAAATTTTTTTTCGCGCGAATAAATTAATTTATGCGTCTATTTTACTAGTACTATTTTATCATATGACTACCTTTTATAGCATCGATTTTACGGAGAGTCGATCCCATTTGGAACGATGGAGGAGGCGATGAAAAATAAAACGACACGCAAATTTTTAATTCAGCTCAAGCCATAGCTGATTATGCTGAGATTTTGTTGCACGTCAAGAAACAATTTTCTGCACATAATTCTCCCATTATTGTTGTTGGAGGCTCCTACGGAGGAGGTGAATATTTATTTTTTTCCATACAAAAAAAATTCTAAAACAATTCATACTAGTATACATTCATTCCATCCTATTGATATAGGGATAACATTTCGGCACATGAGTTAAAACGAGAGTGATGATAGTCGATATAGTAGTGTTAATGGGTCTTGATGGGTTAAAATTTTGCCATTTTTTGTAATATTCATATACCAGTAGAACGGACCAAAATAGAACTTATCCCTATATTAATGGATAGAGAGAGTATGATTCTGGCTAATACTCCCTCCGTCAATTTTACCATGTCACTTAACTATTCATTATGTGTCTATTTTATTAATTAAATAAAAGTGTTAAATATTACTAATGAATCAATGATCAGAGCTAGCTGCATGGTTTCGGCTGAAATATCCACACATAGCATTGGGTGCTCTTGCCTCGTCCGCTCCCATTCTTTATTTCGACAACATCACCCCTCAAAATGGATATTACTCCATCGTTACCAAAGATTTCAAGGTAATCCTCCGTTTATCTTCATTTGACACCATTTTTTCGGTACGGTGTTTAAAAAATTTAAGTTTATGACGTAAATGTAGAGATAAATGGTATTAAAGGTAAGGGAATGATTGTAGTATTAAAGTGGTATGTTAGGCTTAATATAGAGAGGGGCCAAATGAAAATAAACGTTGCTAAACGAGAGTAAACTGATACTATTATTTATAATTTATTTGCAATAATTAAAATTAAAAATTTTAATATTTCTTTTTGTTAATCATGCATATGTGTAGGAGATTAGCGAAAGCTGCTACGAAACTATTAAAAATTCATGGGACGAAATCGACAAAGTAGCATCACAAACTGGAGGCCTCTTAATCCTCAGTCAGAGATTCAAGACCTCGTAAAACTAATTCACAACTTATAATCTCGTCAGATACTCCATCCGTCCCATTTTGTTATTTTTTTTTTCAATTGAGTCGTAGCTAATGGGACGGCACGGAGAGTGTATTAAACTAATTAAATTTGAAAATCAATTGGTTGGTAATTTGAAGGCATTTGAACAACTCGGGCGAGTTGAAGGATTTCTTGGAGTCGATGTACGCGGTGGCAGCTCAGTACAACCACCCGCCGGAATACCCGGTGACATTAGTGTGCAAGGGAATCGACGGAGCTCCGGAAGGAACCAACGTAATCGGCCGTATTTTCGCCGGCGTAGTCTCGTATAGATCAGGGAACTCGACCTGCTACGATACGAATACGTATAACTATCCTACAGAGACGAACATCGGTTGGCAGTGGCAAGTAAGTAATTTTGTAATCTTTTTTGGCTTTACACTTAAGATAATTTTGTCATTAACAGGTCCACCAAATAAGAACCTGAAAATTTCGTGTCGGGTTTAGGTTACGTTCGTGTCGGGTTCAGAATATTTAATTAATTTATTATTTTTCACTAATAAATTACTCCTAATTTGGGTTCCTACACAGTCTTTCCACTTACCCGTCTCCGTCATTTTATAACTTATTTTCGTGTCGGGTTCGGATTGGTTTGTATTTGTGTCGAGTTCGAGTCGTGTTCAGATTTTGCTAATTCAGGTCGTGTTCGTGTTTAGGCTTAGAAAATCTTAATGAGCCGTGTTCAAGTTTGAGCTTAACAAGTTCGTGTCAGTATCAGGTCGACACGATATCAACCCGACACTCACGAATTGACAACCTTAAATAATTATATCACGTTATTGTCAATTTTACTAAAATGAAAGAAAAGGAATCTCTCACTCCATCGTGAGAGTGACTTATTAATTACAACTAATTGTTTAAAGTAAGTAAATAGCATATTAATTATCATAAGCTTATTTGTTCAAGTGTCATAATATAGAATGATTAATTGCTTTTTATTTATACACTCCTTTCATTTCATGACAGACATGAATCGTTAATTTTATTATTTTATATCTCACATATATCTAAAAATTATCTTAAGTTCGTCAGCACATAAGTAATACTGAGTTTGTGCTTGATTCTGTAGACATGTAGTGAGATGGTGGTGCCAATCGGAATAGAAGGAAATTAACGAGACAATGTTTCCACCATCACCTTTCAACTTAGATGAATTCATTAAAGATTGTAACGATTTCTATGGTGTCACACCTCGACCTCACTGGATTACAACTTATTATGGAGGCCGTGTAAGTAAATATATACATACATACATAAAATAATAAGTCACGCAAGATGACAATATCCGAAGTCGGGATCGGGTATGAATTGAAACTGTTTACTCGAAACGGGTATTTACTAAAATATTAATTTTTTTCATTTAATTTTCCAGGATATTAAATTGGTTCTGAAACGCTTTGGGAGCAACATAATTTTTTCCAATGGCCTAAGAGATCCATACAGTACTGGAGGGTAAATATATTTACAATTACATGTCTTATTTTGTCACTCTATTTTCCCCCTTATGTAATACTCTTTCATCTAAAAAGAAAGAAATAAGAATTAAAACTCTTTCAAACATATTTTTTTTTCCCTCTAATCTAGTGGTACTTAGCTAGTTTGGACTGATGAATGATGTGCTACTCACCTAATGGTACTCATCATTTTTTTCATTTCGACATTATTTTATTCGATTATTTCAACTGTACAATATTCTAATACTTTATTAGATAATATTGAAATCATTAGATTCACAAAAAAATATAAAAATCAAAGCTCAATTTGATTTATTATGCACCTTTTGAACTTAATTAGAAGGAAAAACGAACAAATTGAGCTTTAATTTTTATATTTTTTTTTTTGTGGATTTAATGTTCAATACTCCCTCTGTCCCATGGCAATTGTCCACTATGAAAATGGCACAATAACCAATGCCATAAGAGATAGGGGATTTTATATTATATTGGTTATGAGAGTGTAATGTTTCCACTTTAGGTAAGTGGACAATTAAATGGGACGTCCCAATAAGGCAACATGGACAATTGCCATGGGACGGAGGGAGTATTAATTAATAAAGTTTTAGAATAAACTACAATTCAAAAAATCGAACAAAATAATGTCGAAACGAAAAAATGACAAAGGTGTGAGCAACATTAGGTGAGTAACACATCATTCCTCAGTTTGGACTAATTATTGTGTATAATTAATTAACCTACCTTAGTTTTCTCCAAATATTGTAGGGTGCTAGACGACTTATCAGAGAGTCTCGCCGCAGTAACTACGCGCAATGGTATGCACTTTGTTTAATTAAACATAATTGCACAAATCTAGATATTATATTGTGCATGTATTGGCTAAGCGGTAGGAGGTTAACTTTCGGGACCAAAGGCCTCGAGTTCCAGTCCTACATGGCGCGATCTTTAAAGTTTCTGTTTATTGCAATTCACATAATTGGAATCGCAGGTTCACATTGTTTGGACATACTCGTAGCACAAAAAAGTGATCCAGAATGGCTAGTTATGCAGAGGAAAACAGAGATCGAAATCATACAAGGATGGCTTCAAACTTATGATGCTGATCTTCAAGCCTTAAACATAGATTAATCTTCAAGAGTCAATGTAAAATGATAAAATCTAAGGGGAATTAAAGAAACTCGAAACTTAAACTTAAATATTGTACGTATATTTTTACTAAGGTTGCGTTCTCTTTGATGCGAAAGAAAATGAGAGAAAAGAGAAAATTATCCTATAAATTCCACCCCTTTTCTCACCTTTTATCAATGAGCGGTATTTCACTCCTTAAATTAGAGATAATATTTACAACACCAAATTGGAGAGATAATATTTTCTCTCCATTGTAGTGTAAATGAAGGGTGGAAAATAGAAAAATGTGAGAAAATGTGAGAAAAATAGTGAAATTTATAAGGTGATTTTTGTTATAAATATATTTATTTATATATTAGTGGACATTACTTGTTGGACAAGATTAGGGTTTTTCTCCCATGTACTTATATATATCCATTATTTGTAACTTAATGAAGAGATTGGATCCACCGCCTTTGCTACCGCCTTTGTTTTCTTCCTATTTTTCTCTTCTTCTTATTTTCTTCTCTTCTCTCCTTTGATTGTTCCCTCGATCTCTACTTTACAACACGTTATCAGCACGAGTCTCTAACCAATTGAGCAGATTCCTAAAGCACGAGAGTCTTCAACCAATTAGCGGATATTGGTACGACTAATCTCAGAAAAGACTCGTTTATTTTCTTCGAGGTACCCTTCTATATTTTTATATTTGGATCTTTAAATTCCAAAAATCATTCAGCATATACTATTAATTACCGATTGAAATCTGGACCTCTTTTAGTTCAATAATTTTATTTGAATCAATCGTGCACTCTCTGCGTTATAGAACTCCATGTGGTTCAGTTGTTTTATTTTTCTCCGTCGGCTATTTTTCTTAATTGAGGTTTGCGTATATCTATTTTAACGTTTTGACTATAATTGGCAATAGTGCTATTAATGACTTCCTAATTGATGACTTGTTGATAAAATCGATTGCTATATGCATGGGATTTGCACGGATGCATAGGATTTAAACTGCCAAATGAACTTGATGATTGTTTTGTTGGAATGCGCGATGTCATTTTTGTTTAATATGAGGCGTTCGTTTATCATTAAAATTTGTTATACTTTAATATTTTTGTTATTCAGATCCGATTATGTATGCACGATTGACTGCAGATGTATAATATGAGATTAGTTTTAGTACTGTCACTTTATTTCTTCATATATTATGATATAGCTTATGGTGTAGCGGATTAGTAAGTGGAGATTAGTCGGTTCGTACTATAAGCATAACCTCTTAGATTATATACTATTCACAAGATTATGATTAAGGAGATGACATCATAACAAAAAGCTCACATAGTTCTCCCTTAAGTAGTATAATTATTAGATCGTGTATTTCTGAAGTAATACATAGTTAAATAAATTGTATATCAGTAATTCTGAATATTTTCATCTTCATTAGAAGTTAATTGCGGTCAAGTGATGCCTGAAGCACACTACTACTTATTGAAATACTCAAGGGAATGGTGATAAAAATTTTATTGATTATAATATAGTTGAAAGGGAGTGAGCTAATCAGGTCATGAATATATTTATAGCCTATGGATGTTAAGATGTTAATTGCGACTATTTGTTTGCCTGAAGCAAATTTAATATTCTCCTACACATAATCCTGAAGATTATGGATTATGGATTATATTGATTAGTTTGACTGCAGCAAACGTATGATATGTTAAATTAGAGCATCAAAACAACATTTTGGAGAATATTAATTTTGTAATTCTTTCTAAGAAGAGGGAGAGAACTTCAAGAATTCATATAACAATATCCTATTATCATCTCTAGAAGAGCTATATTCCCTATTGAAAAACACATTACTTTTCCTTCACGGGATAGTAATCTAACGATAATCATGTTGCGAATACATTAATATTTTAAAATACCCAAATTATTTCAAATTATCTATAGCACGAGTATTTGGGTTCCCCCACATATAATTAGTGCGTTATAATATAAAAATCATCATTTCCTCATTTGCTATTACTTATATTACCACCAAAACGTACCTATAAAGGCTCTAAGAAATGTTATATACATACTCCGTCGAATTTTAAAATATCAAATAGAGCCAAATATCTGGGATCACTTTTATTAATTGGTACGTTGTACTAATAATCCAACTTATCATTTCACGGCATTAGGGGGAGATATGAATGAAAGATTACCGCTAAATTCGTGTTGGATTGAATATTAATTCACGCACTACGTAAAATGAACTAAAAGTTCTAATTAAATATTAACTGCCAATGGAGTGAATAAATTCTATATACTTGCAGTATATATGCACCACAGTAAAATGAAGTTTTTGAGAACTTAACAAATTATGTGATGCTCTTATACGCCTGAAGCGTAAACATTTTATTGGTGTTAAAGAGAAAATCCGCGGTGATAATAATAAAACTAAATACATGTTATCACTCCATAGAAGCTCTTGAAGAGGATCGTCGTGTAGACGAGAATCCCAGTTATAACGTATAACCTCCCGAAGAGGATCGTCCTGTAGACGAGTCTGCACGTGCATTAATTAATCATAACACTGGGATTACGGAACAACCAGATTAAAATTTATTATTGGGAAATGATGAATAATCTGGTTTATTTAGAGTTATATATATTGTCATGGATGACAATTCAGGAAAAAAATATAAATTAAATTATAAGTGTCGACACTTTCACCTCAATCATTATCGGTATATATTTCATATGATGATCTAGATCTAGAATAAATTTGGTATTATAGTGCTAGAGGCACTTGAAGAAATATAGTATTATAGTGCCAGAAGCACTTCAGGTTGAGATGGAGCTTAGCTCGCTAAATAGACGATGGGTCTTATTTTCCTCAGTAATATCTTCTATAATGTTGTCCCCGCAGGACACAAATGGTTATTTTTAATGAGGAAATAAATTAATGAGGTGGTGAAAAGCAAAGCGAGTGGCTCGAGGGCTTTTAGCAGAGAGACCCTCAATATAGTTTTATTCTCCTGTTATACATGTTCCGTTATTCAATATATCTGGGAGTAACTTTAGATATCCTAATGATTTATCATCATGACCGCAATTGTATACGTTATAAAACGGATATCTATGTTTATATAAGTCTCTATTGGACTTAAAATTTCCTAAGGGAAAATAAAATTGCAACATGAATTACATGAAATTTATCCTTATGGAGTAAGGATATGTTAAAATGATCTTGCGTGTTTATTCAAAAAGTATTTGAATAATTGTAGTAATGTTGTTGATTATATTGATGTATTATATTGGTACACGCATAGAATTTGAGAGAGCTAACTCATGCTTAATGACGGAGTTATTAGAATTGGAGACTTGAATAAGTCTATATATTAACTCGGCCAGAAGTCTGGGTATCTTTCTAAAGGAATATTATACTAGTCTAAATATTATCTCGATCGAAAGTTCGAAATCTCCCTGAAGGAGTACTATACCAGTCTATTAGCTTTATAATTATTCAAATTAGTTTTTTATTTGATAGATCATATCCAAGTAATATCTCAATCTATGTTTTATCACTCAAAGTGAATAAGTTAACAAATAAATTATGAACCTGAAGTTCATCATGTTAAGTAGTCAGATGTACTAACTTATCAGGCCTGATATTGTATACGAAATACTTGCAAGTAATATTTTGAGATTCTTCTAGAAGGAGATATATTGAATGATGTTGAACACTATATTGGTTATCTTAAAAGGTATACAAAACCTTTGTTCATTGTTACTCCTGGAAGGAGATCTCTTTATATGGTGTTCATCATATTCATTGTTATCTTCAAGGTTCGCTAAAACCTTGATATATATTATGTATTGAGATACTAATTGAGATTGATGCTGGTTGATTTTGGATGCGTGTTGCTTATTTTGATTGATCCCCACAACGTATTTTTGGGACTGGTATATTATTAAAATCCTCAATATCCTATATGAGGATATATAATATTGTTATTGTGTTGCATACATGAGTTCTAGAAGAACCATTGTTATAAATATATAATAAGTGATAATCCTGTAGATTATTCACTAAACCTCCTTATATATCTATGCACGAGAAATAAATAATGTGAAAGATTGTTGTCTTGAGGGGGATCAATAAATTTTAAATTATTTTGAAGAATAGGTCTTGAAGATCGAAATATATAATCCTGAAGATTATGCCCTGAAGGCTATATAGTTGTACTCTTTTTCCCTTACTAAGTTTTTTCCCATTGGGTTTTCTTAGTGAAGGTTTTTAATGAGACAACTAATGCAACACATGAATAAACGTATGTTTTAGATGGTATAACGTTCCGCTACTTGATATCTTTGGCATCAACAATGAACTTAGAAATGCAGTTGATGGACGCAGTGACCGCATATTTATATGGGTCATTAGACGCTAAAATTTACATGAAAATCCAGGATGGATTGAAAATTCCTGATTTAAAGGAAAATGAAAGTCGTAACATGTACAGTGTTAAACTAGAGAGATCATTGTACGGCTTGAAACAGTCGGGGAAAATGTGGTATGACCGACTGAGTGAATTCCTCCTGAAGAAGGAATATATAAACAATGATATATGCCCTTGCGTGTTTATCAAAAGGTCACAAAATGGATTCTGTATAATTTCTGTTTATGTTGATGACATAAACATAATTGGAACACGCAATGAGCTTGAGGAAGCTAGCTCATGTCTAAAGACGGAGTTTGAAATGAAAGACTTAGGTAAAACTAAGTTTTGTCTCGGCCTGCAGATCGAGCATCTCCCTGAAGGAATATTTGTACACCAGTCAACTTATGTGAAGAAAATTTTAGAGAAATTTTACATGGATAAATCGCATCCTTAGCACACCAATGATTGTTCGGTCACTTGAATTGAACAAGGACCTGTTTAGACCTAAAGAAGAAAACGAAGATTTTTAGGACCAGAAGTTCCTTATTTGAGTGCAATTGGGGCACTAATGTACCTTGCAAATTGCACGAGACCAGATATCGCATTTGCGGTTAACTTGCTAGCAAGATTTAGTGCTTCTCCTACACGGAGACACTGGAATGGTGTTAAACACATACTTCGTTATCTTCAAGGTATAAAAGATCTTGGTTTATTTTATCAAAGAAACCAAGACATGACATTGGTAGGCTATTCGGATGCTGGTTATTTATCTGATCCCCACAATGCAAAATCTCAGACTGGTTATGTTTTTCTCTGTGGTGGTACAGCGATTTCTTGGAAATCTGTTAAGCAAACTCTAGTTACTACATCTTCAAACCACTCGGAGATTATTGCTTTACATGAAACTTCAAAAGAATGTGTGTGGTTGAGATCAATAATACAACACATTCGTGGATCTTGTGGTATTGCAATAAATAACGATTCTCCAACAGTTCTATATGAGGATAATGTTGCGTGCATCGCACAAATGAGCAATGGGTATGTGAAAGGGAACTTAACAAAGCATATACTACCTAAGTTCTTTTACCCACACGAGCTCCAAAAGAAAGGTGAAATTGCTATACAAAAAATTCAATCTTGTGATAATCTTGCAGATTTATTCACAAAATCTCTTCCAACGTCATCTTTTGAGAAATATGTTTATAACATTGGAATGCGTAGACTTGGAAGGTTGTCAACTTCAGGGGGAGCAAATATTTCACAATAGTTATTGAAACATAGGCCTTGAAGGTCTATATTACACCCTGAAGGCTATTTTGTTGTACTCTTTTTCCCTTGCTAAGTTTTTTCCCATTGGGTTTTCTTAGTCAAGGTTTTTAATGAGGCAACAATTATACTATGCATATTTATATATGCCATGTACTCTTTTCCTCGACTGCTTTTCTCCTACAGGGTTTTTCAGTGAGGTTTTTAACAAGGCATGAAGAACGCGGCGTAAAGTCCAAGGGGGAGTGTTATAAATATATTTATTAGTATATATTAGTGGACATTACTTGTTGGACAAGATTAGGGTTTTTCTCCCATGTACTTATATATATCCATTATTTGTAACTTAATGAAGAGATTGGATCCACCGCCTTTGCTACCGCCTTTGTTTTCTTCCTATTTTTCTCTTCTTCTTATTTTCTTCTCCTCTCTCCTTTGGTTGTTCCCTCGATCTTTACTTTACAACAATTTTCTCTTTTCTCTTTTTTTCTTTAGCATCAAAGAGAACGCAACCTTAATAGTAAATAATCGAAGAGAAATGTTATTGCATGCATGATTGTATAGATTGGTCCGAACCGATTGTTGCTCGGACCAAACCATATTAATTTTGGCCCAACTATTCCTTGAGTTCAAATGCGGAGATTATATGCTATGATTGATTCGGAATGGACTAAATAATAATTGGACTTCAAATCTGATCGGACCAACTTGCCCTTAATTTTACCATATGGCCTACTCGAGCGTGGTTGCGGTGCAAAAAAAATCGACCCCTCTAATTAATTTGATGGCCCTCTAATATGATCGATTCCATGTCATGTCGAATTCTTAAAGAAGATGTGTATTTTGAAGGGTTTGGCTACTTTGGTGTGTTTGATCGGCTTCATGTGAAAGCAAGATCACATATGCTTGTTGAAATGGTGGATTGGTTCAAATACACGATGATGCCATTCATGTGGTGTGCTTTGTGTTTATTTTTAATTCTTATAAAATAGTTAAAAAAATAAAATGTAATTTGTGTTAAATTGTGTTCTTGGAAAAGCCCCCATCATGAAATAGAATACTACTAGTAAAATCTAGAGCTTGAAATTTGATCATTGATTTTTTTGAAATAAAAGTCCCTAATCCAATGGACATTTGTTTTGTGTCTGCCCCTATCTATGTATATAGTTTGGCATGTCACATTTTTTTCCATGTGGTTTGATTTAATCTATGGCTGAGATCATAGCTAATCGTACATGTTTTATAAGTAGTACATTGAGTAATACTTTTATATATCCTCATACTATTGTTAAAACAAAATATTTTTTATGATAAATTTAGAAATAAGTAACTAATTTTTTAGGTGTTAAATCAAAGTTATTACAAATAAAATGTACGTAATTGATATTGGCGAGTCATAATGTCAAAACAGCAACCTAAAGCAGCCTAAAATCTGCCAAGCGCTGCCTAGGCCACCTGGCCGTCAATTTTCTCCCCACCCCTAGAGGAGGGTGCCTTGCTTAAAATCGAGTCGGCCGGACACCGCCTAGCGTCACCACCCATGCCATAGTCAGTGATTTTTTAAATTATATATATTAGACACTCACGTTCTTTTCAGACTGAGTTAAGACATACCTGATTGGGAAATCGGGCCAATAAGTAAATTCATACTCACTCTTTATATGACAAAGATATGAAATAAATGATCCAATTAATTTAATTGAGTGAAAGTAAAGACACGAATAAAAATGTGGATTCTTACAAAATATAATTTACGTACTTTGATGATAATGTAATTCTTTATCTATACTTATATAAAAAGAGTCTTGTTTTACAAAATGTAGACTTCCTATTATGCCCTTTAATTAAATTTAATATAGTGATATAAATAATAACATAAATATTCCTTTTACGATTTGGTATATTAATAAAATAATAACATAAATAGTCCATAAATAGTCCTTACCAATTTTTCAACTACCTAAAATAATAATTTATTCACCCATTTTTGCAAAACAAAGTTCTAAATTATTTAACATTTAAATAGTTAAGAATTACTACCTCCATCCCGTTTAAGTAGGTTGATATTCCTTTTTGGGACATCTCGTATATTAAACTCGTTTCCATTTATGGCAATAAATTAACATCAACTCACCATCAACATCAAACTTAATTCCTACCTAATTCCCTCCTAATTTTGGCCCATTAATTCCTTTGGCCCATACCCACCACCCAACCCACTACATCTAACCCTAATCCATTTCTCATCTCCCACTTTCATCCCTCTCCACTGACTGCTCTCTCTCTCTCTATCTCCACCGAACTCTTCTGCGATTCTCCGCCGCATCTCTCTCCCACCACTCTCCACCACCTCCATTCATGGATTGTGAAAAGCATATATACAACGGTGTGAGGGGTGCGAAGCTTGCAGAGATCCGAGATCTCAGTCCAAAAAAAACTTCCTCTGCGACTCCACCACCCCCGATCCCTACCCGCCGTCCCCGAGTCACCAGCTTCACCCGATCTCTACCCGGCATACCCCGCGCCGACCCCCTTCTTGCATGTTTCGCCGGCCGAGGGGGGCGAAGCTGGCGGAGTGCGAAGAAATCCCACCTGAAATCCCATCTGATCTGACTCCGCCGCCGTCCCCTAGCTCGAAATCCGTAGATCTGGCAACATCTTCGTCGCCTCCGGCGTTGCCCGCTCCTGCAGGCGACTCGCCGCCGGACCGTTCAGACCCGAAGCTCTTCCGTCGCCTTCCAGATTACTCCTACAAGCAGGCCAAAACGAATCTGCCCCGCCGCTTTCCAGATTCATTTTTGGTGTCTGTTCCGGCCACCGGTGATGCTGCCGCAGAGAGGTCCGAGGCGGCGCCGGCCACTGCACGAAGAGCTGAGGGGGGTTCAACGCCGCCACAGCTTTTGGGAGACTCTTCAACGCCCAATCCCCTTAAAAGATGAGGGGTTCCTTCCACCCCAATCCCCTTTAAAGATGAAGCCGGCCGGAGCAGATGAAGCTGGTTCCTTCGACCTGATAAGGGGATGAAGGCGGCCGGAGCAGATGAAGCCGGCCGACTGTCTTTAAAGGGGAATCGGGTCAGGAGGGAGGTGGAAGACGACTGAGGCGCGTGAAGATTGGGTGAATTCTGTCCAATCCTAGATTGATAAGCTATGCTTTACCTTCTGTGGTGATTGGGTGAATGAAGCCTGCTCCTCTTTTTTGTGTATTCCTTCCTGTAATTGTGTGATCTAATTTTATTCCTATGTAGTGAGAATGGAATTTTGATTGGATTCATCTTTGGTTTGTACAGGATGCGTGTCATAATTTACTTGATGGACATGCATACACACACACTGATCAGAAGAGATAAAATCGAGCTCACCTCCCCACTGCTATCATCTTAGTTCAAGATGATGTCCTAAATTGGTGATTTCTATCCTATCTTCTGTGGTTTTGTGCTTTATTCGATTGCATCATGGTATACTGTGGGGAGTTGTGGCTAAATTGTTCTGCAATGATGACATGGTGTTTTAACTCTCTGATGACATGATTTCTAGTCAAATGATGGGATTCAAATTGTAATTGTGTGATCATTCCTCTCTGATGACATGATTTCTAGTCAAATGATGGGATTCAAATTGTAAAATTGCATTCATTAAACTTAAAATAAACTGCTGCTTCATTACAAAATGACTGAACTAATTACATTTGGTGATTTCCATGGCAAAAAAAGGTTGAGCTCTACTGCTTGCTCCTTACATGCTTTTTCATGAATGTTCAAAAACTGAGATTGAAAATGAACACAAGTGAAACTGCATAATCACTTCACTTCCTACTGTCTTCATTTCACCTGCAAAAAAAACTTGTATACAACTAACTACATGTTCAAATCTGGAAGCCCTTCACCCTGATGTGGAATCTGGATTCCCATGTCATGCATTAGGCCTTTAATCCCTTCTGTGCTTTCCTCTGAAATTAAGTAATCAATGCACTCCCTCACTAAGTAGTTTGGCACTTCAAGGTTTGTTGGTAGTGTGCCCTGTCTTAGCAATGCATCCTTCTTCATATGAGGGACTTTGAAGTTGTTACTACCTCTGTGCTTCATGATTTCTGTGAGAACACATTGAAGTGATAGGAATACTTTATTCAAAGTCATTGGAGGCAATATGTTGAAACATTCTGTGACTGCAGCTATTAGTTGATCTGCATTACTGCATTTTTTCCTCTATTGTAAGGCTTGAATAGCACAAAAAAAACCTAGGTCATTAACATTGCACTCAGGTGAGTTTGGTGGTTGTTGGATCAGGTTGATGTGAAAGCCATCTGTGTTGGCTATCTCCTGAAACTCTAAATCTGTGTTGTTGATGTGTGTCCTTGCATTATCCTGTTGAATCATGATATTCTTGCTTAGGCATTGAGGCCATTTGAGTTTTATTGTTGGCAGAATCTGAAATGTATAGAAAGTAACATCAGTTATGCATGTTTGGCTCTGAAATAGGCTCTGTTGCAGTTAATGCTATTGAACTATTACTGTATAAGCTATTCACCAATGAAAATACAAGCATACATACCTGTTTGATGATGCAATCTTTGATCACTTGCCTAGTGATGGATTGGACAGGCTTTAGCTCTTTAGTTCCTTTTTTCCTGTGAATGTTATCCCTCTGTGCTGTTATTTCTTGAACAAATGGCCAAATTCCTATCTTTCCATCAAACAAAACACTACCATCTACATGGAAAACTGGCCTGCTTGCTGCACACATAAACATTACTTTGGGAATGAAGTTCTTTGACTGACATACCCTTAATGGGTCTGCTTCCATTGGAGTAAGATAATACCTACAAATCTTTCTTGATAGGTAATACCACTTCTCATCAATGTGTATTGTGTTTTCCATGGGCTTGAAATAGGCTCTGTTGAGGGCAGAATTGAATTGTAGGGACTGTAGGCTAAATGCTAACCTTCTAAGCATGTTTTCTGGTTTCAAAAGAGGCCTAATGGCATTGGTATGAGGTCTGAGCAGGTGATTTTTAGCCCATCTCCCCACTGTTGTCTTTGGTACTCAATAGCATCTGAAATTGCTTGTAGGGTACCTCTTTTTTGGACTTCAATTGCTTCAATTTGTGCATAGTTGATTACATGCTTCACTTTTCTGTTTCTCTTCTTTTTGTTCACCATAATCACCTCACTTCTAGCTCTTTGATCCCTTGCAGTTTTCCTGATTCTCTGCACACTTTGCCTACCAATGTTGTACAGAGCAGCAGCTTCAGCTATCTTCCCTCTCGGTGGTCTCCCATTTTTACAGCTCTCCAACAAGAACTGCAACACAAGCATCCTTTGAGCAGTAGTGACATCTGCCTTCTGCCCCATGGCTGCTTCAACACTGCTTTTTCCAGATTACTCCTTCTTCAACTATGCTACTTCTTGCTGCTCTGCTCCTTTCAGTTTTGAAGTGTAAAATGTAGTGATGTAGTGTGTGTGTGTGATCTCTATTGGTTATATAGACATAGATATGCAGTTTGGGAGGGAATTCACATGTATTTGAAAAAAATATCTACTCAAAAAAGGCTCCAAAACTGTATTTTTTTTTTTTAATTTTTTTATTGATGAACAGTTAAATGATGCTACAGTGTCTCCGCTACAGTGTTTTTTGAACAGTAAACGAGCTGCTAATTTTCTGCTTAATTTTGCACTAATACTCCCCTTATTACCTTTACTTGGTTGTTGTGCCATTTGGAAATCAACCAACTTAGATGGGTTGGAGGTAGTAATACTATGGATGTTGACGTCAATAAAATCAAAATATAACATATGATAATTATCAATTTTTAAATATTACTATGATCCTAATACAGCTACAATTCTTTCCCCAATCCCGCTAGAAGTATAAAACTAGGGATGTCAATGGGCCGGATCTCTGAACCGGATCTTGCTTAGTCCAGATCCAGATCCATATTTTTTCCATTGACCCAGATCCGGTCCAGATTCGTCGGGTCCAAAAAAATTAGATCCGAGCCCAGATCAAACGGATCCACGAGTCTACGGATCTGGACCCGGATCCGTACTTTTATTTCAAATGATTTTTTTTCAATGCACTACAATGAAAATATTATATTTTTTTTGATAAAACTTTGATCGTGATTGAATTTTAAAAAGAAAATATTACAATCTTTCAAATGAGATAATATTATCACTTCAAAAATTACGAACGCTTAATCCAATCCAATACATAAATAACATTATATTGGGTTACAAAATTAAAAATAATAATATAATATATATTATATCATATATCATATATTTATAAATAATAAATAAAATATTATATATATATATATAATCGAATCTTCGGGTCAGATCTGGACCGAATCTGGATCTGAAATTTCAGATCCAGATCCAGATCCAAAAATTTTGTATAAGATCCGGATCCGATCCAGATCCATCGAGACCAAAATTTGAAGATCCAAATCCGAAAAAATGGATCTGGACCGGGTCCTGGATGCGTTGCCATCCCTATATAAAACAACCTACTCTCTCTATATATATAAACAATTTAAAGTATAAAATTTGTATACACCCCTACCAAAAAATTATATATCAAATTAAAAATCAAGTATAAAATGGTAAATAAATTTTTTCAGTTCCTTATTACTTCCTTATACCGACGTATACCTTAACGTAAGGCTACATTTACTTTTTACATCTATAATGTCGTGAAATTAATAACTAATAACGAGACTCGAATTATTTATATTGTGTTTGCTTTCAACGATATTAAGTGTTTAAAACTGTTTAATTTAATCATATATGTATGTTATTTACTTTGAAAAAATTGATGGATAAATATGAAATATCTAATATTTTCTTAAGTACCACATCCATCCCTTTAGACGTAATAACGTCTCTTAAAATATATAAGACGTGTAAAATAATAAAACATATCTTCTTTAAAAGCAGAGGCAATATAACTCTCCCTTCGTCCCACATGAGTGTCCCATATTTTTCCTTCACAATAAACAATACAATGTTTGGTAAGTGAATAAATGAAGGGTCCACTATTATTAGATGTGTAATTAACAAAATTTTATTTTTTTAAAGATTTTTTTAAAATTTCCATAATGATTAACATTTATTAGGATTTTTATTTTCTTAATTAATAGAGCTCCTAATCTATGTTGAGTTTTGACAAATTTTTCCCAAATAAGGAAAGGAGACTACTCATGTGGGACATTTCAAATTAGAAATATGGACATCTCATGTGAGACGGAGGTTATATAATATAAAGAGATGCTCGAAACCTGATCATGTCTTATATACATTAAACTTGACAAGTTATAAAGTAGTAGATAAAATTTCATACTATGTTTATATAATACTTTTTCCGATCTATAGATAGTGTTATATTTCTAATTGAAATTTCTAATAAATAATTTCTTCTATCTTTTATTGAAACAAATAAAAAAATATTTCAAAAGGTGTAGACATACCCCTTTTCATATTTTACAACTTATGTTTTATGTTTAATCTCTTGTAGCTTTTTCTTGAAAATATGAATGTATATGTAAATTGTTGTTCTTGATAACTATAAGACTTGTCATGTCTTTGTTTTGTACCCTCATTATTAGGCAAATATAAAAATTATGACAATTAATTCAAACGTTTTAAAAAATGATAGTAAAAATATTAATTACAGTTATAACATTGTTTGCAATATTATAATTTATACTTGAACTCTTTGATTTTTGTTGGCTTGTAAAATGACAACATTATTACAGTTCAAGTAGATCTTTTGAATATAAATAAAGAGAGAATTGCATAAGATTGTAGGAGGAACAAAATTTCTTTATACGGCTTTAATATAGTAGTCATGAAAAATAGTGAATGACAATACATAAGATGATTAAAAAGTGAATTCTAAAAAATCTCTAATTAAACAAAGTATTTTGCTCTCTAAGAAGAGCTACGATGATTTATTTAGTCTATCAAATATATAACTGTTGATGATATTTTTAACATACAGTTTAAGGATAAATGATATGTATAGCATGTAATTTGGTTTTTTTGTAGGGGAAATGTTGTTGAGTTTTCTGCTCTCACTTTCTAAAGTGTTTTGTGGGTTAGTAAGTCATAAGATGTCATTACACCTAAGATTTATGGCGATTAAATTATGATGTTGATGATAAATAAATGAAAGGATCAAACATAAGTTAAAATCCGAAAAAAGAAAAGAGCTTGCTTATGGTGGACACCTGAAGCAAAACAAAATATAAGGTTATTTTTTTTTAATGGACGGAAGGAATTAAGACGGTGGTCATGATATTGTGTTAAGTGAAAGGTACTGGATTAAATGACGTGTCTGAACTTTATTGAGTTAGAAATTTTTTATTTTGGGAAAGGTCCCTTTGATGGTAGATTTGCTAGGTTAAAAGTCAAAATAAATAGGTATATTTAAGGGCAGCTCAAAATTATCGATCATTGTGGAACACAATTCCAACAAAATAAAAAAATAAAAATAAATGAAAGATTGTATCGAGACCTTTAAATTTTATAAACACCATAAAAATGGGAGAATAAACAAGGAACCTATCATTAAAATAAAATTATATTAAGATTCATGTAGATGAGTGAGTTGATTAGAATTTGGCATTTAGGGAAATTGCTCATTATCAACAAAACGTCCCAAATAAGATATTGCCTCATTATAAATGTGACCGATGAGTATTGAATGAACATATCTTCTTTCAATGCATCTCCTTATTCGAGATCTTTTTTTCACCATATAAACTGATTGAGGTTTTTCGAAAGAAAATTTTAAAACGTGATTGATATTGTTTGTATTTGAAAATCTTTAAATAAAGAAGGTGAAGATTATATAATGAATCAAATATACCACTACTCTTTGAAAAAAACATCAAATGTTCAAAATGGCTTCAGAAAACTCGAATGTTTACATTGTCATCTTATTCCTTATGATAACAGTTGGTTAGCATCCATTCGTTCTTTTTAATGTGTATTGCGTACTTTCTCTAGCTTTTGAATCATCTCAACATATATGTTGCTACATTTATAAAAAAGAGAGTGCTATTTTATAATTTATTAAAGCAATTCCATTGTTTTTAACAAAGGCCTTAAGTGGTAAGATACTAAGGTTATATTATTATAAACAAATTGCATTATATAGGTCAAACAATTTAATCTCCATGCATGTTTCATTAAGAAAGATAGTTCTAAAATTATACCACTAGATAGTATGATTATTCTTCCACTTTGTTTTATGAATTTTCATTAAAAATGTCACCTCATGAAAGAAACAAAGGAAATTACCAATAAGTACATTTAAGTTAAGCTTAATTTTAACTTGATAATACGAAGTATATTATTTTATACTGTACATGTATCTATATAATGAGTTTAATTGAATAAATTGCCTCAGGCCCCATATTTTGTCGGTCCGGTCCTGCATGCCGGTCCAATGAAGGTTGCAGAGCCGTAAGTTGCAATTCCGGTTCTCCAACTTGTCGTGGTAGCGAGTGCATTTGTCTCGACGACGATTTCGAACAAAAATATGATGACAAGGATTATGGTTTCACAACCCCGCGTAATCCAATCTCATTCTTAAAATATTTGTATTCACTTGTTTGACCTCAATGCAAGAAGGATAAAGAAGGTTATGCATGCATGCAGGGTGTGAAAGTGACGAGGATTGTGGTAAAGTTAAGTGCGTGCCCACATTTGTAAGCAAGGATAACTGTTTGTGTTTGCCGGCCGATACACCACGACGCACTACTAAGTCATTGATAGGTGGGCCTATAGATGACTGCAACAATTGTAAACCCTTTTGCAGAGAAGGCTTACGCTGCGATTGCTAGGGTTGGAGTTGACGATGGAGATGGAGCCAGCGAGCGAAAGAGGAGAAAATTAAGACCCCAGATTAATACACCATACCACGAGAGTAATGTTTCTTTACGTATAGGAGTCGAACCACACTTGCATAGAGATCGATCTTCTCTATGTTAATAAGCCCAGAAGAAAGAAAATTAGCAACATAATTCACAAGGTGGAACGCCATGTTCAGAATCAAAACATCCATTCCAACACAGACTAATCAAATTCTTAGTCTAATTACAAAACAAAAGATTCATCTTTTTTTTAATGGAATCTGGAAAGGATAACCAAAGCAAGAATAGTGAACCTAATAAAGTTACTTAAGATCACTAAATTACATATGCATCAACTAATTAAACTCTAGGACACCATCCACATCATCAGAAGAAACAAGGAAAATGATTGGAAAAATCCGCCAAAGGCGAAGCCTTGGACCTGTTTACTTCCACTGCTTAGATTTTGTGTTGTGAGATGCTTTCCTAACCAATCGAGCAGGTCTTTGTGAGTCTCCTCGGCATATTTCACTTGTTCTTCGTTGGTATCATTGTATATCGTAGACCACCCGTGTTTACACTTAGGGTATATCTTCACAAAGCTGTCCACCTAGGAAGAGAGAGAGAGAGAGTCATGTATGTTTAATGCAGTTTGTATTTAAAAAGTAGAACATACAATCAAAATGAAGTGCAAAAGAAGTTAGTTTTTCACCTCAGGCATGTCCTTCAAGGTAGCATTGAATAGTAAGATTGTTTCCGGCGGAGATAGCTTGTCTTCACGCCCTCCGAGGATCGACAGTGGAACTTTAACTTCTGAAAAACATCGTAGAATTATCATTGAAGCGGAAGAATTGCAACATTTCAATTACTACTATTAGTGAATAAGCTTATACCCTTAATATCCAATACCGAGACCTCGGTAGGATGTAATAGAGCTCCAACTTCAACGGAAGGAGCCTTTGTTAGGTCCACGGCCACTTTGCCTCCCCAGCAGAAGCCGACAGCTCCGATCTTTGTTATCCCCTTTCGTTTCAGGGCTTCAATCACGGCGTCTGCATCTTCCACTGCTTTATCCTGTATCAATGGTAGTAATGTTATATATACACTATACATACACTTCAAAGCGGATTCAAACAAAAGTTTAATTATAGAAAAATGTAAAAACAAATTAAATAGAAAAGGATATTACTTACTTGTGGATGACGCAGTTTCCAGTGAGCTGCCGGCTCCACAGTTTCGTTTACATAAGGATCGGCGTGGACGAAATCCGGCACCACTGCCAAAAATCCACGAGCTGCGGCTTTATCAGCAATTAGCCTGCATTGTTGAAATTAAGGACGAAATGTTATTGCAATCGTGCAAACAAATCGAAACACATGAAGAATGAGAGAGAGAGAGAGAGAGAGTTTACCTAAGGTGTGGAACCGCATATCCTACACAAACACAAGCAAAGGGATTTAGTTTAGAACACAAAACATAGTTTGATGAGTATAAAAATGAGAAGGCGTACCGTAAACATCCGAAGCCATGATCAAAGCAACCTTGGAATCGGCAGGGCCAGTAACGTAACTACTGAGCCCTCCGAATTCTTCGACTCTTCCCGTTGGATTCGCGCTGCCGTACAAGCAGCACCCGAGCAAAAGGGAAAACAATATACTTGAAAGACCCATCACTCGGAGAATAGCAGCAAATTTCTATAAGGGTGGAGAGGAGAGGGAAATTATTGAACACAAGATTCCTGATAATAATTGAAGTAAAGTGATGAAGATTTATAGCACAAACACTGGTGGTGGTGGAAAAGAGAAGAATAGGATGAGAAGAAATCAGCCATAGCCATAGCCATAGCCACAGCCACAGCCATAGCTGTGTATCACGAGAGAGAGTTGGTTCTTTCACTGAATTGAATAAAAACATAGAGCTTCCGTACAAAACCTTGTTCTCACGAGTAAGGAAAAGAGTGAGAGACTTACTCCTAATTTAGTCATCTATCCCTCCGTTTGGTAGAGATGAATTATCCTCATTTTTTTTTTTTTTTTTTTTTGAAACTTTACTACACAAATTTTAAAGGCCGCACCACGGAGGATTCGAACTCGAGACTTGTCTTTTCAGGTCCGATACGTTAATCTTAACCCCCTACCGTTTGGTCACACGCGCACACAAATTCGCTCCCAAAAGAGATCGAACCCGAGTCACTCATTACTCGTTAGAGAGAGGAGCTCGGTGGCCAGATGCACTAAGTCGCCCGGTTAATTATTCTCATTTTAGTGTTAGGTTTTGGTGAGGGCTTTTTTCTCTCTCTCTTTTTTTTTTAAATAAAGATTTTTCAAAATAATTTAATAATTTTGTCATTTAGTGGTATTCCTAACTTTTGGTAGATGAAAGTTGCATTTTCCTAACTTGTTTACCATGTTCAATTTCTTACACTATGACTAATTGCTTTCATCCATAGCAATTTGGATTAATTATTTCAATAAAGTGATGAGTACTTGCTAATAGATCCATTAGGTCACCGTGACGTAGCAAGCTCCGACCCTTATACACCCTAGCTTTACATATTACATTTTTTACGTTCACCTTTATTTACTGGAGTAAAGATCTTTAAAATAATTAATCTTCCACTTTAATTCTATCAACCTTGTGTACTTGAGAAAATTCAACATCAATTGATTAATACATAAGTAATTCTAAGAACATATTACCATAATCTCCTTTTTTTTAAAATTGTTATAATCTTTAGTGATTATGAACAAAAGAGAATTGAAAAGAACTTGCAATTTCCCTCATGATATCCCAACATTTGACTATAAATACCAATATTTTTGAATTAAAAAATTCAAGAAATTAATTATCATGAATCCACCCCTCTTTCAATTCTACCCTCTCTTTCTTCTTCTGCAAAATTTCTCAAATTCTGCACACAAAATCCCAACACTCTATACATTTTACAAAGAAGCATTCATCTTTAGAAATTCAGCACCAAATTCTGATGATGAACTTCATACATATTACTACACACAAACACTAGATCACTTCAACTATGCACCTCAGAGTTATGCAACTTTCAGGCAAAAATGCGTCGTCGGCTCCAAATATTGGGATAATAATAAGAACCCCGATTCTCCGATTTTCGCCTATCTCGGAGAAGAGGATCCACTCGATGAAGACTTGCCTATTATTGGATTCCTCAGTGATAATGCTGCTCATTTCAAATCTCTTTCTGTGTACATCGAGGTAAACTCACTTTATTATAATTAATTAATTATTTATTTTTTTGTTAATTAATTAGCTTAATTATTTGTTGTATAAATCGTAGGTGCATATATAATTTCTTGCTTTAGGCTCTTTCATAATAATGTATTCATCAATATAATGATTATAAAATGTATTTCTTCAGTTTTTTTTCTTTTCTTTTTAAAAATATTTTTCGCGCGAATAAATTAATTTATATTGCAACGTCTAGTTTACTAGTACTATTTTGTCATATGATTACCTTTTGCATGCAGCATCAATTTTACGGGGAGTCGATCCCATTTGCAACGATGGAGGAGGCGATGAAAAATAAAACGACGCGCATATATTTTTTTCCATACAAAAAAAAAAGGAAAAAAAATCTAAAACAATTTATAATAGTATATACTCCCTCCGTCCTATTGATATAAGGGTAACAATTTTTTCTGCATGAGAATAAAAGATAGTGATGATAGTGAATAAAGTAGTGTTAATGGGTTATAATGAGTTAAAATTTTGTCATTAATTTTAGGTAATATCTCTATATCAGTGAGACGGATCAAAATAAAATTTATCCATGTATTAATGGGATAGAGGGAGTATGAATTTGACTGATACTCCCTCTGTAGATTATATCATGTCCCTTTACTATTCATTATGGATCTACTTTATTAGTTAACCAAAAGTACTGTCATGATAAAATGGACGGAGAGTATATATATTTAAAGTACAATTTTAATGTTGTAAATTCATATTAATATTATTAATGAATAAATGATCAGAGCTAGCTGCATGGTTTCGACTGATATATCCACACATAGCATTGGGCAGTGGCGGATCTAGAAAAAATTTCGAGTGGGGGCTTTATATTATAAATTTTGAGTTCAATAGAAATATTCTTAATATTTAGTTTGGTAGTAGGGGCTTTTACACTATAATCTACACAATATAGTAGTAATTTGATAATTTTGGAAGTGTAAAATTTTAAAAATTTTAATTGAGTAGGGGCTTAATGTCACGGACTGAAACTTGTGCCCCACGAAGTTCCCTTCACTCGTCGTGCGGTCCTAGACTAGCTCGCCTCGATGCTAGCTAGGCAACCTTCCCACCAAGTCGCTTGGCTAAGAACACAAGAAGGCAAAGAGAGTTTGAGAGAATGCAAGAGAACTTTGATTGCTTGAAACTTGGATGATTACAAATGAATGGCCAAGGGCCTATTTATACAAGTGGGAGAGGGGTTCTAGATCCTTCCCATGTCTAGATTCTTCCATGGCTAGAGGCTTCCACCTCCTTCTATGACCTTCTACGAGATTCTATAAGATTCTAGAGAATTCTACAAGTCTCTACTATGTACAAGAGGATTCCGGAATGTTCTGCAAGGTGCCAGACTCATCAAGTAAATTCTAGATTACTCCGGGAAGCCTCCAAGATTCGACCCCTCTTGAGCGAGGCGTGACATTCTCCCCCACCTAAGTCGAAGCCGTCCTCGGCAAGACCTTGGCGTGATATTCCTCAATCCGGTCCCGAAATTGCCATAAGTGCTCTTCGTGCTCCCAAGTGCTTTCGGAATCCGGTAGCCCCTTCCATCTCACAAAGTACTCCTTGTAGGGTGAAACACCCCGCCTTCGAACCTCCCGGTGTGAGATGATTTCCTCAACCTCCTTGTCGAATGAGGTTGTCATGGCCGTAGGTGCCCGACTTGATTGCCCACGTGTAGGATCCTCCGTGTCTTCGTGATAGGGCTTGAGTTGGCTTACATGGAACACGGGATGGATCTTCATCTTCGGCGGCAACTCCACACGGTATGACACGTTCCCGACTCGCCGCAATATCTTGAACGGTCCCTCGTACCTTCGGATAAGTCCCTTGTGCACGGACCGAAACGCCTTGAATTGTTGAGGGAGTAGCTTCACCATCACTTGATCTCCCTCGTTGAACTCGACCGCCAGCCGCTTGAGATCCGCCCACTTCTTCATCTTCTTGGCGGCCTTGTCCAATGATGCCTGAGCCAAGTCCGTCTCCTCATGAAGCGATTTGGCGAAGGTGTAGGCCGACGGACTTTGCCCCTTGTATCCCGTTGCGAGGCCGGTTGGGGTCATGGGTTGTCTCCCCGTCGCCAACTCGAACGGACTCCTCCCGGTGGACTCGCTCCTTTGGAGGTTGTACGAGAACTGCGCCGTGTCCAACAGCTTGGCCCAATCCCGTTGGTTGGCGCTCACGAAGTGCCGCAGGTACAACTCCAACAATGCATTCACCCGCTCCATCTGGCCATCCGTTTGCGGGTGGAAACTTGTCGAGAAGGCCAAGTTGGAACCCAACAACTTGAACAACTCGGACCAAAACTTCCCGGTGAAGCGCGGGTCTCGGTCGCTCACGATCGTTTTCGGTAGTCCCCAATGCTTGACCACGTGCTTCACGAACAGCTTGGCCGTGTCTAAGGCCGTAACGTCGGGTGGTGCTGGAATGAAAGTGTCGTACTTGGAGAAACGATCCACCACCACAATGATCGCCCCCCATCCCTCGGACTTGGGCAAGCATGTGATGAAGTCCATCGACACGCTTTCGAACGGGTGCTCCGGGGTAGGCAACGGTTGGAGCAGTCCGCCCGGCTGTTGTTGCTCAATCTTGTCTTGTTGGCACACAAGACACGTCCGCACGTACGCCTCGACGTCCTCACGCATCCTCGGCCAATAGTATGTCTCTTCCACAAGCGCCATCGTGCGGTGCATGCCCGGATGCCCCGCCCACATCGAATCATGGCACTCCTTGAGGATGTCCCGCCTCAAGCTTCCCCACTTAGGCACGTACAACCGGTCTCCCTTGGTGAAGAGAAGCCCGTCTCGTATCCAAAACCGTCGAGTCTTGCCCTCCTTGCAAAACTCCATGATGTGTTGTGCCATCGGATCCTTCTCCAAGCCTTCACGTATCCGCTCCTTGATGTTCGTCTCGGCTTGGCTAATGGCCGCAAGCTCCGCCTTCCGGCTCAACGCATCGGCTACACGATTCGTCACCCCCGGCTTGTACTCGAGCGTGTAGTCGAACTCGGCCAAGAATTCTTGCCATCGGGCTTGGAAGTAACTCGTGGCTACGTTGTCCGTCCGGACCACGAACTTACTCCCGATAAGGTAGTGCCTCCACGTGCGTAGACAATGCACCACCGTGGTCATCTCCTTCTCGTGCACGGTGTACCTCCGCTCCGCCTCGTTGAGCTTCCGACTCTCGAACGCCACCGGGTGCCCCTCTTGCATGAGCACTCCCCCAATAGCGAAATCGGACGCATCCGTGTGCACCTCGTATGCCTTGGTGTGGTCCGGCAAGGCAAGGACCGGTTCCTCCGTTACGGCGGCCTTGAGTCGCTCGAAGGCCTCTTGATATATACGCCTCGCTCCACACCCACGATCGTGCCTTCTTCAACAACTCCGTCAACGGGGCAGCGGCTTGGGAGTACCCTCGGATGAACTTGCGGTAATAGTTGACGAGTCCCAAGAAGGATCGAAGTTGGGACACGTCCTTGGGTGGCTCCTGTTTCACTAAAAAGTGTTCGCAATAGACGAAATCTATCGTAGCACTAGCAAGTAAAACCTAAGTATCGAATCTCAAGGAAAACATAACAGGGCAATTAATTATGTAGTAAACCTAAAACTAAGAAAGCAAGTAAAGAATATTTTGGGGTTTTTGTTTTTAAATCCTAGGCAAGAAAATAAAATAAAGCAATAAATAAAAGCAAGTAAATAACTAATCTAAGAACGAGGAAATAAATCTAGAATTAAACTAAAGAAAAACGATTAATCTACCTAGGCAAGAATCGAAAAGAAAGCAATAAAGGAAGCAACGAAGAAAACGAAAGCAAAGAAAGAAGCATAAATAAATCTAGACAGGATGAATTGAAATCTGGAAATTAAAAGCAAATTAATCTAACTTGAAAACTTTGAAAAACGAGAGAATTGAAAGCTAGAAAAACGAATCTAAACTTTAAACTAGAAATCGAAATAACGAAACTAAACTAAGGAAATTAAACGAAGCAATTAAGAAAACGAATCTAAAACGAAAGCAAAGCAATTAAAGCAAATAAACGAAAACAATAAAGAACTTACGCGAATTAAACGAAGACGAAGAACTTGAATTAAATAAAGAAGTCTTGAATTAAACGAACTACGAATCCGGATCCGAACAATAGAAAGCTAATAAAAGTGTTTTAGTGCTGAAAACTAGAGCTAAAATATGCTAAAAGATGTCTAAAGATGTTACAAATTCGTGCACAAGGATGATATATATATACTAGGTAAAAACCTAGATGAAAAAGGAAAGAACAGCTGGACGCCGACTTTTGGCCGATCGGCCAGATGCTGAAGGAATTCTGGCCGGTCGGCCAGATCAAGAACTGCATACTCTCTTCGCAAGTGTTTGGCCGCTCGTCCAGATGCTGCATGAATTCTGGCCGGTCGGCCAGATCAGGGACTGCTGAGCCCTTGCATAAACATTTGGCCGATCGTCCAGATTCCTAAGGAAATCTGGCCGATCGGCCAGATCAGGTTCTGGTCTCTCACGGCTTTTCCTTCTCTTCATGCACTTTTCGTCCCGTTTTCTTCCAATTTCTCCCCTTTTGCTCCTACGATACCCAAAGCTCCAAACAAACAATCATAGCCAAAAGACACACTAAAAGACACAAAAACATAATGAAAACGAACACGAAAACGCAACGAAAAACCTAACAACTAAACACCAATCAGCTCCCAATCTTGAATGGCTTTCACCTTGGCCCGTTCCATCATGATTCGTCCCTCCCGTATGCGATGGCCAAGGAATGACACCTCATCTTGGGCAAACGAGCACTTCTCCAATTTTGCATAGAGCTCGTTCTCCCTCAAGGCCTGAAACACCAACCGAAGATGCTCCACGTGCTCTCGCAACGTGGGTGAGTACACAACGATGTCGTCAAGGTAGACAACAACAAACTTATCGAGGTAGGGTTGGAATACCTTATTCATCATTGTGCAGAATGTGGCCGGCGCATTCGTCAAGCCAAAGGGCATGACTAGGAATTCGTACGACCCGTACCTCGTCACCATGGCGGTCTTTGGCTCGTCTCCTTCGGCAATCCGCACTTGCCAATATCCCGACCGCAAATCGATCTTCGAGAATCACTTGGCTCCTCCAAGTTGGTCGAAGAGCTCTCCGATGAGTGGAATCGGGTACTTGTTCCGCACCGTCAGCTTGTTGAGCGCCCGGTAATCCACGCACATGCGCAGCGACCCGTCGTGCTTCTTTTGGAACAACACCGGGGCTCCATAGGGGGACTTGGACGGCTGGATCATCCCCGCGTCGAGCAACTCCTTCAACTGCCTTTGTAACTTCTTTAGGTCGGGCGGTGCCATCCGATAGGGTGTGCGGGATGGCGACATCGAGTCGGTCACCAACTCGATCCGATGGTCCACGTCCCTCTAATTAGGAGGCAACTTCTTTGGGAGCTCGTTGGGCCTCACGTCCTTGAACTCCTCCAACACGTTTTGGACCTCCTTGGGGACCTCCGCTATCCCCTTGGTCTCATCCTCGTCATCATCGGGCATAGCGAACGCGGCAAACGCCTCCTCGCAGCACGCTAGGCTCCGGTTGAACTGCATGGCCGATATTGCTACCGACCCCTTCGCCTCCCGCTTGGCCGGGATAGTACTAGCACCTTCCTCATTGATTATCATCAAAGAGTCGGAGTAAGGAACGATGAAGGCCCGTACCTGGTCGAACCATTGTAGTCCGAGAACCACGTCGTAGTCGTCCATGGGTATGACCGTGAAGGAGACCGCGCCACGCCAATCCCCAATCTGCACCTGGACTCCTCTCGCCTCCCCGGCCACCGGCTTGGCACTTGCGTTCACGGACTTGATTGATCCTTTCGTTGGGGTGACGGCCAACCCCATCGCCTTCGCCACTCCTTCACGCATGAAGTTGTGGGTTGCACCCGTGTCGACGAGCGCCTTCACCTTCGCGGAGCCGATCACCTCCTCAACGTACATCGACCCCTTCCTCGGTCCCTTCGCCGGTTCCACACGAGCCTTGACCGCACTAAGGAACTTGAGGGACCCCATTTGCGGGTCCTCTCCCTCGGACTGCTCGGTGACCGCAGCCACCTTCTTCCCTCGGAACGGACAATTGAACTTGAGATGGTTAGTGGCACCACAGATGTGACAAGCTCTAGGCTTACCCGAGTCGTCCGCCTGCTTCCCCGAACCTTGGCTTGTCGATCCCGTCTTGGGTGGGCGGTCTCCCCCACCTTTCCCCTTGTCCTCCTTCCGGAACTTGGACTTGTCCGTCGAGATCTTCAATTCCACCAACCGTTCGGCCACCACCATCGCATCCGCCACGTTCTTTGCGTTCGCCCGTTGGATCTCAAGCTTTTCCCACGGCTTGAGCCCATCGATCAACGCAAACAGGGCCTCTTGATCCGTCAATGTCGGCAGCTCGAGCATGATTTCCTTGAACTCATTCATGTACTCCTTGATGGTCTTCGAGTGCGTGAGTTGCTTGAGCTTGGACCGGGCTTCAAACTCCACGTTCTCCAGGTAGAACTGGCGCCTGAACTCGGTCCCTCCCACGTCTCCATCCGGCACGTGCCACGAGCAATGTCCGCCTCTCGAACCCTCCACCATAGCAGTGCCACACCCGCTAGGTAGAATGGTGCTTCTTGCAACTTCGTGGCATCGTCGCGTATGTTAGTGGAGGCAAAGTACCGCTCGATGCTCCATAAGAGTCGTCGACCTCCCTAGCATTCCTCGAACCCTTGAAGGGCGTTGGCTTGGGGACGTCCCGACAGGGAGGTGCCGCACCTCCACGTTCCCCGTTAGCTAAGGTCCGTTCGTAGAGAGCCATCCTTGCCTGCATGTCCTCCATCTGGGTGACGAGTCTCTCGATCACCCCTGCCAATCCGTCTGGAACCCTCGCACGCAACTCCTCCATCGTGCTCCGGTTCATCTCGTTAAGAGTCCCAGACATTTGATCCTCGAACGCCTCGTTCGTCTCTTCAAGTGTCTCGAGTCTCTTGGCATGGCCCTCCAAGGTCAGGGCCAAATCCTCATGGACACCTATGTGCTCGTTCATGAACTTCTCGATCCGGGCCACCCGGGTCTCCATGGCAGCAATCTTGTCCACGGACTTGTCCCTCTTCTTGGTCTTGTCTTGCGCAGCGTTGTTGGTAGTGTTCTCCATCTCCCACGAACCCTCGAGCAACCTTCTTGACTTGCGGAAGCAACAGAACCACTAGCGTGGCTCTGATACCACTTGTCACGGACTGAAACTTGTGCCCCACGAAGTTCCTTTCACTCGCCGTGCGGTCCTAGACTAGCTCGCCTCGATGCTAGCTAGGCAACCTTCCCACCAAGTCGTTTGGCTAAGAACACAAGAAGGCAAAGAGAGTTTGAGAGAATGCAAGAGAACTTTGATTGCTTGAAACTTGGATGATTACAAATGAATGGCCAAGGGCCTATTTATACAAGTGGGAGAAGGGTTCTAGATCCTTCCCATGTCCAGATCCTTCCATGGCTAGAGGCTTCCACCTCCTAATATGACCTTCTACGAGATTCTATAAGATTCTAGAGAATTCTACAAGTCTCTACTATGTACAAGAGGATTCCGGAATATTCCGCAAGGTGCCAGACCCATCAAGTAAATTCTAGATTACTCCGGGAAGCCTCCAAGATTCGACCCCTCTTGAGCGGGGCGTGACATTAAGCCCCCAAACCTCCCTTCTTAAATCCGCCACTGGCATTGGGTGCTCTTGCCTCGTCCGCTCCCATTCTTTATTTCGACAACATCACCCCTCAAAATGGATATTTCTCCATCGTTACCAAAGATTTCAAGGTACTCCTCCGTTTATTTTCATTTGACACATTTTTTTTCAGCACGGTGTTTAAGAACTTCAAGTTTATGACGTAAAGGTAGAAATAAATGGTATGTGAGATATAAGGGAATAAATGAAGCATTGGATGTTAAGCTTATTTAAAATAGATTTGGGCCAAAGGAAAATAAACGGAACAATAAGGAAACGTGGTCAAATGGAACTAAACGGAGGAAATATTGTACTACATACTACTATTATTTTTATTTTATTTGCAATAATTAAAATTAAAATTTTAATATTTTTTGTTAATCATGCATATGTGTAGGAGATTAGCGAAAGCTGCTACGAAACTATTAAAAAATCATGGGACGAAATCGACAAAGTAGCCTCACAAACTGGATGCCTCTCAAACCTCAGTCAGAGATTCAAGATTTGCTCGTAAAATTAATTCACAACTTAATCTCTCGTCAAATACTCCGTCCGTTCCATTTAATTATTGTTTTCAATGGAGACGTAATTATTATGTCGTTTATTTCAATTTTAGAACTTCAATACTAAACCGCTAAAATAGAAATTTCACTATCAATTAATCTTTGTTTTTTTAAGGTCAATTAATCTTATTAGTGTTACTATTATAATAGTACTCCCTCCGTCCCACCCAACTTAGCCACGTTTCTAAATCGAAGTGTTCCAACCGACTTGACCAGTTTCCTTTTGGGGTCCAACATAGTCCACTTAGCTATTGAGGCATGTTTATACATGTTAATAATATTAGAAGTAAAGATCCAGTTGTCATCCAACTGGACCAATAGGAGAGTAGCTTGACTTGTAAGCATTTGCCAGCATGGCATAGTTAGTTACGATTCACGTGAATATCACGTGACTCTCTTCTCTCTTATTTCATTTCTGTATAAGTACTACTGTAGCACCATCTCTCATTTCACTTTTCTCATAATGGAAACTACCGTCTCTCTGCATCTTTTCTCTGCTTGTAACATGGTATCATGAGCCATTTCTTCGCTTGAGCTCAGATCTAGTTTAGGTGTTTCTATCACCGTTTTGTTGGTTCTTCTAGATCTGTGCTTTTTGTTGGATTTTTCGAGTTTATTTCTCGGTGTTTTTTACTTGATTCTGGTTATGGATCGTTTGCAATCTGGTTCCGCTTCGCCTCTGCCTCAATTTCATCCTGTTCCATTGAAACTGGATCGTTCTAATTTTGCTTTTTGGAGAGCTCAGGTGTTATCCACGATCCGAGCTCATGGATTCGATGATTTCCTCTCTCCGACGGCGATGCCTCCGACGCCGTTGCTTCCGTCTCCCTCCGGTGCGCCGCCTCGTCAGAATCCAGAGTATGCTGTGTGGATCCGTCGTGATCAATTTCTGTTGAGCTGGATGCTGGCGTCGATTAGTGAATCGATGCTTGGCCACGTTGTGCGCTGTTCTTCTGCTCGTGAAGTGTGGGCGATTCTGGAGCACCTCTCCTTCTCTCAGTCTAAGGCGCGCATTATGCAGCTCAGGATGGCGCTACAAGGAAAGGTATGCTCTCGATTGAAGAATATTTTCTGAAAATGCGTGGTTTCGCGGATCAGCTTTCTGCTATTGGTCAAGTTGTTACAGATGAGGATTTAATGATGTATATTCTGGCTGGTTTTGGTTTGGAGTATGAAGCTCTTGTTGTTAATTTCATGCAAAGGTCTGATTCTCCTACTTTGCAAGATATGCAACTTGCTTTTCAATCATATGAACTGCGTTTGGCTCAGCATGTTGCTCCTATGACTTTGAATGATCCGAGTGCAAATGTTGCTTATTATGGGGGTGGTAGAGGTGCGTTAGGCCGTGGTGTGCGTGGTGGATTTTCTAAGGCTATAGCTGCTTCTAAATCAGTTATCTGTCAGCTCTGTGGCAAGGCAGGGCATGTTGCCTTGCGATGTTTTAAGAGGTTTGATGTGCACTTCACTGGTCCTACTGCTGATACCAACACTGCTCCACCTCCACCCCAGGCTTTTGTTGCTGATTCTATGTCTCAGGAACAGGGTGGTACTAATGCTTGGTGTTGGGGTTGTTGTATACCTAAAGCAAAACCGGTTGTTTTAGTGGTTACGACACCGGTCCACTGTTAACAATCCCTATCTGGAAGAATATGTTTAAGCAAGAATAAAGCCCATTATCTCATGTTTTAGACCACGTGTCGATCTGAGTTCGGAGAGGATCACGAAGGTCGTTGATAATGATGAGATATAAACAGTTCACAGTCGAGATAGCTTGGGCTGAGCTATCGGTCTAGACTGCAGCTTAATGGTAGTGATGAGTCCTAATCACTAATTATGCTGGTACGGTGGAACGTACTGAGGATCAATAGAGATGATGCTCTTCTGATACTGACCCTATATCATAGGTGATATAGGTGAAGAGCTATGGATCTCAGGCTCTAGCTCGATCTTAACCTTGGTAAACTATTAGATGTATATGTATTCTTCGATGTTACTTTGATTTACGATGATATGAACTTCTCGTTAGTTCATCTTAATCATGTCGTACTTTGGGTAACACGAAGATGCATAGTATGTCTAATAAGTGTTATCAACAAGCCGTGTCCTGTGTGAGTGCAGGCTGACGATATCCCCTCAAGGGAGTTCACAATGTTTATTATACCAAGTCATGCATGCTGATTAAGTTCAGGTATAATAATGAGGAGTGAACGGGTACTACCTGAGGAATAGATGTTGACAATTAGGAGCAGTCATGGTAGCTCTAAATTGGTTAACGGATATGGAAGGTCTTAAACACGGGGGTCGAACTATACAAAATACCTACCCAATCTACATAATTGGGACAGAGCGGTGATTCAGCTATAACACTTTAGTGGAGTGCGTTATAGTTCTAATGAGATACATGTTCAGGGGTGGACATGGAAATATCGAATTAGATAAGGCCCAACTCTGTCTGGTATCCGATCCCTAGGGTGGCCCAAACAGACCTAAGGAATCGATCTAAACAGTGTTATTGAGTATGGGCTCAATAATTGGACTCAGGCCCAGTATATGATATATATTGGATTTATATCCATGTATATGGATAAGATTAAATCTAATAGGATAAGATTTATTTAATTAAATCTTATGGGGATAAATATCATATAAATAAATATATTTTGTATATATTTATTTATTTATTCTTCTACTGGAATTAGGATTAAATTCTATCTGTTAGAATTAATTCCGGATATACAGTTGCATAACGGAACAGATTAATTCCTTATTAATTCCGTATTAATAAAGGAATAAGATTTGTAAGTTATGGAAAGAATAAATATGGGATATGGCATTAATATGGTTGGAGATAAATAAGGAATCATATCTCCTTATTTATGAACCATATAAATATACTCTCAAGTCTCACAAAAAACCCTAGCACACATTCTGACCTAGCCACCAGAATTCTCTACGAGAATTGGCGCAGAACCCTAGGCGAGTGAGAGAGAGTCGGCCGAGTCTGAGGAGAAGAGATCGAGGTTCCAGTGATCTCGAGACGTCCACCAAGTCTCGGATTTCAAGGTGTGGGATCACATCCTAGAAGATCAGAACCGTAGATCGATCAGACACGACTCGGATTCCTCGTTTCCATAATCGTAAGGTATGTACTCGAGCTTTTGTATGACATTATGTGCACGATCGACTCAACACAACCGAACCAAGATCTGGGGGTCGGGGCGGCTTTCAAGCAGCCGTTCCAACAATTGGTATCAGAGCCCGAGGTTTTTGGATCGGCTCTGTGTTGAGTCGAGTTTAATGTTCATGCATTCGAGTCATCATGATTATGTGTGCATGCTGCTGTCCGGGAATTACGTGCGTTGTTTTTATCGTTTTTCGATTTATCGTTGTTCGTTTGTTTTTGAATCGGCGAGATAATAAGGTGCCGATTAGATTAGGATTCGTTTTCTTGTAATTTTCGATTTTCTGCATTATATTGTTGCTGGAAAATCGAGAGTTGCTGAGGAACGAGGTCCGAGGAACGAACAAGAGACGAGACGACGACGGCCGCAGGCGGCGGCGCGTCGGCCAGCGCACGACGGCGGCGGCGTAATCTGCCGCGATTCGCGCGGCTGCCTCCTCGGTGTTTCACGGCGGCTGAACCCCTAGGGTTCATCCTAGGCTTCAGGCGACGCCGGAACGAGGGCTGGCGGCAGCCGAATCGGCGGCAGACGGCGGCGATGGCTGGTGCAGCGCGGCGGCTGAAAACCCTAACGGGTTTTCGGGCCTGCCGGCGCTGCTGGAGGCCTGAACCGTGGCTGACCGGACGTCCAGCGCACGGCTCGACGTCGAACCAGGGCCAAGGCGGCACCAGACCGGCGGTGGAGGCGCGGCAGTGGCTGCGGCGGCGAGTTTCAGCAGCGGCGGCCTGAACCCTAGCGGGTTCTTGGCGCGCGCGCTGCTGGGCTCAAGCCCGCGGCTCGATGGTGGTTTGACGGCGGCGGGTGGCGCGGACGATGGCGGACAGGAGGCTGGTGGTCGGGGACCACCGGCGGCGGCGGCTGTGGCGTGATCACATGGCAGCGGCGGCGGCTGGGTTTTTCCCTTGCGCGCGTGCTGCTGCCGGATCGTGCCGCGGCGGTCCGGGCTCGAACCCAGCACCTCCGGTGGTGCTGGGACGCCGGCGAGCTCAGTGGGAGCGTCCGGTGGCATGCCAGCCACCGGCGGTGGCTCGCGGCGGCGGCGCTGTTTTGTGCAGCGGCTAACGGCGAAGGCGACGGGGTTTTTGGCGACGGTGACGAGCAGTGGCTCGGGCTGGGATGCAACGGACGCACCCAGCCCGAACCCAGCCACGTCAGGCTCGTCGTGGAGCCGAAACGGGGTCCCCGGCGCGCACCGCGGCGGCGCGTGTGTTACACGCGTGGCTCGGCGGCGGCGCGTGGCCGGATTTCGAACGACGGGCTGCACGTTTTTACAACGTTCGGCCCATCACGTTGACGACGGCTAGGGTTTTCCGAAACCTAGGCATGATCGTCGACGGCTAGGGTTTTTGTACCCTAGTTCGTTCGAAATTAATTCGCTTTCCGTTTTTGGTAATTAGGGTTTTCCGCACCCTAATTATTTCGAGCACTTACTACTTTTGGAAGGTGGACTTGAAGACCGGGGCAGACTTCCAAGATCGAAGATTAAAGACCGGAGCTTGTTCCGGGGTTTTTATTTTAATTAAATGTAATAGATAGGGCTTTCTATTCCCGGTCGGCAGCCTATTTATTCGTTTTAATTATTATGCATGCTATGGATGGATTTAAATTACGCGATGAAGATGATCAGCATGTTTTGCATGTTATAGTTGCTTTTCATTGTTTGCGTAATAGAAATAACATGCATAGGGGTCATAGCATGCCAGTTTTAATGATTTCAATGCGAGCATGTTTTATTACTTGCGCTTAGAAATCATGTGATAGGACTTAATTGTCTATGTGCTACGATTGTCACACAAACCCTTAAAAAGACTAAGCGGTATAATTAATCGATTATCTGTTAATTGATTTAAAGGACCTCCATATTTGGTTTAAAAATGAAGTAATTAGCATTCGCGTTGACGATGAGTCTTCCTCCCTATAGGAGATGCTGATTATGGATTTCATTGGTTTAGACTTCAAAAGGATAATTTGATTTAAAATGAAATAATTAGTGTTCGCGTTGACAATGAGTCTTCCTCCCTATAGGAGACACTGATTATGGTTCATTGGTTAAATTCAAAATTGATAATATGGAAAAATGATTTTATAAAGGTAATTCCTCCTTAACGGGTGGGTTACTCTTAATAGAATTAATTTTTCGGAATATTAAAATATGGTTGTAGCTTAGCTGCTTATTGATGAATCCTCCTATAGAGGTCACTTCTCGAATTAGCAGGGTCCTGAGGCACGGGTTATTATTTCTTTGTTTCACTATGGTCCGTGTGATGGGATAAGAAATAAAATAGACTGCGGTCATGGTCGATAATTTTATGGATAGCATCCACCTATAGTGGACTATTTATAAATAGTATCGGGCTACTCGTTTGTTGGTTAAATGTTATTATTGGGTTTATAACATTGATAACATAAATTATTTGCGCTTATAAGTTGTTTACTTGTTATTTATTTCAGATATGTCTATTGATTCTATTCGCACGAAGATTTGTCGTTTAGCTTATTCCGATGGTGTTCCGGACTCCTTTCGATTTCGACTACTCGGTTTCCTGGCACGGAAAGAGATAGGTTTCTTGAGGTATGAGGATTCCCCTGATTTCCCTAACCTGAAGAGATTTCTCATGAGGTTTAAAAACCTTGTACGGATGTACGTGTTCTATGGTGGTGTTAGTATGTCGGGAAAGACTGTTTGCGAGCTTCTACTTGCATGTTTTCCGACTTGGTTCCTGGCCCTCAGAGAAGCAGTCGTCCCGACCCACATCGTTCACGAGGACCCAATGGCTCTCATTGCGGAGTTACTCGTGGTAGATGCGGAGAGGATTGATATATTGCGGACTTCTTATGAGGCGGAGAGGAAGTTCTGGGATCGTCCTATTAGGAATGTTGATGTCAATCAACGTTTTACGGCCCGGGACAATGAGTCCATCATTGATGAGTACCTCCAGTCACTAAGGATTGATGATCTTGATCATGACGGACTCGTTCACGATGTGAATGAGCTGATCTCTGATCAATCCATTGATGAAGTGGGCGATTCCGAGTCTGTAAGTCTCGTTCACGACGTGAATGAGCTGAGCTCTGATCAGCCTACTGAGGAAGTGAGTGATGCCAGGAAGGAGAGACCTCCAATCATAAAGGTCTATCAGAGGAGGAACAAGAAGTTAAAGGTAGATGGAGGTATGTCAGACTCTTGTAACATTAAAAACCAAATTATACTAGTTTAGTCCTCACGGACGGATTTAACTAGTGGATACTAATTGTGGTTTGTTGCAATCTTTGTAGGTTCGACTACAAGGAACGAGTAGGACGACTTCAAGTTCTTGAGCTCGACAAGCAACATTCAGTTGATGCAGTTGTCTAGCAGACTTGGAGATTTCTATCTTACGTTTTATCTTGGTTTTTGGATACTAGATTCAGGATTATTACTTTTACACTACATTTAGTTGCCTTGTTTTGGCAGGATACTTATGTTTTACATATTAATGGATGATTATTTTCTTACATTGTATTAAGGATTTATTTCTTTAATACTGGTTGTTTTGATATATCATTCGTAGTGGGAGTAATAACTGTGAATTTTGAAGGATATTCCAAAATGTGTTATGATAAATGTCGCACTTCTTGTTCAAAGTTGTCTTTTAACATAATACTACGTCACTATGTCTAAATCTATTTCCTTTCCTTATTTGAAATGAAGTGATTAGCATTCATGTTAATCATAGATTTCATTGTGATTTATTATGAATTGATTAGCATTCGCGCTGCGATCGCGTTTTCCCTTCCCACGGAAATGCTAATTGTAAGTTTCATTGGTTAAATCTGTTCGGAAATAAGGATAATTTGCACACGAAGTGTCGCAATTTCAAATGATAGATTTAGTAATTAGTTGGACAAGTAGTTATTTTTTCGAGGAAAGACAAGTATTTATTCTTGATTAACGTCCAAGAATAAAAGGAAATTATGGATTGGAACATCATAAGGCCGGAAGTACAAGACAGATAACCAAAAGGATCTGCACAAGATTATTTTAAGAATCCTTGTCACAGTGGGAGTATTTTCGGGTGTGTCTCGAAAATTGTGAATTGTTCATCAAGAAATCTAGTTTCTTGGACAATGAACAGACCAAGTTGACTGGTAAAGGATAAGTTAGATGAAGATGGTTGCTTATCATTGATTAGTCTATGAGTTTAACACTCGAAAGACTTGCAAGTTGTATGCTCATAATAGTTGAGGACATACATGAGCGAACATGGATGTAGTTTGAGAAAAGGGAAGAATTTTCTCAACAGTTCTATGTTTCGGGACAAACACTTTGAAATGTGTGGTTCAATGATTAAAGCATTCATTTGTCGAACAACACATATAAGTCCGTTCATGAAATGTGTTGACAAATGGTATATCTCTCATCTACAAAGGACGTTGAAATGGTTGTCTTGTACATTGTGTGATAATATTACTAGCACTTGAATAAGGTGTGAAAGTATTATCTGACACAATAAGTGGTGATTATCCGAACAGTTTAGAATGAAAGGTTAGGAGTAATGTTGGATATATCCTACAGTCGGATAGTATAACATTATTCAAGTACTCTTCATAGACTACTGTTGTGGCAAAGTTTGCAATGCACATTGATATTGCATAAAGAGCCAAACATATGTTAATGCTGGGTGCATGGTAACGGATATAGTCCATCATATTTGTGGACACGGATAATCGAATGGTAGCTAGAAAAACGACATCATCGACCTTTTACTATGGATTCACGCAAGAAGCAGAATTGTCTTGAAGATTCTCAAGCAGTGAAATGCTGAGAGGGAGCTAGATAATTCAAGGCTTGGCTTCGTGAATTGGCAGTAATCTCAATTTGTTAGAATTCTTACACCCCTGGAGAATTCTAAGTGCAGTAACAAATTTTCTGAGATTTGGAAATGCCGGTAACAACATAGTGAGTACCTTAAATTAAGGCGATTTCGTGGAGAAAATAGAAACACTAGAGGAATGTACGATGACGGTTCCTTCACTAAGTGCACCATGTCAGGTATACTGTAGCACGTGGCTGACATGTCTTAGTGAACCTCCCACTAAGAGGTACAAGGTAAAGGTAAAATCTTTGAGTATAAGTGGGAGAAAAAGTGTATGATGGTTGTTAACGATTGCGATCGTGCGATTGTTAACATTGTACATGGATGAAGTCATATGGTTTCCTGTAGACGCGTTGGTATACTAAAAGGTTTTACTTTAGTATAAGTGGGAGATTGTTGGGGTTGTTGTATACCTAAAGCAAAACCGGTTGTTTTAGTGGTTACGACACCGGTCCACTGTTAACAATCCCTATCTGGAAGAATATGTTTAAGCAAGAATAAAGCCCATTATCTCATGTTTTAGACCACGTGTCGATCTGAGTTCGGAGAGGATCACGAAGGTCGTTGATAATGATGAGATATAAACAGTTCACAGTCGAGATAGCTTGGGCTGAGCTATCGGTCTAGACTGCAGCTTAATGGTAGTGATGAGTCCTAATCACTAATTATGCTGGTACGGTGGAACGTACTGAGGATCAATAGAGATGATGCTCTTCTGATACTGACCCTATATCATAGGTGATATAGGTGAAGAGCTATGGATCTCAGGCTCTAGCTCGATCTTAACCTTGGTAAACTATTAGATGTATATGTATTCTTCGATGTTACTTTGATTTACGATGATATGAACTTCTCGTTAGTTCATCTTAATCATGTCGTACTTTGGGTAACACGAAGATGCATAGTATGTCTAATAAGTGTTATCAACAAGCCGTGTCCTGTGTGAGTGCAGGCTGACGATATCCCCTCAAGGGAGTTCACAATGTTTATTATACCAAGTCATGCATGCTGATTAAGTTCAGGTATAATAATGAGGAGTGAACGGGTACTACCTGAGGAATAGATGTTGACAATTAGGAGCAGTCATGGTAGCTCTAAATTGGTTAACGGATATGGAAGGTCTTAAACACGGGGGTCGAACTATACAAAATACCTACCCAATCTACATAATTGGGACAGAGCGGTGATTCAGCTATAACACTTTAGTGGAGTGCGTTATAGTTCTAATGAGATACATGTTCAGGGGTGGACATGGAAATATCGAATTAGATAAGGCCCAACTCTGTCTGGTATCCGATCCTTAGGGTGGCCCAAACAGACCTAAGGAATCGATCTAAACAGTGTTATTGAGTATGGGCTCAATAATTGGACTCAGGCCCAGTATATGATATATATTGGATTTATATCCATGTATATGGATAAGATTAAATCTAATAGGATAAGATTTATTTAATTAAATCTTATGGGGATAAATATCATATAAATAAATATATTTTGTATATATTTATTTATTTATTCTTCTACTGGAATTAGGATTAAATTCTATCTGTTAGAATTAATTCCGGATATACAGTTGCATAACGGAACAGATTAATTCCTTATTAATTCCGTATTAATAAAGGAATAAGATTTGTAAGTTATGGAAAGAATAAATATGGGATATGGCATTAATATGGTTGGAGATAAATAAGGAATCATATCTCCTTATTTATGAACCATATAAATATACTCTCAAGTCTCACAAAAAACCCTAGCACACATTCTGACCTAGCCACCAGAATTCTCTACGAGAATTGGCGCAGAACCCTGGGCGAGTGAGAGAGAGTCGGCCGAGTCTGAGGAGAAGAGATCGAGGTTCCAGTGATCTCGAGACGTCCACCAAGTCTCGGATTTCAAGGTGTGGGATCACATCCTAGAAGATCAGAACCGTAGATCGATCAGACACGACTCGGATTCCTCGTTTCCATAATCGTAAGGTATGTACTCGAGCTTTTGTATGACATTATGTGCATGATCGACTCAACACAACCGAACCAAGATCTGGGGGTCGGGGCGGCTTTCAAGCAGCCGTTCCAACACTTGGTTCATGGATAGTGGTGCTACAAATCATATCACTAATGAGATGGAGAATCTCACTATGAGTGCTGCATACAATGGTTCTGAGGCTGTCATGGTTGGGGATAGTAACTTTCTGCGTATTTCTTCTATTGGTTCCTCCTCCATTTCTGTACCTCTTTCTAACTCTTCCACTCACTCAGCTTCTCTTGTGTTGAATAACATCTTGTTTGTTCCTTCTATAGCTAAAAATCTGTTAAGCATTTCACAGTTTACACATGATAATGATGTTCTAATAGAATTTCATAATGATTGTTGTTTTGTCAAGGACAAATTCACACACAAGACTCTACTGAAGGGGCCACTTGTTAATGGACTTTACCAGCTGGATCTCTCTAGGTTGTCTCTCAAGTCTGCAGCACCCAGTTTCAACTTGAGTTCTGATTTAGATTCCAATAAGATAGGATCCTGTAATGCTCTTCATGTTAATCTGCCATCTAGTGGCCATTTTTCTTCCAGTAATGATCCTACTGTAAAACCTGTATCTGTTCAAGCACTTAGTGCTTCAACATCTTGTACTGATTTGAATACTTTACATCAGGTTTTTGGCCATCCTAGTGATAATATTCTGTCTAAAGTGTGTGGTGTTTTACAAATTCCATTTTCTGCTGCTAAACTTAATTTCTGTGATGCTTGTAAGAAGGGAAAGATGCATCAATTCCCTCATATATCCAGTACTTCCAGGTCTTCCAAACCCTTTGATTTGGTTCATTCTGATGTATGGGGACCTGCTAGTACTTCCACATCCAAGGGGTTTAGGTATTACATTCACTTCATTGATGATCATACCAAATACACTTGGATATTTCCTATGACTCTTAAATCTGAAGTTAATCAGATTGTTAGAAACTTCATTTCTTATGTTAAGTGTCAATTCTCTACCTCCATTAAAGTTTTTCAATCTGATTGGGGAGGTGAATATAGACCATTAGTCTCCTTTCTTCAGTCCAATGGTATCCATTTCCAACATCCATGTCCATACATTCATACTCAAAATGGTATGGCTGAAAGAAAGCATCAACATATTGTTGATATGGGCTTAACTCTTCTGAGTCATGCATCTCTTCCTCTTTCATTTTGGTGGGAGGCTTTTCATACAGCTGTCTACATTATCAATAGGCTTCCTGCTGCTGGTTTGCAGTTTCTCTCTCCCTTTCAGCTTCTCTTTTCTTCCCAGCCTAACTACAAGTTCTTAAAAGCATTTGGTTGTGCTTGTTTTCCATTTCTAAGGCCATATAACAATACTAAACTACAGTTCAGGTCTTCTAAATGCATCTTTATAGGTTATAGTGACAATCACAAGGGATATAAATGTTTACATCCATCTAGGAGGATCTTTATAGCTGATACAGTGCATTTCAATGAGAAAGAGTTTCCTTATACTTCCTTGTTTCCTTCTACCAGCTCTACATCTTCTTCCTCTCCACAACCAGTGTTGTTTACTCCTGTTACTCCCCCTGGTTTTTCTCCTCTCCATTCTAATAGCTCCTCATCACCCACTCCTCCTCATTCTCCACTGCATGTTCTGACTTCTACTCCTCATGATCACACACTCTCTTCTCATCAATCTGACCATGATCACACTAGTAGTGATCAGATGCACACTCCTTCTCATGATCACACACTCTCCCCTCATCACACACCCTCCCCTCATCACACACTCTCTCCTCATCAGTCTGATCTTGATCATGATCACACTAGTAGTGACTACTCCCCTTCTTCGTCTTCTCCCTCTTCACACAGGTCCAGTTCTTCTTCTTCTTCTCCCTCTCCTCCACCTCTCTCTCCTTCCCCTCTCAATTCTCATCCTATGGTTACCAGAGCCAAGAATGGCATCTTCAAGCCAAAGTATTGTTTGCACTCTAGTCTGATTCTTCCTTCTGAGCAATCTTCTCCAGCAGAGGCTCTTAAGTCTCCATTGTGGAAGGCAGCCATGCAAACTGAGTTTCAGGTTCTTGTGGATAATCAGACTTGGGTACTTGTCCCATTTACTTCTGATATGAAGGTAATTTCTAATAAATGGATTTTTAAAGTGAAGACTAACTCTGATGGTTCTCTGGACAAGTTGAAAGCCAGGCTAGTGGCTAGGGGGTTTGAGCAGTTTGCAGGTGTTGACTATCTTGAAACTTTTAGTCCAGTGGTTAAACCTTCTACTATCAGACTTGTATTTGCTCTTGCAGCAACCAGGGGATGGTCTGTCCAGCAACTTGACATTAATAATGCATTCTTAAATGGTGTTCTTGAGGATAAGATTTTCATGTTGCAACTGATTGGTGTTTAAATGTTAGGATTTTCGTAGTGTTTTCGAGTCCGTTTTCGTTATGTTTTGTGTCTCTTTCGTTTGTCTTTTGCTATGATTTGGTTGCTTTGGAGTTTTTGGTATTGTAGGATAAAAAGGACGGAAATGAGAAGAAAATGAGAAGAAAGAAGCATTATATCGAAGAGGGGTTCGATAGGAGCATGTAGGCGAAAACGGAGGTCGATTTGGAGTTCGGACGAGGAAGATACGACCGAAACATGAAAGGTGCGCAATCGTCCAGCGTTGGACGACCGTCCAGTTTACGGTGGACGAGCGTCCAGAGTAGAAAAGAAGCGCAGAGCGAGTGCGACGTTGGACGACCGTCCAACGCTCCGGCCAGCTGTTATTTCCTTGTATAATTAGGTTTTCATACCTATTATATATACTATCCCTTGTGCACGAATTCTAAACACTTTTACTCTATTTTAGCTTTAGTTTTCAGTATTCAAACACTTTAGATTAACTTTCTATTGTTCGGATCCGGATTCGTAGTTCGTTTAATTCAAGACTTCGTTTATTTAATTCAAGTTCTTCGTCTTCGTTTAATTCGCGTAAGTTCTTTTATTGCTTTCGTTTATTTGCTTAAATTGCTTTGCTTTAGTTTTAGATTCATTCTCTTAATTGATTTGTTTAATTTGCTTAGTTTAAATTTCGTTCTTTCGATTTCTAGTTCTAGTTTAGATTCGTTTTTCTTCGATTTCAATTCTCTCGTTTTTAAAGCTTTCAAAGTTAGATTTATTTCTCCTTTTAATTTCCAGATTTTAATTCATCATGTCTAAGTTAGTTTATGCTTTCTTCTTTGCTTTCTTTATTGTTTTCTTTTCGATTTTCGCCTAGGTAGATTTATTGCTTTCTTCTAGTTTAATTTTCTAAGTTTATTTAGTTCTATTTATTTCAAGCTTTTAGATTAGTTTTATTTGCTTTGATTTATTTTCTTGCCTAGGATTTAAAATCAAAACCCCAAAAATATTTTTTACTTGCTTTCTTAGATTAGGTTTTACTACATAATTAATTGCCCTGTTAAGTTTTCCTTGAGATTCGATACTTAGGTTTTACTTGCTAGTGCTACGATAGATTTCGTCTATTGCGAACACTTTTTGGTGAAACAAATTTTGGCGCCGTTGCCGGGGAAAACTTTAGGCTATTTGATTGTGTAGTATTTTTATTTTATTTTATTTGTTTTTCGTTCGATTTCTTTTCCCTTCCACTCGGTGCGTTTAATCCGTTTGTTGAGTGTTGTGTAAGCAAGGTCGTCGAAGTCTCTAAAGGAAGTTGACACCTCACATCGACGTCATCAATAGAAGAAGGCGCTCTAAACCGCGACGAAGGAAGAAGAAGACGAGAGTTCGAAGCAATGGCACAAAAGATGGGAGATTTTGCTCGTCCCACCTTCACCGCCACCACTTCGGCAATTGTCCTAACCACCGAGGTTAGGAATTATGAGCTTAAACCGCACCACTTGGCTTTGCTCCCTACCTACTACGGGCTGCCCAACGAAGATGCTCTCACGTTCATTCGCGAATATTGCACGATGGTGCAAAATTTTCCACTGGGAGAGCTTTCGGAGGACGACTTGAAGATGAAGTGTTTCCAATACACGTTGAAGGATAGAGCAAAGTCATGGTATCTCACTCTCCCGGCCAACTCTCTCACAACTTGGAATGCGGTGTGCGAGAAGTTCATGATGAAGTACTACCCCAACCACAGGACACAAGAGGTGCGATCGAAGATCATGAATTTTGCTCAAGGAGCCGATGAGCCTTTTCATGAGGCTTGGGAGAGATTCCAAGAATTGTTGCAGCAGTGCCCTTACCATCAAATGGCGTCCGAGTTGCTTTGGCAATATTTCTACGACGCCCTCAACCAGACTTGTCAGTTCATGGTGGATAGTTCGGCCGGAGGCAACATAGCGGTCAAGACAGCTGACGAGTTGAAGGATATTTTCGAGACGCTCGCTGCGAGTTCTCAACAAAAATCAGCTAGACCGAGGAAAGTGGAGGCGAGTGCGATTTCGATGAGTCCCGATTTGAAGAAGCAAATGGCCGACATGTTAAGGGATCTCGAAAACTTGAAGATGAAGCAAAGTGCACCGGCCCCGAAGGAGGAGGAAAGGAAGCCGGACCAATGCGAAATTTGTGGAGAGTTGGGACACATCAAGGAGGTTTGCCACAACATGGGAGCATTCACTCATGAAGGAGGAGCCGATGTCTTTGCTGCCCAAGGTTACATGCCACAAGGACCACCACGTCAAGGGCAAGGTACGAACCAGAATTTTCAATATCGTCGCCCTCCACCATATAACAACCCATATCCTCCTCCACCAAATCCCTACTACCCTTCTCCACCATATTATCCACCTCCTCAATACCCTCCACATCCCTATTATCCACCACCTCCATATTACGCACCTCAACCTACTCCTACATCACCACCATCATACCCAAATTCTCGTCCTCAAGGACCTCCACAAAAGCCTCCCGTCAATGAGGATCGTCTCCATGAACTTGATGCGAACATAAAGAGGCTCGAGTTGGCCATTGGCCAAATTTCTAGTTCCATGCACCTGATGCAACAACCGGGGCGAATTCCGAGCCAAGGGATTCAACCACAACAAGCCAACGAGGTGCAAGCCCCATACCCTCCATATGTTCCTCCCGTTCCACCTCACCAAGCTCATGCAATCACGGTGTTACAACACAATGGTGGCTCGTTGTCGACTCAAAGCCATTCTAGCCAAAGGTGGAGCCCGAATTCGCGTTGGGAATCGAGCCAAAACCATGCAGCACATCACGTTGGACGGGCGTCCAACGTTTCTGGACGACCGTCCAACGTTGGACGGCCGCCCACCTTCACGCCAGCCCCTGGACGAGCTCCACCTCCTTCTCCAGCGAAGCCCGCGCTGGACGGGCGTCCAACGTACGTTGGACGACCGTCCAACGCTGAAGAGACGCCAAGCACGACGCCAACCTTGGACGAGCGTCCAGCCTGCACTGGACGAGCGTCCAACGCCCAGAATGCACGCATGGAGTTCGAGAAAGCCGAGAAGGAGGCCAAACCTCTTCACAAGACGCCCGATCCGTACGTTCCCCCTATTCCATTCCCGAGTAGAGTGAAGAACAAGAAGCAGACGCTCAACCCTTATGTTCCACCTATTCGGAGTGTTTCTAGGAAGGAGAGAAAGGATCTCGAGCCTATCAACTCGTTTCCTAAGAGAAGAGATCCGGGAGGTTTCGACTTGAGCATTGTTTTGGATAGTGGAGAGACCGTCTCGGGATTGATGGATCTAGGAGCTGCGGTGAATTTAATGCCGTATTCTATTTTCGAGAAGATGAACTCAAGAGTCCTTCAATCTACCGACATGCGCATTGAGCTAGCAGACGGTACCGTGAGTAATCCATTGGGAGTTGTGGAAGATGTTACAGTCCTTGTTGGTGAAATTCGAGTCGTTACCGACTTCGTCGTGCTTCATGAAGGCAAGGGAGCCAAGAGCGCAACCGGTCATCTACTCTTGTTGGGACGACCGTTTATGGCCACTACCCGAGCCCGGATTGATGTAGGTACCGGCACATTAAGCATGGCCGGCGAAGGAGGTTCGGTAACGTTTTCGGTTTTTGGAAATTCACCTTCTAGTCCAACTTCTTCTCTTCATTCATGCTCTTTTGTTAAGCTTGCTAACCCTCTTGTTGAGGTACATGTTTGTGAGATTTCTGATAGGGTAGCATCTCTTGAAGAATTCATTGATGAAGAAGAGTCCATTGAAGATGACAAATTCTTTAGTTGTGTGGATGAAGAAGAGGATATTATCAAGGAATTTCTACAAAATCTGGAGGAGGTTGATGCGGTGGAAGAGGAAAGATCGACACTTGCGCCGAATGAGGAAGAGGACATAATCGAAGATTTTCTACGGAATTTGGAGGAGGAAGATGAAGTGGACGAGGAAAGCTCAACACACGCATCGAATGAGGAAGTGGTCCTTAACTCTTTTCTTTCTAACCTCACCATTTGTGAATCGTCTTTTCTTGTAGGGTCTAACTCGACGATGTTCGAGGGGGAGATGAGTGTCCAAGATAACCCTCTTTTCGAGTTTCAAGCCGAAGAGAAAGAAGAGTCCCCCTTTGCACCGAGAGTCACCGATGGATGGTTAAAGACGTTGCTCGTTGCAACAGATTTAGGATGAGCATTTGTGGTACGTCAAGCTAATGACGTTAAACAAGCGCTTGGTGGGAGGCAACCCACTTTCTTTATCTTATTTTTGTAGAATAGGATTTATTTTGTTTTTATTTTTTTTTATTTTCATTATTTTTCGTTCGTATTTCGTTAAATGTTTGTGCAGGGATTAGTTCCTACGGATTGCAAATGGCACGGAAGGCCTCGAGAGGAAGAAAAGGGGAGAATTCGGGCAAATTTTCGCGAGGGCCGCGCTGGACGGGCGTCCAACGTGCAGTGGACGAGCGTCCAGCGTAATTTCAAGTTTTTTCAGATTTTCAGCGAAGGCTACGTTGGACGGGCGTCCAACGTAATTAAATCCTCCAGTTTTCAGCGCAAGACGGGCCCCCTATTTGATTCAAAAGCAGCAAGCCGCCGCCGTTCACCTCCGCTCTACCGAACCCAAACGACCCTCGGTTTTGGTCTTCTTATGATCCTCGTTGGCAAGATCCACGATTCCAAGGTTTCTCAACCCATAGCATTGTTTGTGTCTTTTAATTTTTGTTTTGAGTCTTTTATTTCTTTTTCTTTATTTTGTGCAATTTTACGCTTTGGTTTTGCGTTTTGTGTTTGTTTTGTAGGTACTACTTGGAATTTCTCGGAATTTCAAGTGTGTGGGTCATCATCTTGCGATAAGTTTCTTCTATCCCTTCTCTATTTTATTTTCTTGCAATGAGGTCATTGCTTGATTTTAAGTGTGGGGGGGGGGGGGGGTCTTTGAAACTTTTGGCATGCAATTTTTAATTTTGTTGAGTCTTAGGAGTTAATTGAGTCAAATGAGCATGTGATGATAGTATTGTGGATTTGGCCGATGATAGAAAATTTTTGTTGATTTTTGGAGAAAATTTCATGATCTTTATTATGCATGGAACCTTGGCGAAGCGACGCATTTTATTTGATGAATTTGACGTATGCTATGATGTCGGGAACTAATTAGTTTGAACCCGTGAGATTTGAGCTATTTGTGCATATTTATGCCTATTCTTTGATTGCGTGATCATGCATGCTTCGTTGTTTCTAGAACTTGCCTTGTTTCTCCATCAAGACCTTAGTATATTTACGAACTAGGAGATGATCTTAGGCCATCTTTCTTTAGCCACATGATCCCTATACACTAACCTTGTTCATAAACCTTTGTTTACCCCTTTTGAGCCTTTGTTAGCCGTTCTTTGTAAAACCGGATGATAGGAGGTTTGGATGGTTATGGGTATCCTTAGTATTTGTGGTTGGTGATATGGAAGGAGTTGAATAGAAAAATTTGATTGTGGTGAAAAAGGAGGAGAAAGGAGTTTTAGATGCTTGATTTATGTAGTTAGCTATCCCTATGAGCTTAAAAAAAAAAGAAAAAAAAAAAAAAAAAGGATGAAAAAAAAAAAATAGAGCCTTTGTTCTACATTAGAAAGAACATTTATTAGTAGAGCTCTAGAGAAAAAAAAAAAAAAAAAGAAAAAAAAGAAAAAAAAAAAAAAAGAAAGAAAGAATAAGAATATAAGCATAAGGGGATAGTTAGCTTTGATTTGTATAAGTTGATAGTTTAGCATCTTTGAGTTTGTATTTGGTGTGTTGGATGGTAGAAGATGGAGATAAAAATCCATACTTTGGTTTGAGTTGAAAAAGAGGTTGATGATTTGGAGTATTTTTGAGTCACTTGGCCTATATAATCCCTACCTTAACCAATGTCCCTACATTACAAGCTTATATAAAGACCTTTTTGATCCTAATTTGTAAGTATTACATTAGGTGGAGATGTTGAGATTGAAGGCAAGCCTATGGTAAACATGTTGCATTGCATTGATATTGAGTGAACCCTATGATGTGCATTATCTTATACATCTTTTCTTTGAGAGAGATGAGTGTTCACTTCCATATATAAAATTTCACATGTTGGAGAGTGTTTTTGATGGATTAGCATATTTTGAATTAGTTGAGTAAATTGTGTTGATTGATGCTAAGGTTGTGTGCATAGTTTTGATCATGATCATGAGAGTTTGTTTTCGAAAAGTTTTGAGGCCTATATAGTTCACAATGCTTGAGTCTATTGCTTATTTCGTTTTTGTTATTGTTCGGGACGAACAAAGGTCTAAGTGTGGGGGAGTTTGATTGGTGTTTAAATGTTAGGATTTTTGTAGTGTTTTCGAGTCCGTTTTCGTTATGTTTCGTGTCTCTTTCGTTTGTCTTTTGCTATGATTTGGTTGCTTTGGAGTTTTTGGTATTGTAGGATAAAAAGGACGGAAATGAGAAGAAAATGAGAAGAAAGAAGCATTATATCGAAGAGGGGTTCGATAGGAGCATGTAGGCGAAAACGGAGGTCGATTTGGAGTTCGGACGAGGAAGATACGACCGAAACAAGAAAGGCGCGCAATCGTCCAGCGTTGGACGACTGTCCAGTTTACGGTGGACGAGCGTCCAGAGTAGAAAAGAAGCGCAGAGCGAGTGCGACGTTGGACGAGCGTCCAACGTACGTTGGACGACCGTCCAACGCTCCGGCCAGCTGTTATTTCCTTGTATAATTAGGTTTTCATACCTATTATATATACTATCCCTTGTGCACGAATTCTAAACACTTTTACTCTATTTTAGCTTTAGTTTTCAGTATTCAAACACTTTAGATTAGCTTTCTATTGTTCGGATCCGGATTCGTAGTTCGTTTAATTCAAGACTTCGTTTATTTAATTCAAGTTCTTCGTCTTCGTTTAATTCGCGTAAGTTCTTTTATTGCTTTCGTTTATTTGCTTAAATTGCTTTGCTTTAGTTTTAGATTCATTCTCTTAATTGATTTGTTTAATTTGCTTAGTTTAAATTTCGTTCTTTCGATTTCTAGTTCTAGTTTAGATTCGTTTTTCTTCGATTTCAATTCTCTCGTTTTTAAAGCTTTCAAAGTTAGATTTATTTCTCCTTTTAATTTCCAGATTTTAATTCATCATGTCTAAGTTAGTTTATGCTTTCTTCTTTGCTTTCTTTATTGTTTTCTTTTCGATTTTCGCCTAGGTAGATTTATTGCTTTCTTCTAGTTTAATTCTCTAAGTTTATTTAGTTCTATTTATTTCCAGCTTTTAGATTAGTTTTATTTGCTTTGATTTATTTTCTTGCCTAGGATTTAAAATCAAAACCCCAAAAATATTCTTTACTTGCTTTCTTAGATTAGGTTTTACTACATAATTAATTGCCCTGTTAAGTTTTCCTTGAGATTCGATACTTAGGTTTTACTTGCTAGTGCTACGATAGATTTCGTCTATTGCGAACACTTTTTGGTGAAACAGCAACCACAGGGGTTTGAGGATTCTGTGCATCCTGATTATGTGTGCAGACTAAAGAAATCATTGTATGGTCTGAAGCAGGCACCACGAGCCTGGTATGATACTCTTAAAACCTCTCTTATAGATATGGGTTTTACTCGATGTTCTTCAGACTTCTCTCTGTTTTTCAAGCACAATGGATCTGGTTTGTTATTGATACTAGTCTATGTGGATGATATTTTGGTATGTGGTGATGATAGTGCTGCTGTCTTGAGTATCATTGATGAACTAAAGGTCAAGTTTAAGCTCAAACACATGGGAGATGTGCATTATTTCTTGGGTCTTGAGGTGATTAAAAAAGGGTCTGATTTTATTCTCTCTCAACACAAGTATCTGCTGGATCTTTTACAGAAAACTAACATGGCTGCTAGCAATCCATGTTCTTCTCCTATGGCGGTTAATACTAGGCTTTCAAAGTATGAGGGTACTGCATTTCGTAATACTCTTCTGTACAGGAGTACAATTGGGGCCTTACAGTATCTTACTCTCACACTTCCAGATATTGCTTTTTGTGTAAACAAGCTAAGTCAGTTCCTTCATTCACCTATGCTTGAGCACTGGATTGCTTGTAAACGCTTGTTGAGATATCTTAAAGGGTCTGCTTCTACTGGTCTTGTGTTTACTCCTTCTTCATCTAACTGTCTTGAGGCTTATTCTGATGCCGATTGGGCTGGTGCTTCGGATGATCGACGCTCAACTGGTGGCCACTGTGTGTTTTTTGGGTCAAATCTAGTAGTATGGAGTTCCAAGAAACAGGATGTGGTATCCCGTAGTAGTAGTGAAGCAGAGTACAGGGCACTGGCCAATGTTGCTTCAGATGTGATCTGGTTGAGTGCTTTATGCACTGAGCTTGGTATTTCAGTTTCTACTCCTCACAAAATCTGGTGTGATAATACAGGAGCTGTGTCTCTATCTTCAAATCCTGTATTCCATGCTCGGACAAAGCATGTGGAGATTGATGTTCATTTTGTGCGAGAGAAAGTTATGGCGCGAATCTTGGATGTAGGGCATGTTCCTGGTATGGATCAAGTAGCTGACATCTTCACAAAACCTCTCACGTGTGAACGGTTTCATCTTCTTCGTGAGCGGTTATGCTTGTGTTCTGGTGATGATATAGTCGCAGGTGAAGGTTCAGAAGATGTGTGTGATGGTGTGGAAGTGAATGCAGGTTTCACTGGTGCTGATGTTGTTACTTGAAGAGTGGGATTGAAGAGATGGAGTTAGAGTTTTCTGGGAGCATATTGAGGCATGTTTATACATGCTAATAATATTAGAAGTAAAGATCCAGTTGTCATCCAACTGGACCAATAGGAGAGTAGCTTGACTTGTAAGCATTTGCCAGCATGGCATAGTTAGTTACGATTCACGTGAATATCACGTGACTCTCTTCTCTCTTATTTCATTTTTGTATAAGTACTACTGTAGCACCATCTCTCATTTCACTTTTCTCATAATGGAAACTACCTTCTCTCTGCATCTTTTCTCTGCTTGTAACATTAGCAAACACTTAACAAGGGCACCACAAAGCTTCCTAATCCACCCCTCCTTAAAAAGTCTGCCGAAAAGAATGTGGCTAAGTCGGGTGGGACGAAGTAATAACTTTGTTGAAGTGAGAGTGTATTATAAATTTATTATTATTATCTCATTAAAAATATCCTTTTTACTTATTGAATTGTCTCGTTTAAAAGGTTCATTTCATTTTTTTTCTTTGGCAAAAAAAAAAAAAAAGTTTAAATGGTATACTTTTTCCTAAAGTAACGTACCGAAAAGGAAATATACATTTGCATTTTGAATAAGACGGGATGAGTAGCAATTAATAAAGTGATTAATGTAACGTGATTTGATTACAACAAAGATGTAAAGGGTACTTGTCCCATAGACTTATGTTGGCATGCATAACCTTGAGATTAAGGAAATAAGAAGTTAAGATATTATAAAAAAATTTAAAACCAAAGCAAAAAACTAACACAGAAACAGAGGAAGAAGAAAAGAAAAGAAAAGCGAAATCTAACAGTCACTTTGTGTTTGAATCAATGTTTTTAAAGTCGAACCGAAGGTCGAACCGGCGAGGCCTTCGGTTCATGGTTTGATCGGTTGAACCGTGGTTTAATCGGTCAAAACCGGAAATAACCGGGAAAAACCGCGAACCGGAATTACGGCAGTTCATGGTTCAACCGGCGGTTCGGTTCGGTTCTTAAAACACTGGTTTGAATATATATACATTCAAGACTCTTTTCATTTCCACAACCAATAGTAAGAACAAGGCCTTGTACAATTATTGTCCCTCGGCTTCCAAAGATCGTCACGCGCCATCACTGCAAGCTGATACAATATTCACAAATCGTAAGTCGAAATCAAGAATCACATTGTTCTCATCAACAACAATCTGGCAGCACATCACCAAACCAACATACAACGTTAATGTACACAGACGAGCAAGGAAACCCGTATGCAAACACTCTCTATCTAAGCTTACATAGTCGAGCAATACAGAATTTGATTGAAGTAAACTCATAACAAAGACCAACAGATAGATATCTAGTCTGTCAATGAGAGCTCATTAATCCCTCAATAACAGTTAAGTTCTTGGCATGCCACAATACAAAATGAAGTTGATTTAAATTTGTTGAATGTGTTTACCATCTTATTAACTTGGGACAACATTGCATAATTTCCCACACTAAGTGAACTTGCTTGTATGCTTATAACATATTATCATATTTCAGATTTTTTATGTTGGAGGCATGCAGAAGGTCAAATGGCGCATCGAGTCTTTTTGAGAATTTATATTTCTACATATATATTTCTAACTCCTAAGCACGTTTGCAAAAGCTTAGACTATGGATTCTAGGTTTCATTTAGATATACTCATTTTGGCTTGGTTGTATCGTGGTTTTAAATTTGAGAGCTTCTTTTCATCTTTGAACCTTGGCACTGCAGAGGAATTAGTCATTTATTAATACACACGCATCCAAACAGTCCCTTGCGAGTAGGGTTTTAGGCCTTTATCCAAAACCCTTCAGAATTCACTGTACACTAGAGATCGAGATCTGTTTTCCGGTCGTCTGCCGTCCGTAACGCTGCCACTAGGCTAGCGTCTCAATCGAAGTCAGCTCCCTCCTCCTCGGCGTTCCGCCTCCCCTCCAGAAACCCCTTGCTAGCTCAACCACTGGGGAATCCTCCATGGTGCAAGGGGTGCAGTTGCACCCCCAATTTTTTTAATTTTTTTTTTATTTTTTTTTTTTTATTACTATATATACATATATATACTACACCCCTAAAAAAAATTAAAAATTAATATATATGTATATACTTCCTCCGTTCCACTCCATTTGGCCTGCTCTATTATTTTATACCTCACATCTATTCAATTTATAGGCCGAATGGAGCGGAACGGAGGGAGTATAGTGCAGCAATTTACATATTTCATGTCTACTTTGTTTAAAAATAATCCACCAACCAGCCCATTGATAAATTATTTAAGCTCAATAATAAAATAAATGTATGGTCAAGTCAATAATTTGTTTGAACAGAAAATTAGATAATTAAAAAAAACTAAAATAAAAACTAATACAAAAGTGAAGAGAACAGACGCAAGTTGCAACAGAACATAATTCTTAAAAAAAAAAAAAAAAACAAACAGAGGCTGCTACTCCTGCTCGCTCGGCTGCTGCTCCCGTTCTCCGCCTCCGACACTACCACCGGCGCCGCCACGCCGCCACTGCATCTGTCCGTCCCGTCGGCGGTCCGTCATAATTGAATTTTTCGCACCCCCGAATTGAAAGTCCAGGATCCGCCACCATGGCCGGTCCTGTACTTCAGAAGGCCTTAGGCAAAAATTAAAAGTGGGCCCTTGAGAAATGAAAACTATACATATATGTATTAAAAATAATACTAACATACTCGTGTAATAAAAAAAGTTGAAATAAAGAAAAAAACTTCTTATCTTATCTAAATATAACACGTCGCTTAATTTTAAAAGCACAAGTTGTATTTGTCCAAGAGTATGTGTAAATCATCTTCCTTGCAATCGATAATATAGGCGATCTGTTCAACCTGCCTTGCAACATAGTTGATCGTACATACTAGCTTAGTCCTAATCAATTTCAACTATGTAAATTAAAAGATATTTCAGGCGAATAATCCGTATGATGAAAAAAATCTATTAGGAAATACAAGCATTTGAGAAGTAATAAATTTAACTCCACTCGCCTCAATAACCGATGGACATAAGAAGATAAAATAAAATTAAGAAGCAATAAACTGTAAATATTGAAAATTAAAAATAACGCGTCTAAACAAATAATGAAGTAGAAACTCATTTTGAATTAAATAATCCGATTCAATAAATGTAGAAAATTGTAAAGCGTGTCGTGAATATATATAAAGTATAAAATAACGAAACGACCGAAACTCGTAGGTACGTAAAAAATATTTATGGTCATGAATATATATATAAAGTATAAAATCACGAAACGACTGAATCTCGTAGGTTCATACGGAAAATTATGGGCCCCAATGATTTTGGGGCCCTAGGCCCAGGCCTCTTGGGCCGTACATCAGGTCCGGCCCTGTCCGCCACTGAGCTCAACGTATATTCCGGTACTTCCACTTCTCTTCATGCGTTGAGCTATTCATCAGCAGCTAATGTGATTGAAAATTTTAATTCTTAAAATTCGTTTTCCTTTCCATTGTTGGAAATGTGCGACAGATCGCCAGCTGAATTGAGCGTGTGTCCGGATTCGTTGCAGCCGTACCACACCGTTACTGCCTCGGCGTTGATGATGTCGATGCTCACCGCCTCTCGATACGGTTATGGTTGGCTCCACGAAGGTACTTTCACACAGTGTTTTGAAAATCGAACCGAATTGCCGGTTGAACCCCGTTGAACCATGAACCGTCATAGTTCCGGTTTGTGATTTTTCTCGATTATTTTCGGTTTTGTCCGGTTGAACCACGGTTCAACCGAAAAAACCATGAACCGATGGCCTCGCCGGTTCGACCTCCGGTTCGGTTTTTAAAACATTGCTTTCACATGATCTTTTTTTTTTCCCTTCATATATTGTTATAATTGGTTTGCTGGTCCTTTGTATGGCATGCTGTTCATGCTGTTATATGCACCTCAAAGTTATGCAACTTTCAGGCAAAAGTTCGCTATCGGCTCCAAATATTGGGATAATAATAAGAACCCCGATTCTCCGATTTTCGCCTGTCTCGGAGAAGAGGATCCACTCGATGAAGACTTGCCTATTATTGGATTCCTCAGTGATAATGCTGCTCATTTCAATTCTCTTTCTGTGTACATTGAGGTAAACTCCACTTTATTTTAATCAATTAATTATTTTTTGTTAATTAGCTTAACTATTTGTTGTATAAATCGTAGGTGCATATATAATTTCTTGCTTTAGGCTCTTTCATAATAATATATATTCATCAAATAATGATTATATAATGTATTTCTTTTTTTTTTTAATTTTTTTTTTCAAATTAATGTATGTAACGTCTATTTTGCTAGTACTATTTTGTCATATGATTACCTTTTGTAGCATCAATTTTACGGAGAGTCGATCCCATTTGGAACGATGGAGGAGGCGATGAAAAATAAAACGACACGCGGATATTTTAATTCAGCTCAAGCCATAGCTGATTATGCTGAGATTTTATTGCACGTCAAGAAACAATTTTCTGCACATAATTCTCCCATTATTGTTGTTGGAGGCTCCTACGGAGAAGGTGAATAAATATTTTTTCCATACAAAAAAAAATAATTTATACTAGTATATATTCCCTCTGCCCCATTGATATAGGGATAACATTTTTTTCAATATGAAAATTAAAAGAGAGTAATGATATTGGATAAAATGGGTTAAAATTTTATCATTTTAGATAATATCTCTATATCAGTAGGACGGACCAAAATAGAACGTATCCATGTATCAATGGGATAGAGGGAGTATGATTCTTACTGATACTCCCTATGTCGATTTTACCATGTCACTTTATTATTCATTATGGGTCTACTTTATCTATACCTATACTAAAAAGAGCCTTATGTTACAAAATAGTAGATTGTCTATTTTACTCTTTATGTAAATTAATTTTAGGAAAATATTTTTATTGATTAATTACTTTACCTAATATATATAGATTTTATATTTAGTAATAATTAAGTATTTCGTATCACTAATCTTTATTGTTAGATTCAAAATATCTTAATAATAATCCAATTAGCAGTGGTGCTATCAACAGAGTCCAATAGAGCCAACTCCAAGAGCCAAAATCATAATGCAATTATCGGTGGTAATTTTTTTTTTGCCTTTGCACTAATTGATTGCTATTTAATTTACTTGTAATACCCCACACAATTTTAAAATTTTGAATTAATATTTTGAAAAGAAAATTATTATTTAGTTGTTTTTATTTCATCTAGTTGTTAAAATTATTTCCTTATGTGATTCTAACAATTGTTCTTGAGTTGATATTTATATTTGCAGGTTGTTCGAAACTTGAAGCTACGATGCGCCACTAGTAAAAATTAAGAGTTTAATAAGACAAGTTTAGAATACGAAAAAGGTAAATTAAACGTAGGAAGTTTAAGTTCGAATTAGATGAATATTTTGTAGTTCTATTAAATTGTCTAACTTAGATATTAATTATTATCTTAAAAAGAGATTAACTAGTAAATAAAAAGGGATAAGAATAAAAGGAAAGATTAGAAAAAAAGAGAAAGGAGTATTTTCTTCCACCAGTTTCTTCCACCGCCTCACCGCGTCTGCACTTTCTCTCGCCTTTCTCTGTTCTCTCCTAATCCCCATCGCTCTCTCCCTCTTCTGCTATTTCCTTCTCTTCCTCTTCGTAGGCTCTTCCAGAATTGAGGTAAGAAGTTTCACTCTAATAACTTGGTCATCTCTGCGTTTTGGGGGTGAGTATGGGTAGAGAAGAGATTCATGAATTCTTTGGGGGATTGTCAGCCATAGGTTTAAAACCTAATTCAAATCTTCTGTTATATCTATGTGTACTCTTAACCACGATTTTTATGAGTTGAGACTTGGAGTTAATTTGCTCAATTAAAGGTAGTGAACTGATTTTATTTCGTAAACCCCTGTTTTTACAGCAGCAGGGCAGTCTCTTTCAGACCCGATTCTGGGTGTTTACTCCGGTCAAAACCTAACAAAATAGGTACCATTAGAAACCTCTTTTCATTAGCTTTCTAACGGTATCTTCGTATTTCTAATCGAATATCACATGAGATAGTTATGAGCCTCCAAAGTCCTAGTGTATAATCTGTCTGCGGAAACTGTACCTCAACCTTTCTGTTATGATTTTGGGCGTTTCTTCCAGTTTAACCCTTACAAATTAGGTACCATTGGAAACCTCTGTTTGTTAGCTTTCCAAAACTATTTTCGGATTTTCATTTGGAGTTCAAACGAAAGAGTTATAGGCTGTTGAAGTCAGTGTGGCGAATCTGCTCGCTGCTGTGTGAGTGTGGGTTTGAGTCTAAACTTCCCCACCAATTCATTGTTGAATCATATGTTTTCTTTGGGGGATATGTGGTATAAGTCCTTAGAAGTTCACTCTATGTTGTATTCTCAAAATCCGATGAATATATAGGTCGGAATCCATGTCATAAGTTGTTGTCAAAAGAGTTGGAATGTAGAATAAACTGCCTAATCTCTAATTTCAGAATTTAGACTTCTTAGAACTATGTGTATCATATTTACTTTTTAAAGTACTCCTAAAACATTATAGGATCTCAAGCTTCAAGAGTGATGTAATTTCCTTTCCTACTTACTTAAACAACACTTAATTAGTCTAATCGGCTCTATTATTTAAAGATTAAGCTTTTTGTTTCTAAATGTACATTAGAAGGTCTTAAATAGAAGTATTACATGAATCCTTTAAGGAAACCTAGTTGCTCATCATAGTTACGAGATTTGTGACTAGAAAGTTCTTGAACTCAATATACGGTGCTTGAAAGTCAACTTAAGCTTAAATATTCTAAAATGCTAGGAGTGGCGCAGTCGAGGCTCAAGGACGGACAACTTGAAGAGGTTCATTTCAATTGCATCATTTGAGGTGGGGTTTACTATAATGTGGAAAATGAAACGATTCAATTGATATTGATATGATGATGCTTTGCACATACTTGCGAACTAAAGTGGCCCACAAGGGGTTTGATCCCTAAGGGATCTAATAAGTTGATGTACCCACAAGGGGTAGACCCGCAAGGGGTCAGGTCCACAAGGGGCCGAGGCTAGTCTCACAGAAATCAACGAAGCACAAAGAGTTCGCATGGTTATGATGCAATGCGCTAATGGTTACAAATGATAAAGTTTACCCCACTGAGTGTGCTTGCATACTCACACCCCTTTACAATGTTCTATTTCAGGTTTCGGAGTCGGGACGCGTGGAAGTGGCGAATGAACTGCATATTCTCTCGCGCATAATCTATCTATTGTAAATGTTTTGGCTTGTTATATAGTCTATGATCTTGCATCGTATCTGTATATCTAGACTAGTTTGGTTATTTGGCTATAGATGGTAATGTAGACAGGTATCACAAATGTCACCTACTTTCTGCTTGATTTTGTGAATGTATATAGATGGTAGAAATCTTTGGGCAGGTGAAGTATATATTCTTTTGATGGCTCATAATTAACAGGGTTCTCTAAATTTTAGTTTGTGTATTGTTTGACTTAGAACACTTATTTAGTATGCTTTAAGGAAAATCAGGAACTAAAATTGAGTTTTCCGTTAAATAGAGTTTTCGTTTTGAACATGACTTCTGCATTTCGTTAATGAAGATATCAAATACGTATTAAAGTAGTAGCATGGAATTAGTATTTTGCTAGCGTTCTTATAAATAGAAATTGAGGGCGTTACAGAGTGGTATCAGAGCAGGTCTACGTTCCTGTAGACTTGCTTTTATTTGAGGTTACATATGATAAGCTGATTAGTAAGGTCTAACCTAATAATTCGAGAGAATATGTTGTTCATCACTGCTGCTCCACGTCGACTCCGAGGTAACATGTATCTATGAATTATATCATTGCTCTTATTAAATTATGGGGTTAAGAATGTTATGCTTATGTTGGGAAGTTTTGAAAGTATGATATTTCCATGATGCATGATGATATAGTAAAGAGACTTCAAAGGGACAGAGCATGAATTTAATGTTCTACTTGAAATGTGTAATTGCTGAGTTTTATGTCATGATCATATTAATTTATTCATGTTCACTTTGAATACATAAATATCATAATGGTTGTTGATCATGAGATCAAAGTATGTGCTTTGATAATAATGTGACGTTTTATTAAAATAGTCCTCGAAGTATAACCTTTAGAAGTTTACTTAGAGATTTACCAGGTTAATTTCGAGGACGAAATTATTTTAAGGGTGGTGGGATGTAATACCCCACACAATTTTAAAATTTTGAATTAATATTTTGAAAAGAAAATTATTATTTAGTTGTTTTTATTTCATCTAGTTGTTAAAATTATTTCCTTATGTGATTCTAACAATTGTTCTTGAGTTGATATTTATATTTGCAGGTTGTTCGAAACTTGAAGCTACGATGCGCCACTAGTAAAAATTAAGAGTTTAATAAGACAAGTTTAGAATACGAAAAAGGTAAATTAAACGTAGGAAGTTTAAGTTCGAATTAGATGAATATTTTGTAGTTCTATTAAATTGTCTAACTTAGATATTAATTATTATCTTAAAAAGAGATTAACTAGTAAATAAAAAGGGATAAGAATAAAAGGAAAGATTAGAAAAAAAGAGAAAGGAGTATTTTCTTCCACCAGTTTCTTCCACCGCCTCACCGCGTCTGCACTTTCTCTCGCCTTTCTCTGTTCTCTCCTAATCCCCATCGCTCTCTCCCTCTTCTGCTATTTCCTTCTCTTCCTCTTCGTAGGCTCTTCCAGAATTGAGGTAAGAAGTTTCACTCTAATAACTTGGTCATCTCTGCGTTTTGGGGGTGAGTATGGGTAGAGAAGAGATTCATGAATTCTTTGGGGGATTGTCAGCCATAGGTTTAAAACCTAATTCAAATCTTCTGTTATATCTATGTGTACTCTTAACCACGATTTTTATGAGTTGAGACTTGGAGTTAATTTGCTCAATTAAAGGTAGTGAACTGATTTTATTTCGTAAACCCCTGTTTTTACAGCAGCAGGGCAGTCTCTTTCAGACCCGATTCTGGGTGTTTACTCCGGTCAAAACCTAACAAAATAGGTACCATTAGAAACCTCTTTTCATTAGCTTTCTAACGGTATCTTCGTATTTCTAATCGAATATCACATGAGATAGTTATGAGCCTCCAAAGTCCTAGTGTATAATCTGTCTGCGGAAACTGTACCTCAACCTTTCTGTTATGATTTTGGGCGTTTCTTCCAGTTTAACCCTTACAAATTAGGTACCATTGGAAACCTCTGTTTGTTAGCTTTCCAAAACTATTTTCGGATTTTCATTTGGAGTTCAAACGAAAGAGTTATAGGCTGTTGAAGTCAGTGTGGCGAATCTGCTCGCTGCTGTGTGAGTGTGGGTTTGAGTCTAAACTTCCCCACCAATTCATTGTTGAATCATATGTTTTCTTTGGGGGATATGTGGTATAAGTCCTTAGAAGTTCACTCTATGTTGTATTCTCAAAATCCGATGAATATATAGGTCGGAATCCATGTCATAAGTTGTTGTCAAAAGAGTTGGAATGTAGAATAAACTGCCTAATCTCTAATTTCAGAATTTAGACTTCTTAGAACTATGTGTATCATATTTACTTTTTAAAGTACTCCTAAAACATTATAGGATCTCAAGCTTCAAGAGTGATGTAATTTCCTTTCCTACTTACTTAAACAACACTTAATTAGTCTAATCGGCTCTATTATTTAAAGATTAAGCTTTTTGTTTCTAAATGTACATTAGAAGGTCTTAAATAGAAGTATTACATGAATCCTTTAAGGAAACCTAGTTGCTCATCATAGTTACGAGATTTGTGACTAGAAAGTTCTTGAACTCAATATACGGTGCTTGAAAGTCAACTTAAGCTTAAATATTCTAAAATGCTAGGAGTGGCGCAGTCGAGGCTCAAGGACGGACAACTTGAAGAGGTTCATTTCAATTGCATCATTTGAGGTGGGGTTTACTATAATGTGGAAAATGAAACGATTCAATTGATATTGATATGATGATGCTTTGCACATACTTGCGAACTAAAGTGGCCCACAAGGGGTTTGATCCCTAAGGGATCTAATAAGTTGATGTACCCACAAGGGGTAGACCCGCAAGGGGTCAGGTCCACAAGGGGCCGAGGCTAGTCTCACAGAAATCAACGAAGCACAAAGAGTTCGCATGGTTATGATGCAATGCGCTAATGGTTACAAATGATAAAGTTTACCCCACTGAGTGTGCTTGCATACTCACACCCCTTTACAATGTTCTATTTCAGGTTTCGGAGTCGGGACGCGTGGAAGTGGCGAATGAACTGCATATTCTCTCGCGCATAATCTATCTATTGTAAATGTTTTGGCTTGTTATATAGTCTATGATCTTGCATCGTATCTGTATATCTAGACTAGTTTGGTTATTTGGCTATAGATGGTAATGTAGACAGGTATCACAAATGTCACCTACTTTCTGCTTGATTTTGTGAATGTATATAGATGGTAGAAATCTTTGGGCAGGTGAAGTATATATTCTTTTGATGGCTCATAATTAACAGGGTTCTCTAAATTTTAGTTTGTGTATTGTTTGACTTAGAACACTTATTTAGTATGCTTTAAGGAAAATCAGGAACTAAAATTGAGTTTTCCGTTAAATAGAGTTTTCGTTTTGAACATGACTTCTGCATTTCGTTAATGAAGATATCAAATACGTATTAAAGTAGTAGCATGGAATTAGTATTTTGCTATTTAATTTACTTTATCATTTGTAAAATAAATAATTGATGACTCAATTTCACTTTCGTTTTAGGAAATAATTATATTTATAAATAACCATACATATCAAACTCAACACTCTCTTCTTAATTTTTATGCTAAAAAGCAAATGAGTAATCTAACAAGGGACGAAGGGAGTATATGCGAGCTACGTACGTGTGTCATTTGCGTTGCATCATTGAGTTTTTTCATTCTTCTCTCTGTTGTATTTTAGGTATGTTGATTATGTCATTTCGTTGAAAAAAATAAATTAGGTTTATTAGGGTATACATATATTATTTTTAAGCATTATAACAAAAAAGCCTAAATAGTGTGTGGTGAAAAAGGACTTGAATTCGAAACTAATAATCTCGAAACTTAACCTTCTATGGAACTACTTAGGGTATTCAACATGCAAAACCGACAATGATCATCGTAACAAAAGTGAAAATCTTTAAGGTTATAAATCCTAAATTATAATTTTAAGGGAAAAAAATTGCATCGCGTAGCGAAAATTAGACTTTAATGTTTTCGAACGATAATGCTCTAATTTTACTACAGTCACATCTATATATATATATATATATATATATATATATATATATATATATATATATATATATATATATATATATAATAGTAGAATCGTAGTTATTTTATAAAAAAATAGTTTATTAATTAGAAGCATGCATTAATCTATACCTATACTTAAAAGAGTCTTATGTTACAAATTAATTAGTAGATTGTCTGAAGCACTAAATCGACACCATGTGAGCATTAGTTAGACGAAGTAGTGCTAGCATGGCATCAATAATCTCTCTTTTCCTATATATATTTTTTATGTTCCTTAATTTAAGAATTTACTTCTTATATTTCTTATTAAAAGCCTTTCCTTTGTTGGCCTACTACACTCAACGCCGATTTTGAATTTTGACCCAACCATCGATTAATTTTCGGCATAACCTAACGCCGTGTTCAATGTTGGGTGCTTCCATGAGTGAGCTTTTTTATTTCTTATTTGTGTCTCTACCCATGAGATTTCTATTTCATTTTGTAATTAATAATTTTGAATCAGATAAATAATTTTCTATTAATTTTACGCATTTAAAAAAAGAAGTTAATTTAGGATAATTTTAGGACTCAATTAAGGTTCATAATTATTTTTCAACATTCAATTTTGATTTTATTGGACAAACATTGTAAATTTTTTATAGAAACTTTAGAAGGTTTGGGAAATGGAAATTGCGGGAACATAAATATTTAGAATCACATAGTGATAATTTGAAGTAATCTCAACAGCCGATGTGATGTATTTTAATTTTAGTTGAATCGAAACCGGAGATGGAACATTAATATCCAAAAGATTCACTAAATCATGGACTGAGAGAGTAGCATATTGATGGTAATATTAATGATGTTTGTAATCGATCTATTTGGAATACACATAACAATTATATACGGTTAAAAAGTTCAATTTATAAAAATGAGATTCTTACCTGGAAAATTTATAATTTTAATATACCTATGCAAAAACACAAAACGAAACCAATATCATATTTCATGGATCTTTGCTATTAATGTGTGTATCTAATTTATCTGTGCGTGTGTTGGCCTGGCGGTAGAGGTTATTTCGAGTTCAAATCCTTCGTGGTTCGACCTTTAAATTTATATCGTTAAAGTTTTGAAAAAAAAAAATGCGTCTAATTTCTTATACTTGGGATTATATTCATTTTTTATAGCATTTATTAACTATGGTATTTGAAAAAAAAAAAAAAAAAAAATCTCACCTTACATTATATAATTTTAGTTTAAGGGAGCATGATATTGATTTAATTTTCAATAATGTTATTTGGCCATAATGTGGCCGGCCACACAACAATATTTTTTATATTTTTTGTAATTTTAAAAATTGTAAATGATAACAATAATTTATTAATTTCATATTTTAATTTAAAAATATTTTTTCCCCAAAAATTACATATTTTTTTCATTTTTTAGGTAAAAAAGGTAAAAAAATACTTTAAAATAGTAAAAATTATCAAATAATTAAAGGATTAATTTTAAAAAATACGTAAAAAATACGGAGTATCACTTTTTGAGTATTTTATAATCTAAAAAAGTTTGGCATAAATATATAAATTATTTGATATTATAAAAATAAAACAAGTTAAATTATGGCCGGCCACATTATGGCCGAATAGCATCACTCTTTAATTTTCACTAAGATAGAATATATGATATATGCAATATAATGTTTACTACATTCATAATAACATAATGATGATTGTTTATAAATGAAATATCATCATAAACATTTAATTTGATATAACAATCATAAGAATCAAAGAACAAAATGAACAAGTTATGATGATTAAAAATCTTCTGATACAAATTATACTAGAATATGTCCAGACATATGAATATATGAGTAAGTTAAATTAATTTATTTAGCCTAATTGAGTATACTTATTTCCATATTGGGAGTTTGTTTATGATGAATGTTAGAAAATATATATGTTGCGTAACAACAATTGAATCCGGGTTAACACGTTCGATAATCTTGAAATAAAAATTACAAGATCTGAACTATAACACACTCGTTAGAAATTACAATACAATAAACTAAATTGAATGCGTAATTAAAAAGGTAAAACCGAGTCGAGTAGAACTCTTCCCGCAAGAAGCTTTACGCCCCGGTAGTGCTCTCGGAACTGGCGTAGCTTCCCAAAAGGTAAAACGGTTTTCGTCTTGATAGTAGTAGCACCACAAACTATCAAGCCCCGACGAACTGGATGCAGACGAGGAACTGAGCTCGAAGAAAATGAATGCAACGAGATGCTCGTATATAATATCGATGTAGTTTTCGATGGGTGTGTTAGAATGAATCTAAACACGTCTATTTATAGGCTACGTCTCAACCGAGAAATTGATGAGCCATAAAGTGTCGGTGGAGGTTACGTGAGTAACTCCTGGCTCATGAATGCCTCGTTGGGGGTTACGGGATAACTCCTAGCGGTTATTCCCGACTCATCATGGCGTTGGTGGTTCTGGGTGTAACTTCCGGGGGTTACTCCCAACGTATTAATATCGTTGGAGGTTACGAAAATGACTCCTTGTACTTACGGACGCACCTGGACGAGATGCTCACGTAGATTCGTTCGAGAGACGTATTTATACGACTTCTCCAACCTCCAAAATAATTAAAACTCACTCACCGGAAATTGGTCTTGAGCATATAAATATATCACGATATTCTACTCCCGGAGTAGATTAATAATCTATCATTTAATTATATAAATTAAATATAAATTATTTTCCATTTGATCAAAAGACCAAATTTCCAACAATCCCCCACATGAGTGAGATAGCCTTATGCAGTATGCAAATGCAAAGCTCAGTCCTCAAGAGACTTTATTGTGTTAGGAGAGGTGGTTTTTGGCCTTGAACCTTCCATAGTCAACATTATCGAGTATATCGGTGGCCTAGTGGACGTGATGCCTTGAACTAGTCCTCCTCGGTGTATACTGAGACAACAATATTGACACAATATCGTCTCAAATCTCATCCGTTCTCACGTTTGTGTCCATTTCAGGCCCTGGAACACCCCTTTTGATTCATAAGTATATCGTTGAAGCGGCCATTACTTCTTACTTATATAGGTGATTCTTATTCTAGCATTCTGCTATGCTCAACCCGTCCACGGTTTTCAAGAATCATTAAAAGTCCTTAGACTTAACCTCACCACGTGCAGACTTAAACACTCATAGCTTTCACAAGGAATAATTCAACATTTTGAGTGTTTCTACTCGAATTATTATAGCTTAGTTGTCCCATTGAACCAAATTATGGATACTTCCAATTAATATGGTTGGGTTACCACTATAATTATTCATTTATGTGGATTTTAATCACATTCCCTTAACAATCTTTTGCGTTTGATCTCGACACAAATTTTTCATTAGCGGACCGCTATGTTATTCATTGACTTTATCGGGTCAATCGAGATAACTTCACTCAAGATCAAGTGCAAAACAAAACCCCCACACTTTGAGGTTTTACAAGAAGTTTATCTTCTTTTTCACCACTAAAAATGAAGTTATGTATTAACTTCCATTTACGTGGTATCTTGCTTAAGATATAATTAGTTGTTAAACCTATTTTCGTATAGGAAACAACAACTCAATTACCATCTTAATAAAATAAATCAACTCTTTTAGTGTGGAGTTTTGTACCTTAAGTTTATTAAAACTTGTGTACCATATCCACCCTAAATGAGTTTTACCATATTAGCCATTAAGGCTCGTCTCATTTTTAATACATGAGTATCAAATGTTATCAAGAAGAATAACATCTTAGTTCTCTCTCTTGGAAGAACCCATGAAAAAACTTAACGATTTTTCACCACGAGGCTACAACCTCTATAACTGAATATGGACTATTTTAAAACATAAATGTCTTAAATAAATATCTTATCTTTCCATTATTCACATCATTTACACATAAATGTGTAACTTTATTACCAATTATGTGGTATTAAAACCAATAATTGTAATAATCAATTTATGGATCATTCCACCATCATAACTCCAACCGTTGGGCACCATGAACTTGTTAGTAGTTGCCTCGTCGAGAAGATATTTGTTCTCTAAAGCACCCCCACAATTCTTCGGTAGGTTGAGTTGATGTGGCAATAGATCACATTTATGCTTCTATTTATATTGATTCTTTAATATAAATAAAGCTCATTATTATTTTTACAAATAATAACATTTTCTTATAAGAAATTTTAATAGAAAAAAGCCATTTATTTTAAATAAATGCTTATACTATTTTTCGTACGGCTTTACGACCCATTCGAGCTCCTCGAACTATCCGAAAATTCAATATACGTTACCAACAAGCTCGATTTACAGAATCAGCATATTCGGAGCTCAAACGTTCGTTTAGGCATTTCATCGAACAGATGATGAGCGCCTCTCAAGCATAGTTTTTCAGGCCATATCTCCGGCGATCGTGACTCCGGTGTGGCATCAAAGTCGGCCACCACTGCCACGGTTCTCCGGTGACAAACCACGACCGTTGAACGGTCGTGAGTCGCCCGAAAATGTGCGCAAGAGTGAAGCACCGCAGCTGCTGCTGCAACAACAGCCCGTGTGCCAAGTCAACACCTCTCACGCTCTCGGACCTCGTCCGATGCTGCTGCTCGCGGCTTGAGTGCCCTCGACGCGCGCATATGCCCACTATGGCAGCGCCCATACCGACGGCAGCATCTGAGGTTGCGTCTAGCACCCCTCACGCCCCTACCCTCGCTTGACGTTGCTGCCAATGGCTGGAGAGCCCCTCGGCGCGTGCACCTGCCTAGCAGAGCAGCGCCCGAGTGCCTAGATGGTGCTTGCCTGTGCAGCTCACGCACACAGCGCACAGCCACCCACGTGTTCTCGTCGCGTAGCACGTGACGCCCCTCGGCGCACGAAAGCCAAACATCCGTCATCCGAGAGCCCTCCACGAGCTTCGGCTCCATTTTGGCCGGCCCAAAGCACGACCACAAACCGGAGACTTACTCCCACAATAGTGGGTTAACCATTGAATCAAGGTTGCACGATATTGAATACTTGTTTCAACACGAATTTCACGCCTACAACGTGAACGACGTACTGTCACAAACAGCCATATAAACCTCGTGCACACCAACAATTCGATGGAATACTCCAACGAAAATTCAGCAAAAAATTACAAGATAAATTTGATGAAAAATTACGGTGGATATTATGGTATAAGAACCATACTACATATTCAACATGAAATAGAAATTCACACTTTGACTATCGTCAGGCTACATCCGGCCCTTCATCTCCACGTCTTGGATTTGACATGTCTTCACTCACAACCAAGAGCTGTCCTAAATGGTGAAGCTGCCCCTCGCCTCGATAACGGTCATAGCTCAATCTTGAACGTGTTGCGTCTAAAGCTTCTTGCGATTGTTAGAAAATATATATGTTGCGTAACAACAATTGAATCCGGGTTAACACGTTCGATAATCTTGAAATAAAAATTACAAGATCTGAACTATAACACACTCGTTAGAAATTACAATACAATAAACTAAATTGAATGCGTAATTAAAAAGGTAAAACCGAGTCGAGTAGAACTCTTCCCGCAAGAAGCTTTACGCCCCGGTAGTGCTCTCGGAACTGGCGTAGCTTCCCAAAAGGTAAAACGGTTTTCGTCTTGATAGTAGTAGCACCACAAACTATCAAGCCCCGACGAACTGGATGCAGACGAGGAACTGAGCTCGAAGAAAATGAATGCAACGAGATGCTCGTATATAATATCGATGTAGTTTTCGATGGGTGTGTTAGAATGAATCTAAACACGTCTATTTATAGGCTACGTCTCAACCGAGAAATTGATGAGCCATAAAGTGTCGGTGGAGGTTACGTGAGTAACTCCTGGCTCATGAATGCCTCGTTGGGGGTTACGGGATAACTCCTAGCGGTTATTCCCGACTCATCATGGCGTTGGTGGTTCTGGGTGTAACTCCCGGGGGTTACTCCCAACGTATTAATATCGTTGGAGGTTACGAAAATGACTCCTTGTACTTACGGACGCACCTGGACGAGATGCTCACGTAGATTCGTTCGAGAGACGTATTTATACGACTTCTCCAACCTCCAAAATAATTATATCTCACTCACCGGAAATTGGTCTTGAGCATATAAATATATCACGATATTCTACTCCCGGAGTAGATTAATAATCTATCATTTAATTATATAAATTAAATATAAATTATTTTCCATTTGATCAAAAGACCAAATTTCCAACAATGAATTAGACAACCTAATATAGAACATGACTCATTATAAATAGAAACAGAAGAAGTATGATGTAATTTCCTAAGATGTCGACCAATATATATTATGAATATGGTATAAGTGGACATGTTCTTATGTCAATGTAGAAGATGCAAAATATATTTGTAAGGTGTGATTTGCATTCATAATTCGAAAATTACTTTCATGAAAGTAATTTTCGAATTATGAATGCAAAATGTGTAATATTTACTTATGCTTCTTCTTTTTTAAATGTTTTTATATGTTCTTATTTACATGAACAAATTATTCGTGTTTTGTGAACACTGATCTTTAATGTTATTGATCTCTCTTTGAGAATATTTTGATCTACATGTGATTTGGTTTTGATGGAAAGATAAAATATACTTTCACACTCAAGTGCTTTTTGATAGGGATTGCTAATAATAAGCCCTTAATTAGTGGGAGCTAATATTGGTTTTCTGTTGTTTACCCATTGTTAATTATAGGTTCATGAATTAATCGTAATGAATTTCTATAATTTTCAATTTCTATATTTTCTGTTAAGGTTGGATTATAGGATTGTTCCGTTAGTTTCATGACCTAATAGAATTATGATATCTATGATGTTCGATATATCTTTTGAAATTTCAGTTTTATAGTATGATTTTATCTTAGTATCTTTGTCTTTATTTTTATCATGATTCATGTAAATATAATTTTAGTATTCTCTTTGTCTCCTTTATCTGTATTCATTTTATTATAAAATATACTCAGGTTGAATAAAAACGATCAAGATAAAATAGATGGGGGGTACCTGATTTGATGTCTCAAAGGAATGTATATACAATACAATTAATCTAAGGAACTGGTTTTAGAGTGTATAAGTGAACAAATTCTTTTTAAAAGATTTAATTTTCCAAGGATCATACAGTATCTTAATCTTTGTAACAATACATTCAAATGATTTCTTTAAAGTGAGATGAAATTACATTATACAGAAAAAATAACGGGATTGTTGAATGAGTTTGAAGTAAAAGGGAAAATATTAACTTTTACATTGAACTAAGAACATACAAATTGACGGAATACTGAAACTAGACTTGTGAAGAAGTAATTTTAGATAATTAATGTTATAATATTTTTATAAGTTTTTATTTATTAAACAGTTTATTAAAGTATTAGGTAATGCCAAGTATTTAGTGGTTTGTCAATCTTTAAAATATAAGATTAATGAATGTATGATGAATGGGAGATTTAAATAGCTTTCATATTATACGATACTTAAGTAATTATAGCTATTGTGACGATTAATGAATAATATAAAAATATATAGTAATGGATGAGAACTTTTTCACTTTGTAACTGTATTATTTTTTTTATAAGTTGTAGGAAAAAAATTGTATATGTAGGATTGATATAAAAAACTTATACATATTGTTTTTGTCTATTTACCCTGGCAATTTATTAACGTTAGAAGTCAACAATTAATAGTATCAATAATTTTAAATTTATTTTTGTTAATTAAAAGGTTATACGTGAAACGCACGTTCTCTCTACTAGTTAATTAAATAAAAGTGTCATGATAAAATGGATGAAATGGATGAAAGGTATATATATTTAACGTATAATTTTATGTTGAAAATTGGTATTATATATTATTAATGAATAAATGATCAGAGCTAGCTGCATGGTTTCGGCTGAAATATCCACACGTAGCATTGGGGGCTCTTGCCTCATCCGCTCCCATTCTTTGTTTCGACAACATCACCCCTCAAAATGGATATTACTCCATCGTTACCAAAGATTTCAAGGTAATCCTCCGTTTATCTTCATTTGACACATTTTTTTTTTTCAGGACGGTATTTAAGAAATTCAAGTTTATGACGTAAATGTAGAGATAAATGGTATTAAAGCTAAAAATAAGTAGGATATAAGGGAATGGTTGTAGTATTAAAATGGTATGTTGGGCTTGCAAGAGGGGCCAAATGAAAATAAACGTCTCAAAAGAAACGTGGCTAAATGAGAATAAACAGAGGAAGTACGACACTACTATTATTTTTATTTTATTTGCAATAATTAAAATTATTTTTTATTTTTATTTTTTTATTTTTATTTTTTTTGTCAATCATGCATGTGTAGGAGATTAGCGGAAGCTGCTACGAAACTATTAAAAAATCATGGGACGAAATCGACAAAGTAGCCTCACAAACTGGAGGCCTCTCAATCCTCAGTCAGAGATTAAAGACTTGCTCGTAAAATTAATTCACAACTTATCTCTCGTCAAATACTCCATCCGTACCATTTTATTACTTTTTTTTTTTTTTTTCAATTATGACTTAACTAATGGGACGGAGCGAAGAGTATTAAATTAATTAAATTTGAAAATCAATTGATTGGTAATTTGAAGGCATTTGAATAACTCGGGCGAGTTGAAGGATTTCTTGGAGTCGATGTACGAGGTGGCGGCTCAGTACAACCACCCGTCGGAATATCCGGTGACAATAGTGTGCAAGGGAATCGACGGAGCTCCGGAAGGAACGGACGTAATCGGCCGTATTTTCGCCGGCGTAGTCTCGTATAGAGGGAACTCGACCTGCTACGATACCAATACGTATAACTATCCTACAGAGACGAATATCGGTTGGCAATGGCAAGTAAGTAATTTTTAAATCTTTTTTGGCTTTTTACTTGAGATAATTATGTATATAATTGTTCAATTTGTATTGGTTGATTCCGAATAATTTTTTAGGGCTGTCAATTTTTTACACAACACGATAATCTTACATGAACACGCACGAAATTAAATGGGTTTGTGTTGAGGTTATTGGGTTCGTGTCATTAACAGGTCGACAGAATAAAAACCTGAAAATTTCGTGTCGGGTTCAGGTAAGCTGCTAATATAAATATTTAATTAATTTATAATTGTTTCACTAATAAATTACTCCTAATTCGGGAAACTACACAGTCTTTCCACTTACCCGTCTGATACGAGCATGGAGAAGAGAGGGGCTCGGGCGGCTTCGCCCGAGGTGCAAGACGAGGCGTCGTTCGACACGACCGAAGGGAATGAGGAGAGTGAGGTGGATTTGGGCCGCGCTGGTCGTCCTCAACGGCGGAAGGAAGGCCCACGGAAGTTCGAGGATTATATCGTTTATCGTTAATTGTTATTTCTTTGTTGGGCTAGGCCCTATTTCTTTATTATTGAGTCGAGCTTATTATAAGCTCCGTATCGGGTTTTCTTGTTGGTTCTTTCCCGATTCGTAAGTCGAACCACCCTAGGGGTCTAGTTATATATAGAGATTATGGGTGTACGTTATCATCATCGTGAAATATAAACCCTAATTCTCTTTGCCGTTGTTTTGTTTTCGTGCTCTTGATTTGTACGTCGAGCTTCGGGTCTCGCGTCTACCATAAATCGTATCGATAGGATCCCTCGTCCTATCAACTGGTGCTTTCATCCTGAACGATGGAGAAATTCACCAACAATTCACTTCGTAAGGGACAGTCGGCGTCGGAGGACGTGTCCTTGGGAGGCAGCGGACCCTTCGTGTCGGGTTCGAGTTCGTCGGCTTCATTGGAGGCCGTGTTGGATAGGCTGAGCCGTTTGGAGGCGCGGTTTTCCGATGGGGATGATCGCGGAGGAGGAGGACACCATCAACGACCCGACCCAGACCCACCTTATGGGATGCCGCCGGGGTGGAAGGCACCGACGTGGGTTCCGGGGGGGCCATCGACGTCGGGCGTGGAGGGGAAGCAATCTACGGGGCCGAGCTTTGTCCCACCGAACAGCTTACACACCGGACCAGATTCTAGGGTTTTTGGAGGAACCCAGCAGACGCTAGGGTTTCATGCACCCCACACCAATCCCATCACACAGCCCTCTACGTGGGATCTCGGTCCAGTTCGATCAACGTGGGAGCATCCGGCCCATCGCTCGGGCCCACCACACACCGGGAGCTATCCGTCTCGGCTTTTTAAACTAGAGCCGCCTATTTTTGATGGTTCGGAAGCACAGAATTGGGTCACGCGCGTGCAGTATTATTTCGATCACATCATGATGCCTGAGGAGCATCGTTTGCACTACGTGGTCATGCTTTTCGCGCCATCGGTCACCGACTGGATCTTCTCTTACCGTGCGGGCAATCCATCAGTTTCTTGGCGCAAATTTCCCGACGATGTGCGTCGCCGGTTCGATCCACATTACTTTGTGAACTACGTGGAGTTGATTTCGAAGCTCACTCAGACGGGTTCCCTCGCTGATTACAATCGGGAGTTCGAAAAGATGATGTCGCAGATCCAGGGAGTTGCGGAAAGCACGCTGTTGGCCATGTATTTGAGTGGGCTGAGGCATTCACTACGGACTCAAGTCCGTTTTCAGCATCCGTTATCCATTGCTTCAGCTATGGCCTTAGCTGTGGAGTTTGACGTGGGGTCGGAGCGTAGCACACCTCAACGACGGCCTTGGCAGGCTCGGGATGGTCGCTCTCCGGGGACGGTAGGGCCATCTTCGCCGCTCCCGGACCAGCAGCCCACGCCCGCTTCCTCCACCACGTCCGCGCGCCCTCGGGACTATTCTGAACTGCCAGTTGTTCGTTTGTCGGCAGCCGAACGGCCGAGAAAACCAAGTTGGGTCTATGCTGGTACTGTTCGGAGAAGTGGGGGGCCAGCCACACATGCAAGGGTCGATTTCTTGCATACTTCGGTCCCGACGAGGAAGAGGAGGAAAGTGACGAGCCGTTGGTGTCTACCCCGGAGAGCCGGAGGTCGTAACGGGAGACCTTTCGCATTTATATAGCTTGGATGGCCAACCCCGGCCTTCGGCGTTGTTTTTTCAGGGTTATCTGGGAGCTTCAGAGGTGCGAATTCTGGTTGACTCGGGAAGTACGCACAATTTTGTGCACCCTCGTATAGCAGAGCAAGTGCGTCTCGCCGTGGCCGAGATTCGACCGTTCCTGGTGTATGTGGGGAACGGCCAATCCCTCGTGTGTTCGATGAAGGCGGAGGGTGCGGAACTTCGCATTCAAGGCCACTCCATGCGCCTCGATTTACACGTTCTCAAGGTGCATGGCCCCGATGTGATACTGGGAGTGCCGTGGCTTAGTGCATTACGTCGGGTGACGAGCGATTACGAGGCGGGAACCCTCGAATTCCTTAACAACGGGAGGCCGGTGTGTTTGAAGACTACCCCGATGGCATCTCGGCAGGTCTCGGCAAGTATGGTTGCCTCAATTATGTTGCATCAAGAAGCGGCTCAATGTTTCGAGATCATACCAGTCGAAGAGGAGACTCAGGGAAGTGATGTGGCCGCGGAATTGCCGTCGGACCTTCCTAGGGCAGTCCGTGAGGTGCTAGCCCAACATGCGGGCGTCTTTTCGGTGCCTACGGGTCTTCCTCCATCCCGTGCCTTCGATCATAAGATTCATTTGCTACCTCACACGAAACCGGTGAACGTCAGGCCTTATCGGTATCCCTATTTCCAGAAGACCGAGATCGAGAAGCAAGTGAGGGAGATGCTCGACGCGGGTCTGATTCGCCGAAGTTCGAGTCCCTTCTCGTCTCCAGTGCTCCTTATCCGCAAGAAGGACGGGTCTTTCCGCTTTTGTATCGACTACAGTGCCCTGAACAATGTTACCGTGGCGGATAATTTCTCGATTCCTACGGCGGATGAGCTGTTCGATGAGCTTGGGGCGGCGAGGGTTTTCACCAAATTGGACCTTCGTTCGGGTTATCATCAAATACGAATGCATGAAGAGGACGTCTACAAGACGGCATTTCGGACTCATGACGGACACTTTGAGTTCTTAGTGATGCCATTTGGCCTCACCAACGCCCCGTCTACCTTCCAGGCGGCAATGAACGAGATTTTTCAGCCTTTGCTCCGCCGTTTCGTCATCGTCTTTTTCGATGATATCCTTATTTACAGCGCAACCGAAGACGAGCACGCCGAGCACTTGAAAGAGGTCTTTTCTATCCTTGCTCGTCATCACTTTTACATTAAATTATCAAAGTGCACTTTCGGTTGTGTGACGGTGGAATACCTAGGTCATGTGATATCGGGCGGCAACCTCAAGGCGGATGCTTCGAAAGTCGAGGCAATGGTGGCTTGGCCTATACCGAGTTCGGTTCAGAAGCTGAAGGGGTTCTTGGGCCTGACGGGGTATTATCGTCGATTCGTGGCCGGTTACGCGATGTTGGCCGCCCCGTTAACGGTTCTCCTCAAGAAGGATTCGTTTGTGTAAAATGATTCGGCCGAGAAGAGCTTTCACGCCCTAAAGCACGCCATGGTGACCGCTCCCGTGCTTCGGCTTCCGGATTTTTCCAAGACCTTTTATGTTGAGACAGACGCCTCCGATGTGGGCGTGGGCGCGGTGCTAATGCAGGAGGAGCACCCTATAGCATTCTTCAGTAAAAAGTTGGGGCCACGGTGTCAAGTGACATCGACCTATCATAAAGAGTTGTATGCCATAGTCGAGGCGGTCCAGAAATGGCGGCAGTTTTTGTTGGGGCGCGAATTTGTTATTCGTTCCGATCAGAAGAGCCTTCGGGAGTTGTTACAACAAGTGATCCAAACCCCGGATCAACAACTCTACGTCCGGAAGTTGATGGGATACAAATTTGTCATCGAGTATAAGCCGGGCACGTCTAATAGGGTGGCGGATGCTCTCTCTCGAAAGGACAAGGCCGAAGACGCGGGGGAGAAGGATGCATCTCTCTTCATCACGGTTTCGCATCCTCTTCCCGAGGTGTTGGAGATTCTTCGAGAGGATGTTGTGAGCATACCCGAGCTGCAAGAGTGGGTGACCAAGATTGGTGCGGGGACAGCTCCGGCCGAATGGCAACTTGTCGACGGGCTTCTCTATCGAGGACGCCAACTGGTGGTGGCTGATCGCACTATTTTCTACCACACAAAATAGGTATAGTATAGAATAAGTACGAGTATCGTATCCACAGGGATTGATATATCGAAATCACACAAAGTACCTCTACTCTAGAATTAAACTGATGTTTAGGCAATTAAGAAAATAAGAATGTGGTATTATAATCCTAGGCAAATAAATAAAATAAATAAAAGAGAACACAAATAAGAAAACAAATAAATAAACAATTAAACAAATAAGGCAAATAAGCAAATAAGGAAATAAATAAATCAAATAAGGAAACAAGGTTGATTCTAGGGAAGCCTACCTAATCAAATATATGCAAGCAATTAATGAGTACAATTAACCAATTTAATCCAATCTAGATGTGATACATGAAAAATAACCTACACCCCGATTAAAGCAATGCAAGTCGTCACCTAATAAGATCCTAATATCCTTTCGGACGCATAGATATCAAATTAAGTGCAAAATAGAACAAGTATCAATGATATAATCAACTAGGTTCAATTATGACACCCAAATCAATTATATATGAACATATAATAATTCAATTATCAATTAAGACAAATCAAACTATCATATCATGTATTCATGAGATCTATTATGCAATATCCTATCAAGGCATATAAACATAACTATGCATACACAATTAGTGATCAATTAATCATGCATGAGAATAAGCACCATGAAAACATGCATCTAGATTGAAAGGCTAATTGCAAACAAAAATACTCACATAAATTCAATTAGGCATTCAATCCCTAAAATCAACTAAGGAATTTAGCTATACATAATTAAAAGAAAGGTAGAAGGAAGAATAAACATAATTAAAAGCATAAAGTAAAAAGAAAGGGATAGAAAAACTCTTGAATCTTGATAAATCTTCAATCTTCAATTGTCTTCATACATAAAATAAATCTAGATCTAAAAGTATAAAAGTATGGAGAAAAGAATAAAAACTAATCTAAAGAATGTAGGAGAGTGGAGGAACTTTTTTACAATGATAGGTTTAGAGGTATTTATAGGGTAGAAGTTTGCATCCAATACCTAATTGTACAAGGAAACCAAGAAAAAGTCAAAAATAGCCTTTTAGAGAAAATCCCGTCTGGAAAACAGGAGGCACCTCTCGACACCTCTCTCGATCGAGAGGTCGGTCGAGAGGGTCGAGAGGGTTCTGCGCAACTTTCTTGTTTCGGTCATATCTTCCTCATCCGAGCTCCGAATTGACCTCCGTTTTCGCCTACGTGCTCCTATTGAACCCCTCTTCAATTCTATGCATTTACTTTTCCAGAATAACTCTTCCAAAAAATCGTGAGAAGTCAGAACTTGGGATCAATACTTCATCTCTTCCTTGGTTTCATCGCCTCTTGTCTTATCTTGGGTTTTCTCGACTCAAAAAGCCCTAAAAACACTCAAAACAACCCAAAAGCGTAATCTAGCTCGAAATAACATAAACAATATAAATCATGAGCTAAACTATCAAAATACGACAAGAAAACGATAATATAACACTTAGAAAATAGGGTAAAAATACACCCTATCAGTGGCGTCAACGTCGGCGGCAAAACATGCTCTCTTGTACGAGCATCACTCAAACCCGACAGCGGGGCACCCGGGCGTGGAGCGCACGGTTCGGAGGCTCGCCTCCACTTTCTATTGGCCCGGAATGAGAAAAGACGTCAAGGAATTTGTTGCATCATGCGTGGAGTGCCAAACCACCAAGTACTCCACCCAAAAACCGGGAGGCCTCTTACAACCGCTTCCTATCCCGTCGCAAGTGTGGGAAGACGTATGGAGAGTAGCAAATCTTTTTGTCGACACGGTAGTGAAGCACCATGGATTTCCGAAATCGTTAGTTTCGGATCGCGATTCGGTCTTCTTGAATGAGGTGTGGGAAAATATCCTTCGTTTAAGTGGCACTAAGCTGCAGTTTACAACGGCATATCACCCCGAGTCCGACGGTCAAACAGAGGTGCGGAATAGGGGATTAGAGCAATACCTAAGGGCCTTTGTGGCGGATCGGCCTTTGAAGTGGACTGCGTTTCTACCGTGAGCTGAGCTTGCCCTCAACTGTACGTACCACGAAGGCCTCGGAACCTCGCCCTTCATGGCGTTATATGGGCGAGAGCCGCCCCCCCTTGTGGCGGTTCGGCCATCGGCGACCTGCCCGGCCGACGTGGCGAGTCTAATTCGACAAAGGAGTGAACTCATGGTGACTCTACGTCGAAATCTGGAGAAGGCACAGCAGCGAATGCGAGCATCAGCGAATAAGCATCGTCGGGATGTTGAGTTTCGGGTCGGGGACAAGGTTCTCTTGAAACTCCAACCATACCGACAACACTCCGTGGCACGGCCCGTTTCTCAGAAGCTCGCTCGAAGATTTTATGGACCTTTCGAGGTATTGGAACGCATTGGGGAGGTAGCTTATCGATTGAAGCTGCCCGAGGGAAGTCGGATTCACGACGTCTTCCACGTCAGTCTCTTGCACCCGTTTGTGGAAGGGGCGTCTCCGGCAGTGGCTGATTTTCCTTCCTACTTTGCTAGAGGATGTGTGGTGTCGCAACCGAAGAGGTTAACGGAGTGTCGCCGTGTGTTGAGGAATGGAGCCACGGTTGAAGAGGGGTTAGTGCATTGGGAGGATGACGAGGGCCGCAGGCCAACATGGGAACCCATGCAAGTGATTTCCCGTAGATTTCCAGCGCTTATCCTTGAGGACAAGGATATTTCTAACCGCGGGGGAGTTGATACGAGCATGGAGAAGAGAGGGGCTCGGGCGGCTTCGCCCGAGGTGCAAGACGAGGCGTCGTTCGACACGACCGAAGGGAATGAGGAGAGTGAGGTGGATTTGGGCCGCGTTGGTCGTCCTCAACAGCGGAAGGAAGGCCCTCGGAAGTTCGAGGATTATATCGTCTATCGTTAATTGTTATTTCTTTGTTGGGCTAGTCCTTATTTCTTTATTATTGAGTTGAGCGTATTATAAGCTCCGTATCGGGTTTTCTTGTTGGTTCTTTCCCGATTCGTAAGTCGAACCAACCCTAGGGGTCTAGTTATATATAGAGATTATGGGTGTACGTTATCATCATCGTGAAATATAAACCCTAATTCTCTTTGCCGTTGTTTTGTTTTCGTGCTCTTGGTTTGTACGTCGAGCTTCGGGTCTCGCATCTACCATAAATCGTATCGATAGGATCCCTCGTCCTATCACCGTCTCCCTTATTTTATAACTTATTTTTGTGTCGGGTTCGGATTGGTTTGTGTTTGTGTCGAGTTCGAGTTGTATTGATCAGGTTTGGCTAATTCAGGTCCTGTTCGTGTTTAGGTTTACAAAATCTTTAATGAGTCGTGTTCATGTTTGGGCATAACACATTCGTGTCATTATCAGGTCGGCACGATAACAACCCGACACTCACGAATCGACAACCTTAAATATTTCTATCACGTTATTGTCAATTACTAAAATGAAAGAAAAGTAAGTAAATAGCATATTAATTATCATAAGCTTATTTGTTCAAGTGTCACAATATAGAATGATTAATTGCTTTTTATTTATATACTCCTTTCCCGACGAACTTGAGTCATTAATTTTATTATTATATATCTCATATATATCTAAAAAAATATTTAAAGTTTGTTGGCACATAAGTAATACTGAGTTTGTGGTTGATTTTGTAGACATGCATGTAGCGAGATGGTGGTGCCAATCGGAATAGAAGGAAACGAGACAATGTTTCCACCATCACCTTTCAACTTAAAGATTGTAACGATTCGTATGGTGTCACACCTCGACCTCACTGGGTTACAACTTATTATGGAGGCCACGTAAGTAAATATATACACACATACATAAAATAATAAGTCAGCCAAGATGACAATATCCGAGGTCGGGATCGGGTATGAATTGAAACTGTTTACTCGAAACGGGTATTTACTGAAATATGATTTATTTTTTTTTTATTTTATATATTTGATTTTCCAGGATATTAAATTGGTTCTAAAACGTTTTGGGAGCAACATAATTTTTTCCAATGGCCTAAGAGATCCATGCATACAGTACTGGAGGGTAAATTTATTTACAATTACATGTTTTTATTTTGTCACTATATTTCCCCCCTTATGAAATACTCTTTCATCTAAAAAGAAAGAAAAAAGAAAACTCTTTCATACATCCTCTAATCTACTTAGGTAGCTTGGATCGAGGAATGAGGTGCTACTCACCTGGGTGCTCACCTCCGTGAGCACCTTCATCATTTTTTTGAGTCAATATTATTTTGTTCGATTTTTTTAATTGTAAAATATATTATTACTTTATTAGTTAATATTGAAATCATTAAATTCACAAAAAATATAAAAATCAAAGCTCGATTTGATTTATTATGCACATTTTGAACTTAGAAAGAAAAACGAACAAATTGAGCTTTAATCCTTATATTTTTTGTGGATTTAATGATTTCAATATTAATTAATAAAGTATTAGAATATACTACAATTAAAAAAATCGATAAAATAATATCGAACCGAAAAAAAATGACGAAGGTGTGAGCACCATTAGGTGAGTAGCACATCATTCCTATGGACTAATTATTGTGTTTAATTTATTAACCTACCTTAGTTGTCTCCAAATATTGTAGGGTGTTAGAAGACTTATCATCAGAGAGTCTCGTCGCAGTAACTACGCGCAATGGTATGCACTTTGTTGAATTATCATAATTGCAACAAAATTTAGATATTACGTGTGCGTGCGTGTGTTAGATTAACGTATCGGACCTGAAAAGTTTCGAGTTTGAGTCCCCCTTGGTGTTTATAAACTATTTTGGTAAGTAGTACTTGGACAAATTATTCACATAATCGGAATTGCAGGTTCACATTGTTTGGACATACTCGTAGCACAAGAAAGTGATCCAGAATGGTTAATTATGCAGAGGAAAACAGAGACCAAAATCATACAAGGATGGCTTCAAACTTATTATGCTGATCTTCATGCCCTAAACATAGATTAATCTTCAAGAATCAATGTAAAATGATAAAATCTAAGGGTAATTAAAGAAACTCGAAACTTAAACTCAAATACTATACGTATATTTTTACTAATAGTAAATAGTTGAGAGAAATGTTATTGCATGCATGATAGTACAGATTGGGCCGAACCGATTGTTGCTCGGACTAAACCATATTAATTTTGGCCCAACTATCCCTTGAGTTCAACTTGCCCTTAATTTTACCATATGGCCTACTCGAGCGTGGTTGCGGTGCAACAAAAATCGACCCCTCTAATTAATTTGATGGCCCTCTAATATGATCGATTCCATGTCGAATACTTAAAGAGGGTGTATATTTTGAAGGGTTTGGCTACTTTGGTGTGTTTGATCGGCTTCATGTGAAAGCAAGATCACATATGCTTGTTGAAATGGTGATTGGTTCAAATACATGATGATGCCATTCATGTGGTGTATTTTGTGTTTATTTTTAATTCTTATAAAATAGTCAAAAAAAATAAAAAATAAAAAAAATACAAATGTAATTTGTGTTAAATTGTGTTTTTGGAAAAGCCCCATCATGAAATAGAATGCTACTAGTAAAATCTAGAGCTTGAAATTTGTTCATTGAATTTTTGAAATAAAAGTCCCTAATCCTTTGTCTCTGCCCCTATCTATGTATATAGTTTGGCATGTCACATTTGTTTCCATGTGGTTTGATTTAATCAATGGCTGAGGTCATAGCTAATGGTACATTGAGTTAATACTTTTATATATCGTTATACTATTTTTAAATTAAATATTTTATGATAAATTTAGGAAAACGTAATTAATTTTTAAGGTGTTAAATTAAAGTTATTACGAACAAAGGGGTAATTGATATCTGCCGAGCACCGTCTAGGGCCGCCGGCCATCGATTCTCTCTCCAACTTCCAGAGGAGGGCACCTTGCCTGAAATCGAGTCGGTCGGACACCGCTTAGCATCACTACCCATGCCATTTTTTAGAACATTGGTTTAAGTTTTAATTTGGAATCAAAAGTCCTGAACTCACGTCTTTTGTGGTGTCGTCTTTATATTTTCGGTTAGTGATTTTTTAAATTAAATACTACCTCCGTCTCGCTAAATTAGCCTAATTTGCCAAAACGGTCCGTCTCAACTAATAGCCCCATTTCCGTTTTTGGCATATTATTAGTGTTAATGGGTCATCCCATCAAATAATAACAAGGGCCCTAATTAAGGTTAATTAACCATAATTGGGCCCCTAATTGTTCAGCCCAAAAATGAAGGGAGCCCATTTTGTGAGGGGTCAAAACCCTACCCCTCACTTCCGCCTCCCTCATTGTCATTTTTCTCGAACTCTCTCGAGCTCTCTGCCTCCCTCTTCTCTGTGAAACCCTAGATCTCCCTTTCCCTCTCCCTCTCCCGATATGTCCCTCTCGAGCTCTCCGCCTCCCTCTTCTCTGTGAAACCCTAGATCTCCCTCTCCGTCTCCCTCTCCCGATCTGTCCCTCTCCCTATCTCCTCCATCTCCGTCGATGGTTGGAGCGAAACTATCCATCCCTTCGGATGAAGAAGGGAGCCCCCAAAACCCTACCCCTCCCTAGCCGCCGTTTCCCCCCGCGGGAAATCTCCCTAAACGCGGCCGCAGGCGTTCTCGTCCCATCCCTCCTCCCAGATCTGACCCCCTGGGTCGGAATCGCCGCCGTCTGCCTCGCCGGGAAAGGGGGGCGATACTGGATGACGTTCCAGACTCTCCGCCGTCCTCCCCCCCCGCCTCGGCAAACCCTAGATCTTGGGCTCCCGTCACCGGAGGCGCCGGCGTTGCCCGTCCCAGCTGCTCATCCACCGCCGGACAGATCTGGCCCGAAGAAATGGAGGCGGCTCCCAGATTACTTCTACCGGTACCGGATTCTCCCATCGTGGGCCACCATCGACCGCGGAGTTGAAGCGGCTGGGAGCTCCGAGGCGGCGCCGTGCACTGACGATGGAGATGGGGTGATCTGAGCAGTAATACATGGCGGTGAATAATTTCATCTATCAATCTTTTTATGAACCCTCAGCACAAAAATGTTTTACATGCAATGAATTTCCTCTTTTCCTGTGTATACTATATCTAAACTAATGCGTTGCTTTTTTGTAACATTTTAGAGCTGAGGGTCATAAAAAGATTGATAGATGGGTCTTCAAGATGCTCTGTTGTTGCTGGATATGCAGATGGGGTGAACTGGATATGCAGCTGTGGAGGAACCATTTGATGCAGCTGTGGAGGAACCATTTGATGCAGATGGGGTTATCTGAGAAATAATTAATCTAGGTGAATTCTAGACCTCTCTGATTGGTGTCTAGATGTTAGGTTTTCGTTATGTTTTCATGTCCGTTTTCATTGTGTTTTTGTGTCTTTTCGTGTGTCTTTGGCTATGATTTGGTTGTTTGGAGTTTTTGGTACTTGTAGGATGAAAAGGGAGGAAACAAGAAGGAAACGAGAAGAAAACGAGAAGAATGGTTGTTGAGCAATCATTGACCTCGAGTTCTAACCTCTCATGATTTTATTGAAGATTCATTTTGGATGTAATGAAAGCATTATATCGAAGAGGGGTTCGATAGGAGCACATAGGCGAAAACGGAGGTCAATTTGGAGTTCGGATGAGGAAGATACGGCCGAAACAAGAGAGTCGCGCGCAATCGTCCAGTGCCTGATTTGGCCGATCGGCCAAGTCCTTCACAAATCTGGCCGATCGGCCAGATGTCCGCGTCCAGCTGTTGTTTCCTTATTTAATTAGGTTTTTCTTCCTACTATATATACTAGTACCTTGGGACGAATTTGCATCATCCTTTATCATCTTTTAACAGTTTTTAGCATACTTTAGCTTTAGTTTTCAGCACTTAAACACTTTAGATTAGTTTTACTTTGTTCGGATCCAGATTCGTAGTTCGTTTAATTCAAGACTTCTTTATTTAATTCAAGTTCTTCGTTCTTCGTTTAATTCGCGTAAGTTCTTTATAGTTTTCGTTTAATTGCTTTAATTGCTTTGCTTTCGTTTTAGATTCGTTTTCTTAATTGCTTCGTTTAATTTCCTTAGTTTAATTTCGTTCTTTAGATTTCTAGTTTAAAGTTTAGATTCGTTTTTCTTGTTTTCAATTTTCTCGTTTTTAAAGTTGTCAAAGTTAGATTTATTTGCCTTTAAATTTCCAGATTTCATTCATCATCTCAGAGTAGTTTATGCTTCCTTCTTTGCTTTCTTTATTGCTTTCTTTTCGATTTTTGCCTAGGTAGATTTATTGCTTTCGTCTAGTTTAATTTTCTAACTTATTTCCAGCTTTTAGATTAGATTTATTTGCTTTGATTTTAATTGCTTTGATTTATTTTATTGCCTAGGATTTAAAAACAAAAATCCAAAAATCTTATTTACTTGCTTTCCTAGATTTAGGCTAGATTAGGTTTTACTACATAATTGATAGCCCTGCTAAGTTTTCCTTGAGATTCGATACTTAGGTTTTACTTGCTAGTGCTACGATAGATTTCGTCTATTGCGAACACTTTTTGGTGAAACAAATTTTGGCGCCGTTGCCGGGGAAAACATTAGGCGATTTATTGTGTAGTATTTTTATTTGCTTTATTTTTATTTTTATTTGTGTTTTTTTTTTTTTTTTTTTTTCGATTTCTTGTTTCTCCCTCTCGGTGCGTTTAACCCTTTTGTTGAGTGTTGTGTATGCATGGCCGCCGAAGTCTTCAAAGGAATTTAGCGCCCTACTTCAACAACATCCATCAAAGGAAAGTGATTTTAGCCGCGAAGGAGAAGGAGGAGAATGATCCACAAGACTTCTCGTTGGTCTTGTTATTTGCAGAGCCCGAAGCCATGGCAGCTAGAGTCGTCATGGGCGATTTTGCTCGTCCCACATTCACAGCCACCACTTCGGCGATTGTCCTGACGGAAGCGGTCAGGAATCATGAGCTTAAACCTCACCACATGGCGTTGCTCCCATCCTACCACGGGCTGCCCAACGATGATGCATTGACGTTCATTTGAGAGTATTGCACGGTGGTGCAAACTTTTCCACTCTCGGGACTCACGGAGAACAACTTGAAGATGAAGTGCTTCCCGTACACCCTCAAGGATCGAGCAAGGTCATGGTATTTGGCGCTTCCGGCCAACTCTCTCACCACATGGAATTCGGTGTGTGAGAAGTTCATGCTCAAGTACTACCCGAACCGCAAGACTCAAGAGGTGCGGTCAAAGATTATGAATTTCTCCCAAGACAACGATGAGCCATTTCACGAAGCATGGTAGAGGTTCCAAGAGCTACTTCAACAATGCCCACATCATCAAATGGCACCGGAGTTGCTTTGGCAATATTTCTACGACGCCCTCAACCAGACTTGTCAGTTCATGGTGGACAGTTCGGCCGGAGGCAATATATCGGTCAAGACAGCGGACGAGTTGAAGGATATTTTCGAGACGCTCGCTGCGAGTTCTCAACAAAAATCAGCTAGGCCAAGGAAAGTGGAGGCAAGTGCAATCTCGATGAGCCCCGATTTGAAGAAGCAAATTGCCGACATGTATAGGGATCTCGAGAACTTGAAGATTAAGCAAAGTGCACCGGCCCCGAAGGAGGAAGAGAGGAGCCCGACCAATGCAAGATTTGTGGAGAGCTTGGACACATCAAGGAGGTGTGCCACAACATGGGGGAGTTCCCATACGAAGGAGGAGCCGAGGTCTACGCCGCTCAAGGATACCCACCTCAAGTACCACCTCAAGGATACCAAGGGGGATACAATGGACGCTACCAAAATCCGATGCCGACACAAGGGCAAGGTAACCCCCCTACCTATCCAAATAGGCGTCCTCCACCATATAATAACCCCTATCCTCCTCCACCAAATCCCTACTACTCTCAACCTCCACCATATTATTCACCTCATCAATACCCTCCTAATCCATATTATCCACCACCTCCATATTACCCCCCTCAATCTACTCCTACACCACCACCGCCATATCCAAATTCTCGTCCTCAAGGACCTCCACAAAAGCCTCCCGTCGAGGAGGATCGTCTCCATGCACTTGATGCAACCATTAAGAGGCTTGAGATGGCCATTGGTCAAATTTCGGGTTCCATGCACTTGATGCAACAACCGGGGCGGATTCCAAGCCAAGGGATTCAACCACAACAAGCTCACGAGGTTCAAGCACCTTATCCCTCATATGCACCTCCATTTCCTCCTCATCAAGTTCAAGCCATTTTGGTGTTGCGGAGTGGAAGGCACATCGACAATGAAGTGGTTATGCAACCTCAAAGCCGTCCGAATGATCGATGGAGCCCGAGCCATCGTTGGAATGGACCGAGAACGCCGGCGGCCCCCCCTCGCCAACAACCCCGTCCAGTTCCCAATCTGGACGATCGGCCAGAAGTTGGCCGATCGGCCAAACAGCAGGAGTTTCTGCCTCGTCCAGTAGGTGATCTGGACGGTCGGCCAGGTCACCTCGACTCTGGCCGATCGGCCACACCCGGTGACAACAACGAGGATTCCAAGGATGATAAGAAGGATGCTCCCGTTCTCCACAAGACGCCCGATCCGTATGTTCCTCCTATTCCGTTCCCGAGTAGAGTGAAGAACGCGAAGCAAGATCAACAGTTCGCATACTTCTATAAGATGTTATCCAAGGTAGCTGTGAATCTTCCCTTGCTCAATGTCATTCGCAATGTTCCGGAATATGTGAACTTCTTCAAGGAGTTGTCATCCAAGAAGCGACCTTATGATGATACGGAGACGGTTACAGTTTCAGAAGTTGCCACCTCAATCATGCAACAGCCTTTTTACCACCAAAGCATCGTGATCCAGGTTCTTTGTTATTAACATTTCTCTTGGTAATGGTAAGGAAGCGTGTGGCATGTTAGATTTAGGGGCTGGAATTAATCTTATGCCTTATTCTATTTTTAAGCAATTAGAATTAGGGGAACTCAAACCCACTCGCATGAGCCTTCAATTGGCAGATAGGTCTATTAGGTACCCTAGAGGTATCATAGAGGATATTTTGGTTCGTGTGGGGGGGTTAATTGTTCCTGTTGATTTTGTTGTTTTAGAAATAGGGAAAGTGCATGAGAATGGTTCTGAGCACACACTGTTACTAGGTCGACCATTCATGGCTACTACCAACACATTGATTGATGTTAAGAATGGAATAATTAAGATGTCTGTGTTAGGTGAAGATGTGTCCTTTTCGGTGCATAAGAGTCGTTCCGTATCTTCGGCCAATCTTATGGATAACTGTTCTTACATAGACACAATTGATGCTTTGGCCGAGGTCTCTCTTGTGCAGGATGTTGATACTCAAGAGTTACAGAGCGGAATGGTAGATATGGTAGAGTGGGAGCAAATGGAGAAGGATCGTGGAATTCAACTTCCTTTTCCACCTCAAGATTCAGAGTCGACCGAAAAAGGTTTGGAATTTATGGAGTTAAAAGAAGAGAGTGCAGCGGATGTTTGCGCCCGTTCGGATTTTTCAGTGCCCACTGGCGTATACACTTTTCAGCGTAGGCAGTTGCAAGCGTCGGCTCGCCCTTCTCTTTCCAAGCGCCTACAGGGATCATTCCAACGGCCGCTCTCGGTTGGCGTTTTAGGTAATTATCTTTTCTTTCCGTTTATTTTCTCTTCTCAACCCTCTTTTCTATTTTTCAGTTTTAGGCCTTTCGTCATCCACCACTATCTAGTCACCATCGTCGCCGCCGTTCGTCGTCGTCGTCCACCGCCAGAGCCACCACCTTTCACTAGTGCTATCCTCAGCCGCGTCGATTCGATCGAGTGGCTTTTGGCTCAATATTCTGGTTTTTCACTTTCGGATCCCAATATTCCTCACGTCCAGGACTCACAAAACCGAGGTCCATTCCATCATTTCTAGCCATTTAGTTGAGTCTTTGTAGTTTTAGTTTTGAGTCTTTTGTTTCGTTTTTATCTTTTTGTGCAGTTTTATGCTTTTGTGTTTGTTCTTGTGTGTTTTGTAGGTACTAACTTGGAGTTTTTCGGGATTTCGAGTTTGTTTGTCATCGACATGCGATAAGTTTTCTTTTCCTTCTCCTTTTTATTTTCTTGCAATGGGGACATTGCATGATTTTAAGTGTGGGGGGAGGTCTTTGAAATTTTTGCATGACTTGCTTCGTATTTTTGTGTCTTTTATGTGTTTTCGTATGATCGAGTCATTGTGATTGAGTCTTTTTGTTATCTCCACTTTAGGAAGTTGTTTGTAATTGAGTGAACTTTCTTAACGTGGTCCCTTTGAGTTCGAATGACATGACGACGTGATATTGGAGTTGTCGAACTTAGATTGTCGAAACTAGGATAGCTCTGAAGTTGACTTGCGATAGCGTGATCGTTTGTGAATAGTCGTGGGGCATGTTGTCTTGTTTCGTGATATGAGGGGAAAAGTTTTTGATTCGGATTATGAGTGAATTGCATTGAATGGTTGACGTATATTTGATCTTAGCTCACTTCCCTATATGTATAAAAACAAAAATGTGCTTTGTTGTGAAAAAGAGTTGATAGGATTCTGCTCCTCGTACTTGTAAAGTATGAAAATACTAGAGTAATGAGCATGGGAAACCACATGAAAAGGCTTCGAGAGACCCTCGAATGATTAAATTTCATGAACTATGTCCTAGATGATACTCGTATATGTGTGAATAAAGTGTTCGTAGGTACTCTACTCCTCTTGACAATGAGTACGGGAAACCGCACTAGGATGCTCGATGTGACCCATCGATGATTAAACCTAGTGAACTTTGTACCAAAACGTTCAAGTTTGTAAAAAAAAAAAAGAGAGAGATATTGTTCTTTGAGTTGAATAAAAAGGGAAGTAGGCTAAGGGATTAATATGTTGACTATTTGATGCTTGTGAGATGTGTGATATGTCGAAAATCGGATCCTCATATTTGAATCGAGTTAACGGGCCACATGATAGTTCGTATTTGATTGTGCATTTGCTCGTTGATATTAGAGTAGTCTAGGTTTTGATTTGATGGGTTTGACGATACCTACTTCGTGTTGTTGAGTTGATTGAACTTGGGTTGATTGTGTTGAATGTGTTTGCTTGAGGACAAGCAAAGGTCTAAGTGTGGAGGATTTTGATTGGTGTCTAGATGTTAGGTTTTTCGTTACGTTTTCATGTCCGTTTTCGTTGTGTTTTTGTGTCTTTTCGTGTGTCTTTGGCTATGATTTGGTTGTTTGGAGTTTTTGGTACTTGTAGGATGAAAAGGGCGGAAACAAGAAGGAAACGAGAAGAAAACGAGAAGAATGGTTGTTGAGCAATCATGGACCTCGAGTTCTAACCTCTCATGATTTTATTAAAGATTCATTTTGGATGTAATGAAAGCATTATATCGAAGAGGGGTTCGATAGGAGCACATAGGCGAAAACGGAGGTCAATTTGGAGTTCGGATGAGGAAGATACGGCCGAAACAAGAGAGTCGCGCGCAATCGTCCAGTGCCTGATTTGGCCGATCGGCCAGATGTCCGCGTCCAGCTGTTGTTTCCTTATTTAATTAGGTTTTTCTTCCTACTATATATACTAGTACCTTGGGACGAATTTGCATCATCCTTTATCATCTTTTAACAGTTTTTAGCATATAGCTTTAGTTTTCAGCACTTAAACACTTTAGATTAGTTTTACTTTGTTCGGATCCAGATTCGTAGTTCGTTTAATTCAAGACTTCTTTATTTAATTCAAGTTCTTCGTTCTGCGTTTAATTCGCGTAAGTTCTTTATTGTTTTCGTTTAATTGCTTTAATTGCTTTGCTTTCGTTTTAGATTCGTTTTCTTAATTGCTTCGTTTAATTTCCTTAGTTTAATTTTGTTCTTTAGATTTCTAGTTTAAAGTTTAGATTCGTTTTTCTTGCTTTCAATTCTCTCGTTTTTAAAGTTGTCAAAGTTAGATTTATTTGCCTTTAAATTTCCAGTTTCATTCATCATGTCTAGAGTAGTTTATGCTTCCTTCTTTGCTTTCTTTATTGCTTTCTTTTCGATTTTTGCCTAGGTAGATTTATTGCTTTCGTCTAGTTTAATTTTCTAATTTATTTCCAGCTTTTAGATTAGATTTATTTGCTTTGATTTTAATTGCTTTGATTTATTTTATTGCCTAGGATTTAAAAACAAAAACCCAAAAATATTCTTTACTTGCTTTCTTAGTTTTAGGTTTACTACATAATTAATTGCCCTGCTAAGTTTTCCTTGAGATTCGATACTTAGGTTTTACTTGCTAGTGCTACGATAGATTTCGTCTATTGCGAACACTTTTTGGTGAAACACTCTCTTTATGTGATTGTGTGTAATCCCCTTCTGTGATCTTATGTGAATTGTGGTGCTTGCTCTGTATATGATGTGATTATAAGCTGTTGATGACAGTTTTTGGTCAAATGATGCTCTGTTCTTCCTCTATTAGCTTCTGTGATGACAATTTCCCATGATTAAATGTATATGCTGTGATTTAAAGTTGCTGATGACATAAATTTTGGTCAAATGATGCTCTGTTCTTGGTGTATTACCTTCTGTGAATACAATTTCATGTGATTTAATGTATATGTTGTGATAAAAACCTGCTGATGACATTATATGGTCAAATGATGCTCTTTTCTTGGTGTATTACCTTCTGTGAATACAATTTCATGTGATTTAATGTATATGTTGTGATGTGAATACAATTTCATGTGATTTAATGTATATGTTGTGATAAAAACCTGCTGATGACATTATATGGTCAAATGATGCTCTGTTCTTGGTGTATTACCTTCTGTGAATACAATTTCATGTGATTAAATGTATATGTTGTGATAAAAAGCTGTTGATGAGATTATATGGTCAAATGATGCTCTGTTCTTAGTGTGTTACCTTCTGTGATGACAATTTCATGTGATTAAATGTATATGTTGTTATAAAAACCTGCTGATGACATTATGTGGTCAAATGATGCTCTGTTCTTGGTGTATTACGTTCTGTGATTGTTATTTCTTGAGATGGAGGTAGTATGTGGATGTGTGGATTCCCTGCTGATGTTATCTGAATTGTGTTTGATGGTCTGTTGTTGGGCAATTGTGGGATTTAGGGCTCTTAATTAGCTGCAGTGATGACATGTCTAAGTAGATTTGTATGCTTTGGCCTCTATTGAAGTGGTTTCAGCCTCTGTTAATTGGTTTAGGTTGTCTGTGCCTACACTATTTGATGATTTTACAATTTGCTCATGACATATCACTAGTAATATGATGCTTTGCCATAAACATGACTGAGAATACATGATATTCAATGATGTGCATTACTTAATTTGGTGCAAACTTGCTGATGACATTTACAATTACAAAATGTACTTGAAATGGAAACTTAAACATACACACTTTGAAAACCAATACCTACTGCTATTAGATGCAGTCTTCATGTTTACTTTCCCATTTCAGTCTTCACTCTATGCATTCAAATCAAACAATTCACCTGCACCTTGTGGGACATTGATGCCTAATTCTTCCATCAAAATGTCTAATCCTTCAGTTCTTTCTTCTGCAATCAAATGATCTGTGCATTCCCTAACTATGTATTCTGGAACATCAAGGTTTTGAGGTAGTAAACCCTGCCTTAACAATGAATCCTTGGACATATGTGGCAATTTGAAGTTGTTCATGCCTTTGCATTTCATTATCTCAAGTAATACACACTGCAATGATAAAAACACCTTGTTTAATGTCTGTGGCTCCATTATTTGGAAACTTTCCCGCACTGCCTTGATGAGATCCTCTGGATTTTTGCACTTCATCCTCTGCTGTAAACTTTGGATTGCTGCGAATAGGCCTAAATCATTTGCATTACAATCTGGGCTATTTGATGGTTGTTGGACTAGCTGTATGTTGAAACCATCTGCATTTGCTGCTTGTTGGAATTCTGGATCAGTGTTGTTGATGTGTGTTCTGCAGTTGTCTTGCTGTATTTGTATTCTCTTGCTCATACTTGTTGGCCATTTCAGTTTGATGGCAGGCAGAATCTGATCATTAAGCATTGTGTTAGTGTGTTAATATGACTTTACAATTGATGGAAACTGATGGAGATAAAAAAAAAAAAAAAAAAAAAAAAAAAAAAAAAGGCAGACTTACCTCTTTTAAAATGCAATCCTTCACCACTGTTTTTGTGATGCTTTGAATGGGTTTTAGCTCCACTGTGCCTGCTGGTCTCTTGTTGCTGTTTCTCTTTGCTGTGTACTCCTCAATGAATGGCCATATACCAATCTTTCCATAAAAAACAACACTCCCATCCTCCCTAAACACTGGTCTACTTACTGCACACATAAACATGACTTTTGGGATGAAGTTTTTTGACTGTGTAACTCTAAGGGGGTCTGCCTCCATTGGGGTCAGATAATATCTGCAGCTTTTCCTTTGTAAGTAGAACCATTTCTCATTTATATGAATGGTATTTTCCATGGGCTTAAATGTTGGAGTGTTCCTAGTAAAATCGAAGTGTATGGCTCGTAGACTAAAACCTAACCTCCATAACATGTTAGGAGCTGTCAATAGAGGCCTTATAGCATTACTATGGTGTCTGAGCAGTAATTTAGCCCATCTGCCCACTGTTGCTCTTGAAATCAGTGGACCTAATGCATCACTAAGGCTGGAAATATATGGTACCTCTTTTACTGGGTTCTATAGCCTCAATAACAGCATAGTTGATTGTGTGCTTCTTCTTTCTGCTTCTGCCATCTCTATTTGCAGCAACATTCATAGCCTCACCCCTTTCTCTTTGCTGTTTTGCAGATTTCCAGACTCTTTGTACACTCCATCTAGAAATTTGGAACATTTCAGCAGCTTCATTGATGCTCCCTTTGGATATCTTCCCATCCTTCTCCAGCTGCAGCAAGTACTGCATGATCTGAGTCCTCCTCTCTGCTGGAACATCTGCCATCTTCCCCATCTGCTCCTTCTTCTTCTGTTCTTGAGAGAGTTTGCTCAGTTTTGATTTTGAAACTATCCAAATGATGGAAACTGATGGATATATAGATTGTATGATGTGATTTGGGGGGAAATTTAAATGTTAAATTTCCCCCCTAAGAGATGAACTGATCTGTTTCTAATCTGTTTTCCACTTTCTTTTTTTTTATTCATTTTTTATTCGATGAACAGTAAAATGAGCTACAGTAAACCCCGCTACAGTACATTTTGTAACAGTAACCGGAACTGCTAATTTTTTGCTAATGTTGTACTTAAATTCCCTTATCTTTTTTTCATTGGTTCTTGGTCTATTTTCATTTGGGGCTTATTTAATGAGATAGAGGTAGTATATTAGACACTCATATTCTTTTCAGACTGAATTCAGTCAAACCAGATCGGGAAATCGGGCCAATAAAAAAATTCATACTCACTCTTTATACGAATATATGAAATAAATGACCCAATTAATTCAATTGAGTGAAAGTAAAACTATAAGAGAATGACACAAATGAAAGTGTGGATTTTTCCAAAACATAATTTACCTATTTTGACGTTAATGTGATTCTTTATGATTAATAAAAAATAGATAAGTTTCAAAAATATACAATTAAAAATAATTTACATTTTCTTTCTACTAGTATATATATATATAATCTTTAGGTTGGACAAGAAAAAAAAAATTATATATATCATTGTTTGCCATAAATTGACATGGATTTTTTCGCTTGAAAATTAAGCAAAAGGCCACTTTTCCTTTTTTCTTTTTATCTCCATGCGTAACGGAATGCATGATATATATTCATTACCAGTAAATTATTTGACAATTCATTTATGACTTATGAGAGGTGCTATGCTACTCCCTCTATAGTGCTTACCTTCGTGAGCACCTTTGTCGTTTTATCATTTTGATATTACTTTGTTCGATTTTTTCAATTGTATTATATTTTAATACCTTAAAAATAATTATAAAAATCAAAAAATTAAACGAACAAAATAATTTCAAGATGACAAAACGACGAAGATGCTCATAGAAATGAGCACCATAGAAGGAGTAACATATCACTTCTCTCCATTTATATAATGAAAGCTCAAGATTATAACACCTTTAACACTTTTTTCACATCGAACCCATGAATCATAACATAGAGGACCCTAAACTAAAACTGCTGCCTATCTAGAAGAAAAAATATTTCATCCGTTAAATATGTGTGAAATTGGCAAAATTGAAACTCAAAATTATGAACTTCGTTTACAAAATTCGTGTTCAGTACGTTATGTTTTGAGTTTGGTGCATATTTAATTTGACGTCTCTTAAAAATCTAATATATTGCTCTAATCTTCGGATGATTTGCTTAATTGCCAGTAAAAGGGTTTATTAAAATATGGGAGTTGGTTAATTATTATGCCCAAAATTAACAAATTTTAAGAAAGAAGATTTCACCTAAATGGTGATAAACAACTTGTTTTATGTACCGGTTATAAAGTTGTTAAAATATCTTTGGCAAGTGAAAGATACACCACCTGCCCGTCAAAAGAGACATTTCTTAAATATGTCAAGTATAAAGAATGAAACGTTTCTCTTTCAGTGAGACGGATAGAGTATTAATTTATAAATGAAGAAATATAAATATATAGTGCTTACAAGTACGCGAACCGATGCTCAAATATGCATATAATCATGATTATTACCGTTATATATATTTTACGTACAAGTTGATGCTTATGTACCAACCTGTTTAATTGTGAATTATAACCATGATTAAATGACCGACAACATGAGATTATATCAAAATCAATAGTCTAAATTTATTCCTATTTTTCACGGCAAAAATTACTATTAGGCGAAACAATTCAATAGGCCAAAAGATACATATTAACTTACACCTTACTTGAAGTCTAAAATAAGGTATATATACATGGAAATAGAAGCTTCGGTCTTTTTAATACACACGCGTGAAGGAAGAAATTGGACCAACGAAAAATCAAAGGTTTTAGTAAACATATAGAAAAATGAGTACCATAGAAAAAGTGGGACAACTTTTTATATTATAGCTTGTTGCACCACACACAAATAGTCTATTATATGAGCACCCTTCATATTTTTTTCCTTCATTTCTTAATCTCATTTTGTAACTAATATTGAAAGCTAAGGGTGTCAACATCATATGTGACTTGTGCCCAATTATTCTTATATTTGCTTTTAGAAATTTATTTATTCAATATCAAATATTACTAGCTAGGTTGGTGCCAACTAAAATGATTTGGATCTTCATGTATACACCCTCTAGTTTCTATTTTCCGTGTGTAAATTCTCTCTTTTGGACGTCCTCCGAATTTATTTTAAAGCCATATATAAATAGAAAAGGTTGTCTTACACTATTTTAATTTATAACCATAAAGTTGTGGTATAATATCAACTGATTTTAACGAAAGTTGTGGTATAATATCAACTGATTTTAACGGATTTTTCTTAGTTACCGCGTCTAGAAAATTTAACACGAATATAAGTGACAGAGGAAACATTTAAAAGTACTCTATCTATTGTGATTAAGCATTTTATGTACAACGATTAGATGACAGCCGTAGATTATCGATTTCTAATTTTGAAAAAGATAACAAGTTCAGATCGATTTCTATTTCACACGCATAAATAAGTATGAATGTTTTCCTTCTCGTGTCACATGTATATATGTTTTTATTTAAACTAGTATTGAAAATGTGTGTTGCACGTATAACCGCTCATCTATCATATTTAATACTCCCTTCATCTCTCGTAAGAGAATACGTTTTCCTTTTTAATACGTCCCCAACAATAGGATACAAATATACAATATCGTGATTTACTGTATTCGTATATTGCTTTCAATAAGAGTGAATTAAAGTGTGGAGGGGAGGGCCAAAATAGCCCAAAATGATAAGTAAAGGAAAAAAATAGCCCTACATAACTAAATGGTACAAATGTAGCCCTCTTTTTCAATTTAGGACAATTATGCCCTTAATAATTTACTTAAAGACAAAAAAAGAAAAAAAGGAAAAATAAAAATAAAAATAAAAAAAGGGAACGGAGAAGAAAGAAGAAGCAATAGAAGCTTGATAGATACTTTTCCGGCAAGCTCGCATCGGCAGCGCCGGCAAGGGACTGCGACGGCACCGGAAAGTGACGGCGACGGCGACTACTCCGGCAACGGACGGCGACGAATCCGGCAAGGTATTACAACCAAGTTATTGATAAAAATCAAAGGAAAATTCTTAATTTCTGAAAATTCGATTTAGAATTGGTGTAACAAACGAGGATAAAGTGCCATTGGGAGGTTTAGGAATGATACAAGCTTCGAAACATAGTTATTCGTCCAGTTTCCGGCGACATATTCCGGCAAGATCATCTCTATAGCTTGTTATGGTTTAACACTTACACGACCAAATTACACACGACCACGACCATATCACACACGACCACGACCACTCACGACCACATTATCCACGATCACGGCCAAATTTACACTCACACGACCAATATGATCACACTCACACGACCACTCACGACTACTTTATTCACGATCACTACCAAATTTACACACTCACATGACCACTCACGACTACTTTATTCACTTACACGACCAAATTTACACACTCACACGACCAATATGATCACACTCACACGACCAATTGTTATATATTTTCCTCAGTTTTGATCTTGTGATATTTAGATAAAGAAAATACACGACCAAATCACACACGAGCACGACCATATTACACACGACCACGACCACTCACGACCACTTTATTCACGATCACGACCAATATGATCACACTCACACGACCAAATTGTGATATTTAGATTAAAAAAATACTCACACGACCAAATCACACACGACCACGACCATATTACACACGACCATGACCACTTTATCCACGATCACGACCAATATAGGTCTGTGTGCTCATATTGGAGGAGAAGCAGAGGAGGTCGAAGCAATAAGCAACAGCAGAAGAAGAAGAAGAAGAGAAGGCGGCGCCGGCGATGGAGGAGCGGCGGCGCCGGCGATGGAGGAGGGGTGGCGTCGATCGTCGATGGAGGAGGGGGTGCGGGGGATTCACTGTCGGCATCGATCGTCGATTGAAGGAGTAGATGAGAGGGGGGAGGGGGGGCTTCACTGTCGGCAACGGAGGATTGAGAAGGCGGCGCCGGCGATGGAGGAGCGGCGGCGCCGGCGATGGAGGAGGGGCGGCGTCGATCGTCGATGGAGGAGGGGGTGCGGGGGGTGTGGGTTGCGAATGGGCCCAATTATGGCTGATAATTGAATTTTGTATTTTCTTTTATTTTGTTAATCTATTTTTTTGAATTAATTTAATAAATAAGGGTATAATTGTCCCAATTTTAAAAAGAGGGCTATAATTGTATCATTTATTTATGAAGGGCTATAATTTTCCTTTAGATATTGATTTGGGCTATTTTGGGGTATTGACACTTAAAGTGTGTATATACTATTGACATAGCCAAATAATATTAACATTATAATAATTATTCTAATAACAAAGTCAAATTTTAGTCAATACTCTTATGATAAATTTTACTAAGAGAATATTTTAAAGATTTATAATTCTATTTTAACAATTTTAATAGTCTAAAGATTTATTTAATCGATAAGAATGAATATTCTAAAGATTTATTTTGATGATAAGGGTAAAAGAGGAAACGCGAATTTTATAAACAAGAAACTTTTTTATTATTACTAGTATACATATTAAATAAAACCTTTCTCACAAATACAATAGCCTTGTCGCCTATAAGTACAATAAGTTTAAATTCAAGAACCAAGAAAACAGAGCTGATTCTCAAGCATGAAAGCATCAACACTTATATACCGATTATACCCTCTCCTTTTTCTTCATCTTCTGCAAACAGTTTCAACGTCTCCACACAAAATCCCATCGCTCTCTCCATACAACAGAGGATCACTAAACTTGAGAAAAGGCTACGATCAAAGCTTCAGTTCATCAGCAGCAAAGTCGAACGATTTCAAGACGTACTACTACGAACAAACACTCGATCATTTCAACTACTCGCCTCAGAGCTACGCAAAATTCAGGCAACGATACATCGTGAGCTCCAAACACTGGGGCGGTCCGAATTCGGAATCTCCTATCTTCGCCTATCTCGGAGCAGAGGCAGCACTTGATTCAGACTTGACTGCCATCGGCTTCCTCTCTGATAACGCTCCTCACTTCAAGTCCCTCTCCCTCTACATTGAGGTTAGATTAGTCTTTTCACAATATGCTTCATTTTATTTTCTTTTAATTTTTTTTATAATGTCAATTTATGAGTTGACTATAGTTTTATGATTATTCTTTTTTTTTTAATTAATTATTTTAGCATCGGTTTTATGGAGAGTCGATCCCGTTTGGAACGATGAATGAGGTGATGAAAAATAAAACAACGCGCGGATATTTTAATTCGGCTCAAGCAATAGCTGATTATGCCGAGATTTTGTTGTACGTCAAGAAACAATTTTCTGCACATAATTCTCCCATTATTGTTGTTGGAGGCTCCTATGGAGGAAGTAAGTAATTCCACTCATAAATTTTGCATTTTATATTCAAATTACATAAATTAAAAATTAATTAAAAAATTACTAGTGCTTAATTGATTGGTGTTATGAAATTATTAATTTATTAAAAATGGAATTTAATTATTTCAGTGTTGGCTTCGTGGTTTAGACTTAAATACCCACACATCGCTCTCGGTGCAGTAGCTTCTTCAGCACCCATTCTTTACTTTGACAACATCACTCCACAAAATGGATATTATTCCCTTGTAACAAAGGATTTCAAGGTACAAAATTATATTATATTTGTCTCGTTGATAATGAGTTCATTGAATATTACAATCGACCTATTTTAATACATGTCGATTTATTATGAATGAGACAGAATGAGTTTATACTATATTAACTTTTTTTGGTAATTTTTAATTAGTTTGACATTTCATTATCATTATTTTATTAATTTACGTTGCAGGAGGTTAGCGAGAAGTGTTACGAGACTATTAAAAAATCATGGGCTGAAATCGATAGAGTTGCATCCGAAGAAGGGGGCCTCTCAACTCTTTCCAAGACATTCAAGACATGCTCGTACATAATCAACATATACTATTAAATACTAATTCAATACTCCCTTCGTCCCTTTCAAGTTGAGTATTATAGAAACTGATTTTATTTGATTATCCGCAGGAATTTGATGTATTCATGGGAGTTGAAGAATTTCCTAGACACGATGTACGCTACGGCCGCGCAATACAATGCGCCGCCGAAGTATCCGGTGACGATGGTGTGCAGAGGGATCGACGGGGCTCCGGCCGGAAGCGACGTCATCGGCCGGATTTTTGCCGGAGTGGTGGCTTATAAAGGGAACAAAACATGTTATAATATGACCTCACTCCCCTCTGAAACCAGCGTGGGCTGGGGGTGGCAAGTATGTACATTTCACTTTAATTTTTATAGTTTGTTATAAATACTTTAATTTATGCTATATTTTATTATTTATTTCGATTTACGATCAATTTTTGACCACTTTATGTACAAATTTGATACTCTATTGCAATTGTGTATCCTATGTTTTCATGTTAGTTTTGAATTTATTTTTAACCTTTTTAACACATATGAATCATCCATCATTTGGATGATAATTTTTTCGAAAATATACTAATTAAACGATGTACCTTAGTTAATATTTTTTTTTATATTAATAATTTAATTTTGTAGACATGCAGTGAAATGGTGATGCCTATCGGAATAGAGGGAAACGAGACAATGTTTGAAGCTTCGCCTTTTGATTTACAACAATTTGTGAAAGACTGTAACGATTCGTATGGTGTCATGCCTCGACCTCATTGGGTTACAACTTATTATGGAGGCCATGTAAGAATTTTCAAATCATTATGGCATATATTCGATTTTTTATACTTCATTTCAATTATCAAGAGTTTAATTTTTGATGAAATTTCATTTTTTTTTCCAATACAAAATCATTTATTTTCATTTCTTAAGCATAAATGGACCATACATATACGACTTTCATGATCTAGTCAAATTCTAGGCATAAAAGATGAAGGTCCAATCAAGTTCTAGGCGTAGTCGACATAAAATGAAAATGAAAATAGTAAAAGGAAACACGATAAGCTTGGGCGGGGCAGATCGAAGCGAAAAATTACACTATTTGGACCGAGATGGTCTATTTGTTTTGTGGCTAGATATATTTTTGGGTCGATTGAATTGGCTCGACTTTTACCTTTGGCCGGATGTGATATGTGTCTTCTTTCGTTCTCAAACAATGCAGGATATTAAACTAGTTCTAAAGCGGTTCGGGAGCAATATCATTTTCTCAAATGGCTTAAGGGATCCTTATAGCATCGGAGGGTAAACGAGCAATTTTTTTCGTTATTTTTGTACATAATTTACTCAGAAATTTAAACCAATATTTTATTTTATCTTCTTCTTGTATAGGGTGCTAGAAGACTTATCTGAAAGTATTGTTGCAGTAACTACACGTAATGGTACGTCTATTTACATCCCTAGCATATTTCTATGAGGCATATGTTATGGTTAATTAGTCAAAACTTTTCTAAGTGATTATTCATTTGTGTCATGCGTGATACTTTATTGCCTTTTTATTTGAAGTTCTTGTTTTATTACAAGATGCTAATTTATTACAATAATGATTTTCGACCATAATGTGAGTTCTATTTTATTCTTTGTACAAAAATTAAGTAGAGAGTTATAAACTGTTGGAAAGTGGTAGGATGTATATTATTTAAGGGTTATTCTTTTCAAAAAAAGAAAACATGACATATGAGTGAGACAACTTAAAATGAAAAACTTAATACGTTTTAAATGGGACTGAAGGAATATATCTTAGCTTAAGAGTAGAGTTGTCAAATGCTTAATGTTTAGTGAATTGGCAACCCTAATCTAGTTAAACATTAGAGTAAAATTCATCCAGTCAATCGGGTCGGCCCGAGACCATCGAGTCTCATAGTGTTTAAAATCCAGATATGCGGGTCCGAAATTCCAAGGAGACAATGATTTAATAGTGATACCCTCCCATTTTAAAATAACAATAAAATAACAACGAATTTCCTCTTTTGTCCTTTTAGCTCCAAATAGCGAGATTAAATGAGGGGCTATAAAGAGTAATTTGTGGGCTATGTATAGAATTACCCTTTAACAGTCCAAGCCAGCCTATTTATGAGTTGGCCCATCGGACCGGGTCGAACTTCGACACCGTTTTGGATCGTATATTAATAAAAATCTTAATTTTTGCAGGCTCACATTGTTTAGATATACTTCCGGCAAAAGAAAGTGATCCCGGTTGGTTGGTGTTGCAAAGGAAAAAAGAGGTTAAGATCATTGAAGGATGGCTTGCATCATATTATGCTGATCTTCATTCTTTGAATAAATGAATTCAAAAATTACATGTAGATTTTAATTCACAATATGACGATCGGTGCATCATAATAATATTGACAATGCACAACGTATTATATATAGCTATGCATGTTATGCATTATAATTGAGCCGTTCATGATTTCGGTTCGCGGTTTTTTTTCATTTTATTTTTTTTCCGATTTTAGCCTTGGTCCAACCGAAAAAATCATGAATCGAAAGCCTTGCCGATTCGACCTCCGGTTCAATTTTTAAAACATTGTTTCAGCACCTCTAAACAAAATCCCAAGATTTTCCCATTGAGAAAATCAGTTTTCTTTATTTTTGTTTTTAGGTACCGATTTGGACTGCAACCACCAGCTATTTTATGTTCAGAACTTAACATAAATCAAAACATCTATTGATCTTTAAAAATCAATAAGAAAAAAGAAACTTATGCATGGTTAATTGGTCGATTAGTTTTTGGTCTTTCTCTTCTATCCCAAATACGTTGGATACTTCTTAGGATTATAATGATTTTTACGAGAAACGCTCCCCTACCTACTGTGGTGTGGACAAGCTTAACGTGTCCACCGTTGATGTGACAGTACTAGAGTTTTCTTTTTTAAGGGGGTTATGATATATATTTGATCATTTTATTTATAAATGGAATGTCACGTCATCCGTGAGCACATCAAGAATGCTCACAACTGGTAGGGGAGCATTCCTTTGATTTTTACAAGTGTGCTTCATATATATTTGCATTAATAGTTTAGTCTTCGGAGTATATGGAAATCTATGTAAATCAATAAAATAAAAAATATCTTGCATTTTGCAATCCTGTCAAGTCTATGGAAATCTATGTAAATCAATAAAGTCAAACTCTACATAGAGTTTATAGATTTTATAAATCCATAGACTTTTCAAAATCTAAAAAATCAAACAGAATCTTGATTGAATATCCCCTTAGTTAATTTATGGAAGGAATAAATTAGTAAAATTGTTGTTAATTACATTTATTTTTAATAGAGAGGCTGTTTAGGAGTAAATTGGGGCTTTGTATAGAATTACCTAAATATTATTATGGATCAATGGGCCGTTTGTCAAATAGTTCGGTAACATACTGCATTAGGCCCACATAATATTATTACTCATTCTCAACTAAAAATATGACCAAATAAATAAATAAATAAAATCAGATGATTTGAAAATTAAGCTTGAATTTCATTTGAATTCAACTCGATTACCAGCTGATCATGGAGTTGAGCTTGACTTTGAGCTACTCTGGAAAAGCTAGTTTTGAACATCTATTTTTACAACTTATATGTTAAAGCTCGGTTATGGACTTCGAAGAAGTTCGGTATAAAGCTCGTGAACAATATCATTTATACATAATCCGAACATTTTTGTGAGCAATCCAAACATTCTTTGTGAGCAAAGTTTTCTACTCAACGTCAATCGATGTGTGCTATGTTTAGAAGGATTAAGGGTATATAGGTTCAAAACGTAAACAATAGTTGTAATTAAATTCTCAAATTAAGAGATTCATTATTTAAAATATTAAAATCACATTGATTCCTAAGAATGCGTCAATCACCCTTTAATAAGGTCTTACTAAGAGGGGTAATTGTTGGTCCCGGGAAAGAGTAATTGGTGTATGGGGGGGGGGGAAATACGCAAATAACTAACCGTTTTTGACTTTTGTAAAATCAGGTCGATCAAAGGTCGATTGTCAAGGTCGATCCTTATCAGAGACAGGTTGATCTATCAAGCTCGTTTGGGAACAAGCTTGATTTATCAAACTGTGCTTATGCGGAAGTTGGTGGAGGTTGATTTACTCTTTGAAAAATCTTAAGGCTAAAAATAGATAGCAGATTGATGCGTGATATGCAAGTTGATGCTCGTCAGTTTGATAGTAAAATGAAAGGGCGATAAATAAAGAGAGAGAGAGAGAGAGAGACACACAGCGATATAGCGTGGTTCGGAGAAACCCTCCTACGTCCACGTCAGGTCGACTCGACCTGAGAATCCCTTTACCTTTGGATTCAACCTCTCTCTTATTTATACTGACTGAGTATCAGTTCTAGATACACTCTAACCTGAATATATCTAGACACGAGTTTTGGGTCGTGACCCTTACAACCTTTCGTACAGAAAATGTACAAACAACCTTTCGCTAAATACAGCGCTTGACTAAACTCTACAATGGCGAAGAACACAAACAAACTTTCTAACTTCGAACTAGTCTGAGAAGAAGTTGTTGAACCAACGACAAGCAGCAGTGAACGCTTCGTCGTTGTGGTGTTTATCGGAATCGGAAATCTCTCTTCGTCAAGTGTTTGGGAAACTAATGAGATTTCGAACACTTGAATGGATATGAACTTGAGAGAGATTTTGGGCAGAGATTTGACGTTGATAGCTTGAGTTTCCCGTGCTTGAATCCGATAATGGCTGAAGTATTTATAGGCAGTTTTGAAAAACTAGCCGTTGGAGTCAGGCTGACGTGGCACTAGCCGTTGGAGGCTGACTCACTTCTAGCCGTTGGGAAAGTTCGTCCTTGCTGGCACACCACGTGGCAAGGATCAGGTCGTGATGTTCCATGAAGGCGGAGCATCGACCTTGATAAGATAATCCAGCACTTGAAATCTTCTAAGGCAATGCAGGCTGGAAGCTTGATAAGGAAGGTCGATAGACAGGCAGATATGCCAGCTCGATCCGAATGAGGCAGGTCGATCTATCAACATTTCTCTTACAGGGTGGATCGAACTTGCATTTGAACATTAGAGAGCATCGACCTGCACTAACAGGTAGCAGGTCGATCTATCGGCCTTAACCCTAAACAAGTAAAATATGCCTAAGTGTGGTTTCGATAAACATCATCAAAATCAAACTGCAAGGGGTTCCCAACAGTAATATTCAATTTATACCTTACAGTTAGTGGTGTTCAAAAGAACCGGAACCGGCGGTTAAAACCAGAACCGAAACCGGCGGTTTTTTAATCGGAACCGGAACCGGCAGTTCGGAACCGGAAAAGGAACCGGTGGAACCGTCGGTTCGGTTAAGGTTCATAAGGCTTGGAACCGTAACCGGCAGTTCGGTTCCGATTCCGGTTCCAAACAAATAATGATTTCTATTGTTTTATATATATTTAGTTAATAAATAATGTTATATAAAATTTATTTATTTTATTGTTTTTCTTAAATATGATTTCTAAACAAATACTCCCTCCGTCCCACTGGGATAGGGACCTTTTTTTTCGGCACGGGAATTAAGACGAGAATAATGATAGTGGGATAAAGTGAAAGGTAGTGGGTTAAAGTGATGTGTCAGAATTTTATTGGGTTATAATTTTCCATTTTGGGAAAGTTCCCTATATCAGTGGGACATCCTGAAAAGGAAAAAAGTCTCTATATCAGTGGGACAGAGGGAGTATAACATTATTTTTTAAACTTCATAAATAATAACTAAATATATATAAAACTCAATTATATAGGTGTTACTCTCAAACACCCATTTGTTATTTTTTCATTGTGAGATATGTTTATTGCTTTTATAAGAGTATTATACTTCCCAAGTTTCTTATTTTTTTTTTCGATGTGGGATATCTAACACATCACAAACTATGAGAAGAGTAACACATGTCACTATCTCACGTTGAAAAACTATCAAACTTGAGAAGAGTAACACCCTTATAAAAGCACATGCATTTGTCCCACATTGTAAAAATAGCAAATAAGGGTGTGAGGGAAACATGCACCTATATAATTGAAAGAAAGTCCAAAGCCTTATGAAATAAAAAAGTTTAAAATTTGAAAAAAAAAAATGTTTAGTTTTTTTCCGGTTAGAACCGGAACCGGCGGTTCCGGAACCGTAACCGGAACCGTGTGTTGACGGTTCAGTTTCGGTTCCTCCCCGACGGAACCTTTACCTGCAGTTCGGTTCCGGTTAGAACCGAAACCGGAACCGTGGGCACCTCTACTTACAGTCATGAACGTGTTAGTAAATAACAATCAAAGAATACGAAAACAACGAAAAACACAAGAATTTGTTGACCCAGTTCGTCAAGATGACTACGTCTGGGGGCGCTACCAAGCCAGGAGTATGCACTATATTTTTCGGATACAGAATACAATGAGAAAGCAGCTATATATAGGTGAAGCCGAAACCCTAAACCTTACAGGCCACGAATTGGACCAAAACGCGTTGCCCAAAAACGTCCCAAAAAATTCGGGTCGGGGGCTCGCCCCCAAACCCCCGATCAGGGGTTACCACCCCCGAACAGTCTCTACACCTAACATAACGTTCTTACAAAAAGGAGTGGTTATCCAATTTATAATCATGATCGTTGCAAAAATCGCTGAAAATAAAACTTATTCTAGTTATGTGCATAATACCAACATCGAGAATGTTCTTCTTCGATGGACCCAAAATACAATAAAATCAACGAAAAAGATAGTAGAAAATTGTGTGCTATTCTCATTAACTTAAAGAAAATGACACAATTGAAAAAAAAAAATAATACTAATAATAATAAATTAGTCAAATTTATTGGGCTAAGATTTTATGCACTATTTAGAATTTCGTGGGCTATATATGTTTTGGAATTAGGAGAACTATATTTTCTAATTTCCTTTGAATTTTAGAAAATTTTATATTTGATGCATAAGCCATGACGCAAAGAACGATCCCTATGTATTAAACACGTTCAAATGTTGTGGGTCCACCCCCTAATTCAGGTAGGATTTAATTAACCCTATTATATCAATAATTCAGCAAAGTAATTAATTAGTTGTAACTAATTTTGTTATTATCTCTAAAAGTTAGTTACTAATTTGCATATTCAAGCTATGATCGTATACATATAGATTGTTTCGATAAAATTCATAAAAACGTATATGTTGGTCTTACGGTAGGGAGTCAAGCTTCAGGATTAAATGTCTCTAATTCGAGTCCTCTGTTGCGCAACCTTTATTTTTGAGTTTTTAAAACTAAAAAAAAATCATTAAAACTCTAATTAAGTAGATATTGACCATATGATAAGGTACAATTAAGGTCTTCATAATTAATGAGAGCTTAGCTATTCTAGTTTGAATTAAGCATCAAGCATGCCTTTTGAAAATTAAAGGAAAAAAATATACTAGGGTAAATAATGGAATAGATGAATAGGCATATAACCTTTTGAGATGAGACAAATAGTTAAAAAAATAATGTGTATATAAAGTGAAAAGCATATATATATTTCTCCTTCTTAGCAAACAAGATAACAAGGTTCCTATTCATGCAAGTTTAAAATGCTTTCTTCTTTCACATGGAATAGGATTCATCAGTTTGCAAATGCCCCCACAGAAGAAAAAAGAAAAAAAGAAAAAGAAAAGGAAATTGTTGCATATTATTATTATTATTATTATTATTATTATTATTATTATTATTATTATTAGTCCCTATGTTAACCAAGGATGGGTAACGACAGGGCCGGTCCGACCATGAGGCAACTCAGGCGGCCGCCTCAGGCCACCGGAAAATTGAGGCCCCGGAATTTTAATTGGCTACACTTTTATATATATCTATAAATGTTATCGGTACTCAAATTTATTAATGCTAAGGTAGTCTAATTGGTGAGGCCTTGTCATTCAAAGACCCGTGTTCGAGCCTTTTAGGCCCCCCTTTTCTTTTCTTTTTTCTTTTTTTTTTTTGCCCTTTTGTTTTCTAGTTAGTTGGCCTCCTTCAAATTCATTTATTCAGTTTCTGTATTAAAATTGTCACTCATATTTTATATCAAGATTATAAAATCTTACTTTATGTACATTAGTATTAAAACAAACATATATATCCTTATTCATATACACTAAAATCAATCTTTATTTTCCTTCTTCCTATTCATTATAGAAAATATCAGACAATTTTTTTTTTGTCCGAAACAAATAAATATTTTTTCTTGTGTGTGTTAGATCTTTTTTCTATAATATAATACACTAAAAAAAAGCAATTATTTTTTCAATTCTTATAGATGCTTAAAATATACTCTCTCCGTCTCACTAACAAAGCGACCTTTTTTTCGACACGGAAATTAAGTCTTTAGAGAACGTAGTATATACAATACCAAAGTAGTGGGTTAAAATAATGTGTAGTGATTAAAGCGACGTGTGTGAATTTTATTGGTTTAAAATTTTCTATTTTGAGAAAGGTGTCTATATCAGTCGGACGTTCGAAAAAAAAAATGTATGTTGGTCCCGGAAAAGAGTAATTGGTGTATGGGGGGGGGGGGGGGGGGAGTACACCAATGCCAACCGTTTTTGACGTTTTTGAAAACAATAATGCTATTTGGCCATAATGTGGCCGTCCACACAACAACATTTTTGATAGTATATGTAATTTTAAATATAGTAAATAATAACTATAATTTATTACTTTGATATTTTAATTTAAAAATATTTTTCCCCCAAAAATTACATATTTTTCTAATTTTTTTTAGATAAAAAGGTAAAAAATTCTTTAAAATAGTAAAAATTATCAAATAATTAAAGGGTTAATTTTAAAAAATACGTAAAAAATACGGGGTATCGCTTTTTGAGTTTTTTATAATCTAAAAAAATTTGACATAAATATATAAATTATTTGATACTAAAAAAAATTTAAAAAGTTAAATTATGGCCGGCCACATTATGGCCGAATAGCATCACTCTTTTGAAAAACAGGTCGATCAGAAGGTCGATTTTCAAGGTCGATCCTATCAGAGGCAGATTGATCTATCAAGCTCGTTTGATAACAAGCTTGATTTATCAAACTGTGTTTATGCGGAAGTTGGTGGAGGTTGATTACTCTTTGAAAAAAATCTAATGGTGTTAAGCAAATGCAGGTTGTTTCATGAAATGCAGGTTGATGCTCGTCAGATTGATAAAATATTGAAAGAGCGATAAATAAAGAGAGAGAAAGAGAGACACCGCAATTTAGCGTGGTTCGGAGAAACCCTCCTACGTCCACGTCAGGTCGACTCGACCTGAGAATCCCTTTACCTTCGGATCCAACTTCTCTCTTATTTATACTGACTGAGTATCAGTTCTAAATACACTCTAACTTGAATATATCTAGACACGAGTTTTGGGTCGTGACCCGTACAACCTTTCGTACAGAAAATGTACAAACAACCTTTCACGAATTACAGAGTTTGACTAACTCTATAATGGTGAAGAACACAAACAAGTTTCTAACTTCGAACGAGTCGGAGAAGAAGTTGTTGAATCAACGACAAGCAGCAGTGAACGCTTCGTCGTTGTGGCTTTTATCGGAGTGTAAAATCTCTCTTCGTCAAGTGTTTGAGAAACTAATGGAATTTCGAACACTTGAATGAATATGAACTTTGAGAGAGATTTTGGCAGAGTATTTGCGATGATAGCTTGAGTTTCCCGTACTTGAATCCGATAATGACTTGAAGTATTTATAGGCAGTTTTTTGAAAACTAGCCGTTGGAGTCAGGATGATGTGGCACTAGCCGTTGGGGCATGACTCACTTCTAGCCGTTGGGAAGATTCGTCCTTGCTGGCACACCACGTGGCAAGGATCAGGTCGTGTTGCTCCATGAAGGTGGATCAACGACCTTGATATGATAATTCAGCTCTTGAAATCTTCTAAGTCAAAGCAAGCTGGAAGCTTGATAAGGAAGGTCGATAGACAGCTAGATATACCAGCTCGATCCGAATGAGGCAGGTCGATAAACAACCTTTCTCTTACAGAGTGGATCAAACTTGTATTTAAACTTTAGAGAGCATCGACCTGCACTAACAGGTAGCAGGTCGATCTATCGGCCTTGACCCTAAACAAGTGAAAAGACGCCTAAGTGTGGTTTCAAAAAACATCATCAAAATCAAACTGCAAGGGGTTCCCAACAATGTCGTATTTAATTAAAATTATTTTTCCACATTTAATACATGTCGCCTCAGACCTCATTTTATATCGGAACGGCCCTGGGTAACGATATTTACGAAACAAGCTAATGTATATAGTAAAAATAGACGACACATTCGATAGACGAAGAGAATATTTAAAACAAATCGAACATCATTCATCACAACCACCATAATATACAACATGATGTGAAGAATGTACATGTACTATATGCACCTATTTTTTTTTATTTTTTTTTTTTAATTTATGGTTTTTGTTGATTTCCTTTTCTTGCTTACTATTAATACCTTTGTCCCAGATTTCTTAATTTAGTGCCTATTAATTCTCCACATTTCATTTTATTAGATGGGGAGATGAGGACTGGCCACCTACTTAATTTTGAGTCAAAAATTAGCCTCGCAAGTCTATTATACTTTACTATAAATTAATGAATAAATGAACAATTATCAACTGTGGAAATGATAGTGGTAAATACCAAATAAATTCGTTTCGATCTCCGGCAAATACTAAAATTTTGGTCGGCAAATACTAAAATTTTAAGTAGTCATAAATCGATCGGAAGTCGTTCACTGATTAGCAACTGATTAATTCGGTCGTTATTTCGAGAGTGTTTTTTAGTTAAAACATGATGTAATACCATTATATTAAAAAATGGAAACATTCGAATAATTAATTTATAGTAGTATGGTAGGGTGTCCACTAATCAATATATTAACCTAAAATATTTATGATTATTTGGAAATCGGAGTTGACACGAAATCACCAAACAAGATAAAAGGCTATGTTGGTAGTTCATTAAAGCAAGCCAACTTAACTTTCGAGTCATCTGAATTATTTATTAAAATATTACTCGATTTGTCCCGTTGATGATGTGATTATTACTATATTCATTAATTATGAATGAGAATTTCAATATAAAATGTCAATTAGTTCAGTTTCGTACGAGAATCATTGCATTTTGAGTTGGTTTAATGGGTTTCTTCTCGACTAAGTAAAATATACTTCAATAAATGTTAATACAAGCTAGAGAGATCAATCAGTTCAGCTCTGTACGAAAAATGATTGCATTTTAAGTCAATTTAATGGATTTGTTCTCTCGATTAAGCAAAAAGATACTTCGATAAATGTTACAAGCTCAAATGCTAATGAAGTTACTCAGTACTATTCAATTTTACGATCTAATAAGAAATAAAGATATCAAACACAATAATAGGTTGAAAGGCACAGTTAGAACCATTGAAATCTAAAAAAAGTAAGATAATCTGTTCGCTGAAGCTTATTTAGGCTTTAGGAGTCGATATATAGTCAAATGACTTCAAATTTGAACAAATCTACACTTGCAGTATCTTTTATATTTTGATTATTGTTACAAGCTATACAGTTGTGACACATGAATTAATAGAACAAAACCACTTTGCAAGATTAAGACCATGGTTTATGATGCAAAGTCCAAAAATAATATGGGCGAGTAGCCCTAAAAAGGAGAAAACGATCGAAATAAAAGCATGAAATAATTGAGGTAGAAAAAAGTGCAGAGTCAGAGAGCAAAGAAGTAAAGTTGGAAGTGGAATGGATTGAATCTCTATAAAAAAGAATACGTATAATGGTATCAAAAGGTTTTGCTTTAGTATCTCAAATGGTTAATAGATGCACAATAAAAAGGTGGGAGGGAATCATTTGCCACAAATTATTTGAATGCTTTTGTTTATGGGGACACCGTATGTAATTCCTCCGTTTTTTTCGACGTGACATGTTTCTTTTCGGTATAATATTTAAGAAATATAATAAAAAATTAATATGTGTTGTGAGTTAAAGATAAATGTAATGTTAGGGATAAAAATGGTGTTTGTTAGAGCATAAAAGAAAACAGACTAATTGAAGAAAAATAAGTCAAATTGGTAAACATACCACATCAGAAAACGGAGGGAGTAGTATGATCAAGTTTTTTTAATTATAGAGAAATTTTTAACAAGTAATGATCTTGAATTTTCTTGATTATGCATCATGTAATTTACAACTCTCAATTCTGACTTTCTAAGTACAGTAAAACCTCTATTTAGGAATACTTTTGGGACTGCAGAAAAATATGATAGAATGAGAGATTATTCCTAAATAGAGGTATGTGAATAATTTTGCATTTTCTTTTTTTATAATTTGAATGTGCATGAACAATACATTTATTAGATAAGTATGTATGGTATAATGTATCACGTGCAGATTTCACATCAGAAGCTTTGAGATTACTCGACATGTTGGAAATATTTTGGGTCAACAAGAAAGTGGACTTTGGAACTAGCTATTGAAGACATGCAAGTTATAAAATACGGTCGCAACAACAAAATTAAAGTCATTGTCACAAACAATTTTAGACAAATATTATTAATCAACATAGATTTATTGTAATAATATATTTTTATATTATATTTAATGTGATTTATTTCTAAGTAGATGTGCATTTCTATAAGGTGAGACTTTAAAAAAATATGAATTACGACAAATATGGAGTTTATTCCAATTTATAATTGGTCCCGAGTCGGGATCATAAAAAAATATTACAAAATAAGAGTTTATTCCTAAATAGAGTATTTCTTCACAGAGGTTCTACTGTAGTAACATCACTACAATGTGTGTAGAGAAATCAAGCTAGGTATGAGTGTTATCCAGATCTCGAGCAATTTATTCATTTAAGAAATGAATCGAGTTTGAGCCTCAGATGAAGCTAAATAATCCGTGTGAGCCAAACTTGATTCTTACTTTGTTACGAGTAGATGTAACTCCATTCTTAATAAAAAATGTACGAGAAATTGTTCATATACAGACCTCGTAGACGAGTTTAAAAGTTTAATTCTAATGCATATATTTATGATAGATTTCCCGATATATAACATTGTCACATTAATATCGGACTCCATTTAATTTTCCAATGAAAGTGTTCATCCCAAAATTCATAGCAATTTTCGCAATAAAAAAAAAAAAGAAGAAAAGAATAGTTGACTACTTAAATAAATTGATTGAATTTTTTTTAAAAAAGTCCAAAGGCAACAACTATAAACGAAAGTGCAATGCTTTCAGCGCAAAGTACAAGCGTTCAAAGCAATTTCCTCTTATTTATATTCTTCACTGTTCTTTAACCGGCGTGCCGACTTTTAAATCCAACGTAATCCACTGTTCCAAAATCAAACTTCTGTTATCGGCTCTTGTCTCTCGCGCAATCCCTCCTCTCTCTCTCTCTCTCTCTAGACGCATAAACCATATGATGTATATGTACACACGCGCACATGACATGAAAGTCTCCTCGTAACAATACCGCCTTAGCGTTGCGTGGACTGGAAGGGAAGCGGGGGAATACTTGGTAAACCTCTCTGCCTTATAGGGAAATGCCGCCGGTGAGTGTTCCGGTTGCGGTGGCGGCGTTGCTGGCGGTGGTGTCGGTGGCGGTGGTTGGTGGCGTGACGTTGACTCTAGAGAGGGCGAATCACGAGGGAATTGAGCTGAGTCGACTCAGAGAGCTCGACCGCGCCAGGCACGGCCGATTGCTGCAGCAGCGGGCCACCGGCGTCGTCGATTTCCCAGTTGATGGGACATACGATCCTTATCTTGTAGGGTATACATCTATATTCTCTGAATTGTGCTTGTCTTTGATTTGCTTGTGTATTTGTTTGAGAATTTCATTCGGATTTGAATGGCAAAGTTGAAGATTGATTTTTTTTTTTTTCAGCATTAGCGAATTTGGGGTTGAGGCTATGATGTTTTTCGTGCTTGATCTTTTCTCGATGGATTTGTGTGAATTTCCTAAGATAGACAGAAGAATTAGGCTATTTTGAAAAATTCATAGTCCTTATTAGAATACTTGATGCTTTGATTTTGATGATGAATCTTTTTTTCTCTAGGCTGTATTTTACAAGAGTTAAATTGGGGAATCCTGCAAAAGAATTTTATGTACAGATAGATACCGGAAGCGACGTGCTCTGGGTCAGTTGCACTCCCTGTTCTGGTTGCCCGACATCAAGTGGCCTCCAGGTAAGCAGTTTTTGTATAGATTCAGATTTTGTGCGTGTGTGTTTGTGTGTGTGTGTGTGTGTAGATTCTTCTTTGCATATGGTGTTGAGATTACAGAGTTCTGAGTATGTGATTGTGGTTGGTCATTTTCTTGACTTAAAGCAGATTCAGCTCAAGTTTTTCGATCCATCAACATCAACCACTGCACGTGCCATATCATGTTCAGACCAAAGATGTACACTGGGAGAGCAGTCATCGGACTCACTCTGTGCAAGTAATAATCAATGTGGATACACCTTCCAATATGGTGATGGTAGTGGCACTTCAGGATATTACTTATCAGACTATATGCTTCTCGACACTGTTGTTGAGAATTCAGTGATTACTAATACTTCAGCATCTGTTGTTTTTGGGTATGTTCTGGATCCATCTTTGTTGTACTTTTAAGGTTTTCATATTTGATTGATGTTAGAAGTGAGCTCTGTCTGTTTAAACCACAGCTGTAGCACATCGCAGTCTGGAGATCTTACCAAGCCAGATAGGGCGGTTGATGGTATATTTGGTTTTGGGCAGCAGGGGCTATCTATCATTTCACAACTTTCTTCACAGGGTATTGCGCCGAATGCGTTTTCTCATTGCCTGAACGGAGGAAATGGCGGTGGTGGTATTTTGGTGCTTGGCCAGATTATGGAGCCAAATATGGTTTACACACCTCTCGTCCCATCACAGTACGTAATATCTTTTCCTTCATGTCATTCTGTTGTATGCTGAGTTTTGTGGACTAGACATTGTATACCGAAGTGCCACCTTAGAATGAATGGTCATGATACTCAAGTCTTGTGTCTCATTGGCAAATTTTGAACATTTGGGCCATTCCGTTTCAAGAGGAATTGCTATTTTTATTCAATATTTGGGCTATAATTGTTTCTTTAGCCTTGAATAGCTAAATCAAGAAGGTCAAAGTATATCACTCGATTGTTTTAGCTGAAAAACTTTCACCTTTAGTAATTAGTTTTCTTTTATGTAAAATCTTGTTTATTCTTCGCTTTGAATGGCTATATTGTAGCTAGTTTCATCCTTTTGACTATCTTAAGGCAAATTATCATTACTTAATCAAGTTCCTAACTACTTGCATATGTGCCTTAGATTCTTCGTTTTGAAGGGCTATAGATGGATTAAGATGATGCAGTGGTAGTAGATATCTAAGTTTGAAACCAATTCAAGTCCACACACACTCATTTGATAGACTGGATTTGACTATTGAACATTGAGTTTCCAATGTAATTATAATGACATAAAGGGTGTTCTTCTTTCGTCGTGCATTCATGTGATTACAAGTATTGGGTTATGAAACCACTGATTTTCTCTCTCAGTGAGCCTCATACTACAATTTGGTTGATCCTTTCTGTTTCCATTTTTTTAGGCCGCATTACAATGTGGTTCTGCAAAGCATTGCTGTGAATGGACAGAGATTAGCCATTGATTCATCAGTATTTGCAACAACAGACAACGGAGGAACAATAATCGATTCAGGAACAACTTTGGCATACCTTGCAGAAGAGGCTTATGATCCTTTCGTCAATGCTGTAAGTAGACAGGTTTCATTGTTATTCAATTAAATGCACTGTGAGTATCCTTGTATATGAGAAAACATCAAAGTTTTCAATTTTACCTTTTTTTTTTTTTTGAATGTAACTCGAGCATGAAACTGGTTGCAGATCATGCAAACTGTTTCACAATCTGTGCGCCCCCTATTTAATAAGGGAAACCAGTGCTATCTAACCACCAGCAGGTAATTGTCTCTATTAATTCTCGTATCTCTGTATATTTCTCAGACCATGGTCTCAATTTTTCCCAATTATTCCTCTCTAGTGTCTCTGAGATTTTCCCTCAAGTTAGTCTGAACTTTGCCGGCGGTGTTTCAATGGTGCTGAGGCCTGAAGATTACCTTCTGCAGCAGAACTCTGTCGTAAGTCTAAACTGTGCAAATTACTTGAAGGAAGTAAACTTGACACGTTTTAATTTAAGTTGTAGAAAAATGATATGCTTATATCTATGACAGTTCACGTTCGTATGTAGGGCGGTGCTGCTGTATGGTGCATTGGGTTTCAGAAACTTCAAAGTAAAGGAATAACAATCTTAGGAGGTACAAAGCATACTAGAACTTACTTCTTCAACTTTTAAGCTGTTTGCATCAAAACTCAGAATGATGGGAAAAAAAAACAGTTAAAACTTGATATTCAAGATCATATGTGGGGCCGGAGCTGCTGCCTCGGGTAGGCCCCGAGTCTGTATACTCACCTGCTGTCATTTTCCTTTAGGACATATTTCTGTCGTGCGGATCTTTGCTACCTAGTTTTTTTGTTACAACGAACAGCCTAAATAGTGTAATAATGTATAGCCTGCAGTCTGAGTTTTTGCTTTTGGCCAAAGTTTGCCTTTGTTTAAGCTCTTGCTAGTGTACCACGTAAGCTAGAACAGACCGGAAATAGATGAAAATGAGCTTTATGTTTGATGCTTGATGCAAATTCTGGCCATTATCAATATTTCATGGTACGGATACAAACAAGTTTAGGTAGAGAAGTCCGAAAAAAGGACGTAGTTGAGTGGCTAAGCTTGTTCCCCTTTTCCATTCTAAAATCTCAAAGACTGTTGGAGTATGCAGACTATTTCAACTTACAGAGTTTATTTGGATCACTTCTACAGACCTCGTCCTGAAAGATAAAATTGTGGTGTATGATTTGGGCGGCCAAAGAATCGGATGGGCAAACTACGACTGTAAGTTTGCTTACATTACACAATCCCTCCTTTTCTAAGTTGACATACGTTGATATCATCATTAAATAAACTCAAACTATGAATCTTCATCTCATACGGAATCCACACGTGTAGGCACTTCGTCGGTGAACGTCTCAACGAGTAACACGGGTACGACTGAGTTTGTGAATGCAGGGCAATTCGGCAGAAGCGACTCACCCCGTCATGAGCCTAATTCCAGTCTGCTGTTAACCATGGGGTTATGCTTCATACTGCACAGGATATTTTTTGGTAAATTTTTGCCATTTTTATGATGCACAGTACAGTACATTTTCATGAATATTTTTGTTTCTAATATTGGATATATATATTAATATTATAGTTCTAGGCATTGGTAGAAGCTAGGTTATACTGTGATAGATTAATACTCGTAACATTGTTGTACAAGAACAAATTATACAGGAAATAATAATATTCTTTTTTGTTACACTTGTGGGATTGATATTTCTGAATATATTTTGTAGACACATTATCATAATTAAATTATTTTAGTATTTTCTCTAAGAAAAATGCACCTGCTAACAATAGAATATACTTATAATTGTAATATGAAATGGGATTGAATTAATTCTGGGGAGAAACTTGATATTTTTCAAATACTAGCTTGAGTCATATACATATCAAGCATCTTTACGAGCTAACGAACACTATACTGTGATGTTCAAGTTCAGCGTGTTTTTAGCTCTTGAGCTTGATTAAACAAGCTTGAACGAGCTTTTAGCAAATCGGCCTCGGATGGCTTATGAGTAGGCCCGGATCGTATACACCCTGCCTAGAATCACCGTGATATTACATTGTGAAGGTGATTTAAAATTGCCAACAATAAATAAAAATAAAATAAAATTGCTCCAAGTATGTACAGCCCAATTACAATATAATTGATCTGATAAGGTGAGGTTGTTGAAGAATTGGTTGTGGAAGTTGGTACAGAAAACAAGGTGATGATCAGAAAATTGGCAATTGATCGGGTACGCACCCATTTGCGACCAACGAAGTTTCCCAATCCATTTACATTAATCATAATCTAATCAATCATGTCTAGATTGGATAGTCCGACGAAGAAGATCAAGTATACGAAGCCAGAGCAAGATCAAGTATAAGAAGAGAAAATCACCATCTAATTGATATGAAGAAACTCATACTTTTCCTCCAATTTTGTAAAACCGGAGAAACCATCCTATGCGTTTAAGCAAATAAATAATTTAAAATTCCAGTAGTTAGTATACTACTCAAGTATTATTTTTTTCTGGGTCGAACTCATAATCCTTTTAAGAGTGTTTATTATTTAAACAATTTTTATTAAGATTTATGCAATCAACCAACACCAACACGTATGTGAATTGAATAAAATTAACCTAATGTGGCATTCCGAAGAAGTAAAACATAACATAATGAATTGGATAAAACATAGCATAATGTGGCAATCATAAGTGGATACTAAAAAAAAAGGATACTTATAAAAACAAAATAACTTAGAAGTTGTCTAACTTATAATGAAATACCAAAACATAGGTTCATTAAACTAAACAAAAGAAATATGCGAATAAGTCCATTAGTCCACACATTTAATTGAAATTATGAAACACATTAATTAATCTTACCCTTCTGATCCATCAAATCACATGAGAATCTTCTCCACTTCCACTTCACTTCCATACACGTTTGATGCTATGATTTTCTTCACTTGTTTCATACGCTTCTTTTGAACCCTCTCCGACGATCCACCCACTTGAACCTTTCCATTCCAAGCTGGACATGTATCAATGAACTCTCGAAAGCATCGGAGAGTTTGGTCCAAGTCAACCACCATTGTTGCCAAGTCGGAGACATCTCTCTTGTAGTCACCCTCCATTCACACAACATCATCCGCCTCATTCATTGACTCGATGTGTTTGCCGTATTCAACAAGCTTGATATTTAAATTTAGGAGCTCGGAACCACAATCACATTCAACGAAGATGGCTCAACATTGGAGTTCGACCCCTCTTGATCAGCCATGCATATTAATGTTTGAGTTTCTATAAAATTACGATTTTCTAATTCCATTTTTCAGTTAGGTGCTTGTTTTAACTTTTACTTTTACGTTTCGGCTACAAATAAAGTTTGTGACTGCAGTCGTATGTTTAGTTTTCTTATGATTTTTTTGTTTCGATTGTGAAATCACGGTGGGTTTGGGGTTTGTGATGCTAACTCAGGATTTATCAATTTGATGTACAATTCTTACGCGAGTCGGTGTAATGTAATTAGGGTTGTCTATATGGTTCGGTTCGGTCAACCGGGCCAAAATAGTAACCGGTTCTAGTAGTACTAATTCTTAAAATATATTGTTATTAAGAAAGAATGAGATTTTCTAGTAGTACTATTTTTCTTTTTAATTGATTCTTTGTTTAGTACTCTAGCCTTTATAGTTGTAGTTAAATTTTGCAGTTGAATAATGTCGTTCATCTAAGGGAACAACAACAAGCTTGTTCATGCATGTTAACAACCAAAAATATCAAAATCTCTGATTTGAAAGAGACAACTGAAAATGGTATTTGATTACACTCAGAAAAAAAAATCATATGTGCAAATACTCTCAAAATTGGATTCACATCAATCTCATTCCAAAATACCACTAAAGGGCAGAATTCTCTTAACCACTGCATAAGTGTCAAATCTTTAGCAAGATAGAATGATATTGAAACAAGCACAGTTGCACAACAAATCTATCCCACCACCTGTTATACGACTAATCGAGTTTTAGTCACTATTCCAGACGAGGGAGCGGAACTAAACACACATGGATTCACAATCAAAATCTCAATATAGGGGGTCTCTGAAAGGACTCACCAACTGCACCAAACATCACTCCTTCAGCTTCTTCATAAGAGGACCAAAACTAAGGAAACTATTTTAAAACGACTACATTTCTTCTGATTCTGATGGTTTCGTGCTTCTGAGCAAAATCATCAATCATCTTCTTGTCAACGTTCACACCAACATATATACAACTCACCTTCAAACCCATGCAGTTCATCAATCAACTTCAGTTCACTATTGTTCTTCACGTACATACGTGGCAACACAAGCAGCTCTTCCTCCAGAGCTGCCACCCTAGCCCTCTTCTGTGCAAGAGATTTCTTCACTTTTTCTGCTTTCTTGGCCATTTCCTTATACATAATGAATTTTTCTTCAGGAGTAACGGGATTGGGAATTCTTTTTGGTAGATCGACCTTTCTTCCCAATTACAGCAATCGCATTTGCAACAACGTCCATCATGTAAGAACACAACACTAAAACAATTATTCAACACTACAATTAATTTTCACATCTAATTACCAGAAACTCTAGACTCTTTTAACCAAGACTATTAAGCAGATTGAGCAATAAAAGGATTTTTAAATGCCGAAAACAATATAAAATAATTTGGATGAGAGTGTCCCATTCAATATAGAATAAATTGCATCATCTAAGGCTCCTAAACAGTTCTACAAGATAGAAAAACAAGAACATGACTAATTTGCGTACATAAAAGGAGAATTTAACTACATAGACATATATGTATATATAAAGAACTAATAACTTGAAAGGTTTCCACCTATCTAGCTGTAGAGCGTGCTGGTGGAGGAAAGGCTGATGGCGGGCAGGGGTGAGAGAATGGCGTTGAAATGAGAGTTGTTTCCCCTTTTGTATTCCCTTAAATTGCATAATACTACTTGTATTTTAGTAAATAAACATTAAACTCCCCTATATTTTCTATTTTCCACGCGTTTTAATAAAAAACCCTCCACAATTAACCTAAACCGCGAACACTCATTTTTGTTTGCTCATTTTAGCACTATTTTGTTCGATTTTTTCGAATATTTTATACTCTACTATTTTTAAAATTAACATTGAAATCATAAAACCTACGAAATATATAATAGTCGACATTCAATTTATCATATTATTCATTTTTTAAGTTTGATGGAAAATAACAAATCGAATGTCGATTATTATATATTTCGTAGGTTTTATGATTTCAATGTTAACTTCTAAAATACTAGAGTATAAAAAAATCGAAAAAAATCGAACAAAATAATGTTAAAGCGAGCAAACGGCGATAGGTGCTAACGGTTTGGGTTAATCGTGCAGGGTTTTTAAAAACACGTGGGTATTTTATGATTTTTTTTTTTTTTTTTAAAAAAAAGGAGGGGGAAAATTTTGTGTTGTTTACCTAAAACACATGTTAGTATTATGCAATTCACCCTTTATATTCTCGTTTCCCCTTATTTTATAAAAAAATGATAATATATCAAACTAGTCATTGTAGATAGTAAGAGAGAGATTATAAACTTAGAGGAACGAGTGTATAAATTTCTACATGAAGTTGGGAGTGCATTAGTCTATAAATTTTAATAAAATTAATGTGGTCTAGATTAGTTCTCACATTAGTTAGATAATGCATCATACACTTTAATTTGATGCGGTGTCATATTCATGTATTGCATTCAATAGTTTAATGCATCGTCGATTTGTTGCATTATATGCCTTAATTTGACATTGGTCAATTTGAACAGTAGAACTTACAAAGAATATTAATGGTTTCTAATTTATTCATATTTTTTAAAATTAAATACCCCGGCTTTAGGATTGACGACTGACCCAACAAATCAATATTGGTCTTTTTGGTGTACAATGTTTTTTCCTCACTTGACATACCCTTGAGAAGCTTTCTAGGGGCCACTCATCTCATAACTGACCCAGGTCAATCGTGTTTAACTTTAAAGTTCTTACAGGTAAACTTTCGGGGGAAAAAAAAAATCACCTTGTTGTATGAGTACACCAATCAATCCTTAATATTCTTTTCAAATATGCAAGTCTCATTTCCGCATACTTTTGAAGTCCCTAACATTATATATAGCACGTCTCGATTTGTTTATGTGTCCCTTCATTTTACAACCCTTATAGAAGCCGCTCTTTATCGATCCATGCCTATGCACCGACGATCGCTCTGTATCTCTACATAAGGAGTATCTAGGGTTATGGAGTAGGAATTAGTGACGTTATAAACCGAAAATCATAATAAATTAACCTTGACCAGCAGCTAGCCTGCATAAAATATGATTGCAAATATGTAATATTCGAGAACGTGTTAATTATTTCCTAAGTATGTATGCACTTCCATTCATCGTGGGTTGCCATTAACTCACAAGTTTGAAGTCAAATAGTATTTTAATTAATTCTTTGTCGACAAAAAGCAAAGTTCTATTTCATTGAATTACCATCGTCCTTTATTTATTTATGCATAGGTGTCGGTGTTATATTTGCTACATATTCATCGAACATTCCTTTGTTAATTCACTTTCTTTCTTTCACATATTATAGTTTATTGAATACTCCAGTTTGTCTAAGTTATATATTCATTTCAACCTTGGTTGAATAATATAAATCAAGTGAATAATTTTTTTCTTGAAAGATAGTAGTATTATATATTAGTGGTATTTAAATACAAAAATAGATTTGTCATTTGTGAATCATCTTGTTAAATTAGATGGAGCTTCTTAGAGAAATCCTTTTTATTTTTTTAATTAATTATTGGACTGAAATGCCTAATAATTGGGTATGTGTATGTTGCGACGGATTATGATTAAATAGTGATAAACAAACAGAAATGTAAAGAGGATATAGAATTACGTGGTTCACCAACGTTGTGTTGGCTATGTTCACGGGCTGAAACGAGGAGAACAGATTTTATCAAGGCGGCTAGGTTACAGATTACAGAATTATTCCCTACAACTATATTTATAGCGAATAACGAACACAACAAATGTGCTCAACGACTCTCGATCATCTGCGTACCCGAATATAGGTTCAAGGCATATTAACAGTGTAAAAAGAGATAAATTTTGTATAATCCAATAATTAATTAATCCAACTCACATACATATATAGCTTCCATGTGTTTAATCACCTTCTTCACCTAATCATCTAGTTTTCGCGTCTCAAATTATAAGAGCCTTAATTAATTCTTCATTCCCTTGATTAAAATAAGTCTATTATTTGCTAGCAATTAAGTCAAAACATTAACTACTTAAAAATACCAAAGTTTCTACCAACTTTGAAGAAAGTACAGACACAGAGAAAGAACCAAGACAAGTGCGATGACTTTGCAAGATTATTGGCTGTCCAATTAATTAATTAATCAATTTCCAATCTTCTATGCATAAATTTTTATTTAGGCAACACCAATTTGAATTGGTATTATTAATTTGTTACATAATATTATCTTATAATTAAAGAATATGTAGTGTTTTTTTTTTTTTTGGTTATAGTACTATATATATAAGCCCCTAATATGGCTTCCAAAAAACTCAAACCAAAAATTATATTCTCATTGCCAATCAATTTCCTCCATCAACAATGAAAATGAAAATAAGAAGTTCAAAGCTTATCAAGCCTTTGTATGGAGGCAAATCTCCTCCAACGACGGACTACATCCCTTTATCGGTCTTCGATAAGGTGACCTACGATCAACATGTCGCGATTGTGTACGCGTATCACCCTCCGACCCCGTCCACTGCTACCATCGAGCAAGGGTTAAGGAAGGCGTTGGCCGAGTACCGTGGGTGGGCCGGGAGGCTCGGTAAAGATTGCAATGGCGATTCTGCCATTCTTCTAAATGACGAGGGTGTTAGGTTTGTGGAAGCTTCGGTTGATCGTGACCTAGATCAATCGGTTACTTTTAGCCCTTCCGCGTCCCTGTTGAGCCTACACCCTAGCCTGGAGGGTGTGGTTGAGCTCGTTCAAGTTCAAGTCACGAGGTTCTCGTGTGGCTCGATGGTGGTGGGGTTCACGGCCCACCACCACGTGGCGGATGGCCATGCTACTAGCAACTTCCTGGTTGCATGGGGCATGGCCTCACGGGGGCTTGAAATTACTCCGCTGCCTTTTACTGATCGTACGATATTCTCTCCTCGAGATCCTCCAACGATTGATTTTCAACATAGAGGAGTGGAGTACATTACAAAAAACTTCAAAAAAGTGTACCCTTTGATTGATCACGATGTGAAGAACATCGTGGCACACAAAGTTCATTTCACCTCTTTGTTTCTCCTGAGGCTCAAGGCTAGGGCTTCTTCGACAACCAGAACGAAGAAGCCCTTTAGCACCTTTGAGAGCCTTTTGGCTCATTTGTGGAGGGCCGTGACAAAGGCACGAGGCTTGAACGGGTCCGAGACCACTCAACTACGGATCTCCGTAGACGGCCGGGCCCGACTAAACCCTAGGGTTCCGAATGAGTATTTCGGGAATCTGGTGCTGTGGGCATTTCCGAAAGCCAAAGTGGACGACCTTCTACACAAGCCTCTACCCTACGCAGCTAATCTTCTACACGAGGCGGTCGTGAACGTAAACGACAACTATTTCAGATCATTTATCGACTTTTCGAATCACAAGGTGGCAGAGGAAGACCTAGTCCCGGATGCGGACACCGAGGAGTCGATTTTGTGGCCGAATTTGGAGGTTCATAGCTGGCTAAGGTTTCCGTTCTACGATCTCGATTTCGGATGCGGAAGCCCCTACATTTTCTTACCCTCGTTCTCTCCCACGGAAGGGATGATATTCCTTCTCCCATCCTTCACCGGCGATGGAAGCATCGACGCTTTCGTTCCTCTATTTGAAGAAAATTTTAAAATCTTCAAAGAAATTTGCTATACCCTAGAATAAAATTAACACAGATTATTCACAATCCGTTTCATGTCTTACATTTTTTTTTGTTTTTTGTGAGGTAAGTTGTGTGCTTAAAAAAAGGTTATGACAAAAAAGAATAAGATATTTTAATTTTTCTACTATTTTTTCTATTGTTTAGTAGCTTTTATAGTAGTAACTGGACCGAATAGGTCAAGTTACTGTAGTTGAATAATGCCCATTCATCTAGGGGAGTAACGATCTCGTGCATGCATGATCAAGAAAATTAGTTGTCATCAACAATTGATTGTTTTTTTTAACGATCACGGGAAATTTAAAAAACGCATCGGACGACTCGAAATCTGAGGCTTTTCAGCCAAACACGCGCACATAAGATGTCAACATTTTCATCAATTATTTATGTAGCTATTGTTTATATATATGTCTTAGTTTTCTTATTTCATTCACCATCAAGTATGGAATATATGTAAAATTCAATAAAAGAAGAAGAAAGAGACAAATTTCACAAAATTAAAAGCAAAAAAAGTATTAATATACGAATGGGTTGATCGTGAATTCGTAATCATGTCGAAAGCCTCATCAACAGCATGCAATTACTCAATGATTAGAAATTAATCTATGATTATTAAGTTTTTAGTAAGCTTATAATAAAATATTATTTGCAATAAAATTATATAATTATATACATATAGTACGTAAGAGAAATGTTATGTTATATACCTTATGCTACATATATACTTCGTGAGCACCGATCTCGTTTAGTCGACGTTAACATTTTTTTTTTCATTTTATCTATTTGGTTTGATTCTAATACTTTAAATATTGTTCTTCACATCATTAATTTTATAAATTACATAAAAATCGAAGCTTGATTTGTCCATTTTCTATATAAATAAATACTAATAAATGAAAAAAAAAAACAAATCTAGCTTCGATTTTATGTAATTTATAAAATTAACGATGTGAATAACAATATTTAGGGTATTAAAATTAAACCATCTAGATAAAATGAAAAAATTTAATGTTGACATCGACTAAACGAGATCTATGGTCACGAAATATTTAGCATAATATTTCTCTGGCATGTATAACAAATTAGAACCAAACACTAAACCATGATTATGTTCTAGAAAACAAATTAATTAAACCACACGAATCGCGACAGTGGATTGTTCATTATATAATTATCATCGATTAATTTTTTAAAAAAATGTCCTAATTATAGCTTCTAACAATAATTTTGTATGAACTACAATCAATCAAGTATGGTTTGCGTCATGTCTTACATCTTTTGAACCAAATTAATAAGTACAATTATTCATAATTAATCACATGTGAACAAGATTTACTCTTATTGATTTCGCATAATTATCCCAATAAAAAATCGATTAGTTGGTACAACTTATTATATCTATACGTGGGTGAGTTGGACTTTGCATTGAGATCGTGACATGCATTTTAAGCAAAATATATGTGTGTTTGGTATGAAATTGGATTGTTTGCCTTTATATACTCTACTAATTAAATAATTATTTGGTTAAATTATTGATTAAGTTCATCATTAGATATTACCGTACTCGGATAATCCATGCCATTATCGTTTTTGATAATTTGAAAATTGAAAATATTAATTAGTATTCATCAACTAATTAAAAAATTATAAGCCGTGAGCAGAATATATTTTGCTTTGACTTATGACTAATGTGTAAGTCGTTCGTGCCTATTAAAATTATGACTAATTATGTACCAAAATTGATTTTTATTTTTATTTTTATGATTTTGATTCATTTTCCACCGTGTTTTATAGTATTATGCAAAAGTTATATTCTGTATTTGGGGAAAAAGTGAATTTACATTAAATTGAACAATATTCAAAGTTCATATATCTAGAAAAAAAATTCGGACGAAGCCTAAGTTTTCGATCAGTCGTGAGAGATTTAATGGTCTAGTGGTGTCTCAACTATAAAGTTTATCTCATTGCTATATACGTAGTATTATTTTATCTTAAGATTGTTAATACGGATTTTTGTATAGATAGTACCAAATGAACCCTATGTTTATAAAAAAATTTGTAATTTTGCGTAGTTTTTGCTTATCTTCTTTTAAATTTAGGACCAAAAGTATGATTTTTTTGGTGAATGAAAATGAAGATGTAATCTTTTCACAACCTAACACAATTAAAAAAAAGAATTAGGAAATCAAAACCAAATCTATTTTGTACTCTCATGGTTTTCTGTCGGAAGGCATATTTTGTCTGAAGACTTCTTCAGCATCAACTTTGCCTACACGCTTATACACCTTTATATTTACTTCTAATTAGAGGAGTCAAAATCTCGGGCCGGATTAGCTTGGTGTGCTTCGGGCCAAAATATGTCTAGCCCAGCTCAAAAACCTATTGGGTTTGAAAACAGTCGAACCCAATCTAGTCCAATTAGTATAAATTTCTATGGATAGACCGAGTAAGCCCGGGCTCACCGAGTTTTTAATGCTTTCAGGCTAGCCTGCCCCGGCCCAAAATAAGATCGGACCTGTCTTTCTTGAGCCGAACCCAGCCAGAACCCGAGCGAGCCCATGGGGTCTGGTTATAAACTAATATTGTAGAATATAGAAATACGAAAGAAGAAAATAAAGAAGAACTAGAGAAGAGAAAGAGGCATTGGAATGTAGAGTTTCTCATTAATCTTATACCTTGGGCATATCTTGCAACTAAATTACAATAAGAATTATATATACATAGAAAACCCTAACTAATAAAAATATCCTCAATAAATAAATATTCATAACACCCCTGGTCATTACGATGTGATAATTATAAAATCCCGTTGAAAAAATTTACCATTCTCTAATTTGTTCCCTTACATGTAATGGGAACCATATATTTCCTCCGTTTCTTCGGATTTGACAAAATATGTTTCTTCGGATTTTACACAATCTCTATATATAAAACAAAACACAAAGGATATTTTTGTAATTTCGCTTCTAATTTTTTATATTTCCAGATTTTTAAAGATTTTACAATTTTAAATTGCAATACGTTTGCATTCTTTTAAATTTGTGAATCGACACAATTGAACATTTCAAAAGATATAGTTTTCTTTTATTTATTTATTTTCACAAATAAAAAATAGTAGATCAAAAAACCTATTAATATGCAAATCCTGATTCAATTTGTTATCAACTTTTGAAATATATATTTTTCTACACAAATATTTTGCACTAATTACTGAAATATATCTCCATCCACACAAACCGTGCAAATGTCTTTTCCTTCTTCCTTTCATCTCCTTTAGTTTTAAATTTGATAAATTTTTTATTAATTATAACTAATTATTGTCAATAGACACAATGGTTTGAGAAGACACGTCACATTCTATACATACATCATTATTAGATCCCATTCAACATGTTCATTGCAAAATGTGTCCAACCAACAATGTGTCCAAGCAATGAAATAAAGTTATATAATCGAAGCAATGAAATAAAATTCGATAATCAAAATCCCATGCATATTAAAATTGTGGTTCACTTGTATGGACAAAAGATGAAAACGAAATGAAGAAGAATACAACCGACGCCGATACAAGCGCAAGTTTCCTTTCGTGTACAATTTTACATTTTTTTTCCTTCTATTATTGTATTTTATGTCCCATTTCATTTTCGGTTAGGAGCGATTTTGTTATTTTAAAATAGTTATGATGAATATTATTCACGATGATAGTGTGTGTAGTTTAAAATATTATCCGGAATATATAATCCTTTATATTTTATTTGGAAAAAACTAATACATATAATGTCTCACTATTTTTTGGAAGAACGGTTTATAAATATGGATACACTATATATTTTATAGCAGTGCTAATGTGCCATAGTAAGTTTCATTATTATTTTCTAATTTTAAAGATTTAGTGATTAATTATTATTTTTTGGGATTGAAATCTATACTATACTTAAAAGTGGAATTTTCATCTTATTTACAAAAATGTCATTTTCCCTCCAAAATTTTATGGGGTCCACCATGAGATGTTGCACATGTGAAATTAGTTCAATTGTTGTTTGATATTGTTGGTTAATTTAAAAGTAAAAAAAACCAAATATTTATTATATTACTCCCTCGGCTCTATTGATATAGAGGTAAAAAAATTTATCGGCATGAGAATTAAGACAGTGATAATAGTTTATAAAGTAGTATAAATATGTTTTAGTAGTTTAAAATTTTGTTATATTAAATAATGTCTCTATATCAATGTAGTGGATGAAAATAATACATATCCAATATGAATGGACTAAATTAAAAAAAGATTCAGATTTTTTTTTTCATACTACTTCTTATTATACTTGTAATTATATTTACTACTTTCACCTTCTCACTTCAATAGTTATGTATGTCATGATTGTACCAACTCAATAGTTTAATTTTCTAAAATGGAAAAAATTAACCCTCATTTTCCCTTACCTTTCGCGTCCTAATAAATTAAAATTTAGTGTCGAAAATGAACAAGCCAGTTGAAGTGAGACGGGGGAAGTATATTAATTTTTTTAGAAGTACTAATATTTTTTGTTAATGAATGAAAACTTTGTTCTAACGTGTATGATTTACTAACATTCTTTCTATATAGGACGTACATGATTTAATGAACTTTTCCTTTTTGGGATGTAAGTCCCCCGATCACTTTATCACTCAACTTTTTAACATTTTAATACTATTAAAAATATTAGATGGACAACACAATTATTAATCTACTTTAACACTTTAACATATTAATTTATTAATATATCATCAAAATGTAAAAAAAAACTTTTAGCCTTTATTTACGTTTACTAAATCATGGATAGAGGGGTATTAGTTTTTACTTTATTTATACTCACTTCGTCCCGCCTAATAATAGATGATATATATATATATATATATATATATATATATATATATATATAGAGAGAGAGAGAGAGAGAGAGAGAGAGAGAGAGAGAGAAACGATATGCTACTCACCCAATGATAGACACCTCCGCAGACCTTCGTCATTTTTTCGTTTCGACGTTATTTTAATCCATTTTTTCGATTTTAATATTTTTTTTTTCGATTGTAATATGCTCTAATAATATCTTATAAATTAATATTGAAATCATTAAATCCAAAAAAAATAAAAATCAAAGCTTAAATTGTTTTATTATTCAGTTTTTGAACTTACAAGGAAAGACGAACAAATCGAGCTTTTATTTTTATTTTGTTTTTTAATTTAATAATTCAAATATTAATTTATAAGGTATTAGAAAATATTGCATTCGAAAAAGTCGAACTAAATAATGACGAAATGAAAAATATATAATCAATGAAAATGAAATTGAACGATAAAAAATAATTATAAACGAAACGAGATTATTGAATCCTAGAAAATAACTAGAAAGCTGAACCAAAACACTGTATTGAAAAAAAAATAGAAATTGGGATTTGTGATTTGGGAGATGGTTGACAACACCAAATCCAAGACAGAGAATCCATGTAAAATACGTCAATAACAAATGTATATTCCGTGCAACGCACGGGTGTAATACTAGTCTTTATAAAATGAAGGATCAGTGTAAGAAGGTGGTGGTCCACCTCCTTCAATTAGATCTAGTCGAGGTATCTATGAGCTAATTAAGACTAGTGAAGGGGTATTTCAATACTGGCGAGTTCACATGTGAACTTGTTTTGCCAAAATAACATATCAATAAGATGATACATCCCAATTAGAAAATCGGCCGGATGGTAATAAAGAGAGAAAGAGTACATTTTACACGAACTATAGAACCAACATATAAGAATGCAATAAAGCATGATATAGTTGATGAAATGACCTTATAATATACATGAACCTACTAATTAGAAATTGAAAGAGCATTGCTTTCTCCTACTTCTTACCTACTACCTCCATCTCATCTAATTAGCTACACTTGCATAGTAACATTTTCGGCACGCTTTTCCACCGAAACCTAGTACGAGTTTAACGATATAATATTAAAATATTATTTCTTTTACGGGATACTACGAGTGTCGGACTATCCCGTAAAAGAAATAATATTTCAAAATTATATCGTAAAACTCATACTATGTTTCGGTGGAGATGCGTGCACGTCACATCAATAAAGAAGTGTAGCTAATTTAGTGAGATGGAGGTAGTATTTTATATTGGTGTGAAAATATCCATCGACATGTCCCTTAAAGTAGTGTTAATGCCAAAAATGAGAAAAAATATCTCATATGTTATTTACATTTATAACCTTAAAATTACAATATATTTACATTATGTCATTATTTTTTTAATTTTAGGATAGAATATGTCATGATTTGATCTCATCAAAAGATCCCCCAAGCAGAGAAAAAGAGAATTAGTCGCTTTAATACACCCTTCGTTCCATTTTAATTATAATATTTTTTTTAACGAATCGTCCTACATAAATTGTATATTTTGTAAAATGGTAAGAATTAATTTTTATATTATAACGTGGATCTTACTATTTTCACTTTTAACATTGCGATTTGTGTCGAAAAGAAACAGAACAATTGTAGTGGGACGGTGGAGAGGGAGTTGTTTTATGCTTCTTTTTTTCCTTTTCTTTTTTCAACTTTCAAAATGAAAAGTTCATCCACTCCTTTTCTGACATATCACCTCAACTTTGCCTTCGCACTTTAAAAATTTGTTCCCTCCCACAAAATCTTTCAAAAACCTTGTTTGAAAATAAAGGACAACAAAAATGGGAGGAAGTAAAAGAAAATTAGAACAGCTAAAATAATGATCATTTTGTGTGAATTAGCAGTACTTCCTTCCGTCACACTACACTTTACTTGTTTAAATTTTTTTACGAGACAAATCGGTTGAGACGAAGGGAGAAAAATTAGCATAAACTACACATAAATATCAAGTTTATTAGAAAAGTAGGAAACTATGATGTTAACCCTCTTCCTCACCCCACCTAAAATGAAATAAACCCTAACCAGTAATCTCTCTCTCTCTCTCTCTCTCTCTACCACGCTCACATACTGTACGGACGGAAGTCGGAGGTTGACGTTAGTGGTTGATCGCATTTCAGCTCAATTTGAATTCCTCAGCTTTTACTGCTTTTTGATTATCGAATGGCGGAAGAGGCGGATCCCGAGAGGAACCGCGGCGGCGATCGGAGCGAGGCGAGCGACTATACGTCGGAGGATGAGGGGACGGAGGAATATCGGCGCGGCGGCTATCACGCGGTGCGGATCGGCGATACATTCAAGCATGGAAGATATGTAGTTCAGAGCAAGCTTGGGTGGGGCCATTTCTCGACCGTGTGGCTAGCTTGGGACATTCAGAAATCTGTAAAGTTTCTCCATTTCCATTACCTCTTCTTTCTGTCGTCTACCTTCTTAAATTAACTTCCGATTGTGTAGTATTATCTAGTTTTGCAGAATGCTACTTGTTGCTTGGGGATGCTTTGTTATGCATCCGGTGACTATGTGTTCGATTATTATCTGCTATTTTGCGTGAAAAAACTTTTGCTTTGAAGAATGGGTAGATTTTCGAGTAATACATGTTCTCTCTATAGTTTGCCATATGCTCTTGTCATTCCGTTGTTGAACTTCATTTTCTTGAGAATTAGTGATAACTGGAAGTCTGGAACATAATGTGGTACACATTGTCAATTTGTTAGTCAAAGAAATGCAAAGCATTTTGATGTGCTTCAAAGTATTACTTAGGTGGGTTCTGGGTTATATCTGGTTTTCAGAATACGTTTGCAGTAATTCGGTGGAATTCTAGAATGAGTTATTGTCAAAGATATGAAGAGCAGCATTTTCCATTCTCAAGATATTTCTACCTTGCTGAATGCGCAATATTAATTGATATGGTGTAACAAGCATGCACAAGAAGGTCATTAAATTCTTTCACATGTTATACTGCTTGAATTTTGTATTTTTATCAGTCATACCTTGCAAGGCTCATTATAGTCAGCATAATTTTTGAGTTAATAATTTTGTTTGCGTTGCTTTCATGAATCTGGTGACAGATATATGTAGCTCTGAAGGTTCAAAAGAGTGCACAACACTACACTGAAGCAGCAATGGATGAGATCACTATTTTAAAACAGATTGCTGAGGGTGATCCAGATGATAAAAAATGTGTGGTGAAACTTTTGGATCATTTTAAGCATTCAGGGCCAAATGGACAGCACATATGTATGGTCTTTGAATACTTGGGAGATAATCTTCTAACCTTAATCAAGTATTCAGACTACAAAGGCCTTCCTCTTCACAAGGTTAAAGAAATTTGTTTCCACATTTTAGTAGGATTGGATTATCTGCATCGCAAACTATCAATCATACACACAGATTTGAAACCAGAGAACATATTGCTTCTGTCCATGATAGACCCATCTAAAGATCCTACAAAATCTGGGGCACCTCTTATCCTCCCAACCAGTAAGGGCAAGATTGCGTTTCATTCCGAGGCTTCAAAAGATGTTAATGGGTCATCTAGTGACCTAACAAAAAACCAGAAAAAGAAAATCCGGAAGAAGGCCAAGGTAGCAGCAAAGCGATGTACTGGGAATGAAGCTTCTGAGGAAGCTGACACAGATAAGGAGGCAAGTAGGCATGAAGATTCTCATGGAGATGGAAAAATGGATCAAGACGAGCAATGTAATGCTTCAGTTCCTGAAGCAGCAGGTAATGATGGAGCTCCTGATGATGGGACTAAGGATAACAAGAGGGGTAGCCGGTCTGCAAGGCAGAAGCTTGTGGGTGAGGTTGATTTAAAATGCAAATTGGTTGATTTTGGAAATGCCTGTTGGACCCACAAACAATTCACAAGTGATATTCAGACTAGGCAGTACAGATGTCCAGAGGTTATTCTGGGAACTAAGTACTCAACATCAGCTGATATGTGGTCATTTGCATGCATTTGCTTTGAGCTGGCCACCGGTGATGTTCTTTTTGATCCACATAGTGGTGAAAACTTTGAGCGTGATGAGGTATGCTTTGATCTGACTTTTGTAAACAATTACGGACAATAGCTCATCTGGTTGCTTTTAGTATATTGGCTGGTCTTCTCTTGATCCTTTTTCTGTTTTACATCATGATCGGTATTCGGTTCATATGGCTTTTGATAAGTTGTTTCTCTGGTTCCGACCTATTGGTTATTACTGGCGTTGGTTGATTTCCTTGCCCTCAGTTAACATTGTTGTTGATTCTGTCATAAATTGCTTTTGCTTGTAACTCTGTTTGGAAACTGCTTTCAACTCCTTGGTTTCTATGTGGTCGTTCATACATTATGACCGGTGTTGGCCCATATGTTACTTCTTTTGCTGGTTGTATTTTTGACGTAGCCTGTTGTATGCCGAACTAGCTTATCAGAGCAGTGTGTACCATTAAAGTACAATATCTTTAAATGCTATGTGATGTTGTTCCTGGAATACCATCTGATAAATCAAACTTTGATTCATGTCCCTTTGGAATTTTGTATTTGAGCTGTCAAGTGCTGGCTTAGAAAGGTTTTTTTAAGGAAGAAAGTTCAGAATGATGGATAAAGCACTAGTTCAAAGTACACTGAGTTTTGCTTCATTATGGCTCAATGAACTTGGCTGCTTTCTGCAAAATATTGTGTGATTTAAGGTCGGATCCAGAATCATTCTAATAAGTTACTTGGTTATTGTGCTGTTAACTTAGATGTATAACAGTACCTGATGAGAAAAAATTTAGGTGAATCAGTTCCTGGTAATGATTCTCTTATAGGCTGCAAAGCTAGTGATCATACAGATGATATTGATGTGGGAATAAGTCTCTCAACTGATGATCCTTATTTTTTTAGTTTGTACAAACATCTTCTTTCTCCATAGCTTTCCTTTTCTATCCAAGCTTGAGCATTATTATTATGGTGGTGATCTGCCGTTGTTAGGCCAACCCCGTGCATGCACTCTTATCTGCCTCTGTTATCCCATCCCTGTTGCTGTTCTCTCAGGTGACTGATTATATTGTCATTTATTTGTAGGATCATTTGGCCTTAATGATGGAACTTCTTGGAATGATGCCACGCAAGGTGAGGAGAATTCCAATTGCATATTCCATTCACCGCTGGCCCAAAACTTAGAACTATCAAATCTGTATTTCAATCATTTTTTTTCAACCTTTCTGGCCATTATTTACTCAAAAATTCATGTTTCCTACTTGATATAAAAACTAGGTTGCCTTGGGCGGATGTTACTCTCGAGATTACTTTAATAGATTTGGAGATCTGAGACATATTAGAAGACTGAGAGTTTGGCCTCTCGAGAAAGTGCTTTTGGATAAATATGAGTTCCAGGAACAAGATGCTACAGAGATGGCTGATTTCCTTATTCAGATACTAGATTATGTGCCTGAGAAAAGGCTGACAGCCGCCCAATGTCTTAATCACCCATGGATAAGTGGATTCTGTAGCCAAGTGATCCCTTCGATGATACAACCCAAGGAAGTAGAAAATGGTATTTCTGATAAGAAGAGGGACAAGGATGAGAGGGAAGCAATGGAGGTCGGAGTGGGAAACATGGCTATTGATGGCGCATCAAGGCCTAGCAAAGATGCTATATCTTTATCAAGCCCATGAAACAATCATATACCATGCCCTGTATTGTATTGAATTTCTGATTTCCACTGATCTTTGCATGAGGTTTGCTTGAGCTGCCATTATCTTTTGCCCTATCTAAGTGCGTGGAAGCTGCCTCTCTTTCCAATCATTGCGCCTATGGTCAAGTTCGAGTGGGAGAAAAAAATGGCAGAGCTGAATTAACACGTTAGAGAGCTTGATACGATAACAAGGGGTACGCATCTTTGCTGATTTGTCCTAGCGAATGGGACAAAAGGAGGGGGGAAACAATGTTGTATTTCTTTCTCTTCGTTTTTCTTCCTAATCCCACTATTTGACTCTGGAGGAATGATTATTGGATTGCTGCTATAACTATGGCTGTCATGTGATTGACCCTAGATGTACATTTTATTGGTAAAAGATTTTGTTCGTCGGCCTTTACCTATGTGTGCCTGTGCGCACGCGTGATGTATTGCTTATTGGAGGATAGTCGGATACAATCTTCTTCGATGCGCTTATAGTCAGGGGACTGACTGTATACACAAGAGAGGAGATGATTTTGCAATATTGTAGTTGTAGATCGTATAATCTTATGCTTTGTACTCATGACACTCTTGTTATTCACTTTAAAGAACACTGAGCCCTCATAATTCTCAGGTGATTTTTATTACTGGGTAGTGATGAAAAAAAGTTCCCCTTGTTGAGGTCTTTAGCTATTGCAGCAATTTTATGTTCCATATGGTGGGGATGCCTATATATGGAGCGGATAAATTCTCATGACTGGAAATTTCGACGAACTTGAATCCGCAAGCTCGTCTCTCTTAGCACATGCCTCTACAGATTTCTTCTAGTCACCAGTAAACATAGATGATAAGAGAGTAGAGATATACATGATGACTATTATATGCTGGCTACATCATTCACTCGTCCTACAAAAAGAATGCCCACAATCATTACTAATATTATGCACCTTTGGACTGGGATCTTGCCTTCAATAGTCACAGGCCTTTACTCCAGTCCTGTCCTGTTCAGTCGCCCTCGATGGATGCAGCATTGCAGGCCATACGCAACGAGGACTCTTGACAGTATAGATACCAATAGCTGTATGAGCTTGCGGCTGTGTCCCCAACGATATCAATCAATATTGCCTTGTACTATAAGTTGAAGATGTGTCGTGGTCGTTCTCTGATGCTCACAAAATTTTCCTATTTCTGAGGTATGCATACATTATAAAGAATCCAAGCACAGCACCAACGCAAATCCCTGCTGTTGTTAGCCAAAAGGCAAACTGCAAAAAGACGAGTTTTTACCAGATGAGATCGTGTAATTAGCATGCCGTTAGAATGCCCATGTGAGGACGATAGTGATAAACAAGGTGTAAACAAGGAGGTCATACCACATGTTCCTCAAGATAAGATCTCAAGTTCATGCCAAATATACCTGCCAAGTTTTTGCATAATAACATTAGCACAATAATTACATCTAACCGTAGCACACAGAACGTATCATGTTATTATGATAACCAATAATCTTGCAGAACCTGTTATATTTGTTATGTTATGTACCATCAAACAAGTGTATCTTGAACTAACAAATTTGACTGTTATAGGCAACTTCGGCATATGAAATTATCTACATAATTTTGGACATAACTAGACTACCAAAAGATACCCAATTATGTCAAATTGTAGACTAAATGCCCCTGAAGCAGTACGAGGATGATGCCTAGTAAAAACAACTGATCAGTAGCCAATGTACCTGCAACTAGGGCACCAACTGCAACAAAGAATGCCCCAACCTGAAGGAGAAGTTCCACTCTACTTACTTCCAATCTTCGAGAGCTGATAAAGATACAATAACACTTAACAAGTATAGTGAAGACAGCTACAAAAACTATTCATTCAAACTGCTTAAAATGTTAACCCAGAAAGGCAAAAATAAACGGCAATTGTATAAATTAATCAAATAAAGTCAGCAAAGAGAGCACGCACTGCAGACCTTCTACCTTTATGCTGCATAAAATGTGTCCTGTTTAATCCTGTGAATTTAGGTATGAGTCTATGGAATGGCTTAGTCTAAATAATCTAATCCAGGAATGGAAACAGTTGCCGTAGCATGAAAATAGGAATGTATAAAACAAGGTACAGATTATCTATAATTCAACAAAAGATGCCTCTTGGGCATTCTGCCCTTCCTCCTAGTTTACCAACCATGTATCAACTAACCAAATCTAATCACTGAATGGATAAGTCGCCAAATTCTCGGGTACAATGTATTGTTGATTGGCCATCTTTTTTTTCACAAATAAGACATTCTCGAGATAATTCAAATCAAAGCAATTACTCTAGCATTTCCTTTAATAGTTAATTTATTGGTTACCGGATTATCTTCAGCATGGTAAAAGAAGAAGATGAAGCAATAAAGCAAATAACAAACCTAAGATTAACCGCAATTGAATCTTCCATTTCCTTTGCTGAGTCAAGAAGCCTCTCTGATTGACCATGGCAAGATTCACATCTGCAACACATGTAAAAATTAAGTCTGCTATAAAATATCACTCTGTGGCATCAACTTATGCAGGAACCCACTAACTCAGAAGCAAATTATAGAAACTTAGCATATTATTATTACCTGTACGGACCACGGTTGCTCAGAAAGTACATGCAGTCAGGATATAGATAAATTGAAAAGTACTTGGTCAAAGAAAACAGTTGCTAATTTTCTTAAAATAATTTCCCCTGTTGTCTACCAACTGATAGTTGTAATTTGTATAACTAAAGGAAGACAGAAATGATAAGCTTAAATTAGGTCCCAGTGGAACCATCTATCTGTTGCTCTTTGTCAGACAAAGTGGAGCTTGCTTTATTCATATTTAGGGATACATTCCTTATGACAAACACACTGCCATCATAGGCACTGTCTATGCTACCCGTTTCAATGAAGTAAAGGATGTAAGGGAATTACCTTTGGAGATAATTTTCCAGAAGCATTTCAATCTCCTCCTCCTCTTCTGAGAAACACAAGAACCAATAATCAGGCTGTGATTTATGCAATCGCAACTCGCAAGTGATGAGTGTAATTTTAGATGTAATTCATCTTTGCATGAATCTAAATCTACGAGACTTACCCTCGGCTATCTCCTTCTCCAAGGGAACAGAGCATTCCATCTCATCTGTTTTTGTCAAAGTGCAGTTCCTTCCCATAATACATATTCTTCTTATTTCATGGGTGTCCTCAAGGATATCAAGTAACATTTGCTTCAAAGCTCCAGCCTTTGAGCCTAATTCTACCTTTTATTCAAAAAGAAGTGTGTGAGTGACTAGTTATGAATAGATCAACATTCTAGCCAAAACCAAGGTAGCCAGGATTATAGGGGAAATTATACTAGTGTTTGTTTGCTAATTCGAAGTTCTTCCAATATGTTGGCAGTCAATCGATTAGGAAGAACCGCAAGCAGACCTTGGACCTGCAAGAAGAATGATTTCAGACAATTACATAATAGTTATATATACATGTGAGCTTGGAAGCATTCTGCAATACATAACAGCAACATATGCATAGTCTGTTTTTGCTTTAACAATTTTGATAATGATTTATGTTGGTGATGGACGTAGAAAGAAATGCTTCTGGCTCCTGTAACACAAAATTAAAATGAACTGCTGTAGTACAAAACTAGTCCGAAGAAAAAGGGATTCCAAGCACCAAGCCGTTAAGAAAGGTCTAGGCGCTGTAGATATGAGTAGATATGATCACAAAACATTCAGTTACTATTTCTCTTTACTCACACGTGGTTCTAAATCCATTAATCTCTGTTCCAGGCGCTGTATTCGAGAATAGAGTGCTGCCTCAACTACCTGAAAGAATATAACATTGAACATCTGTCAGTCTATTTAAAATATAAACTACTCTTGAAGCTTATTCGTATAGCAATGAAGGGATGGCCACACCTAGCTAGCTGAATGTGGGACCAAATAGTGCATATTTCCGTGCTAAAAATCTTCATGGCTTTTAACATACAATGAAGGATTCCAAGAGATCAAACTACTGACGGGATAACATTTTCCGAACAAGCCAATAATTTCTAACAGAATGGCTTTTCATGGGTAATTTTAGTCCATGACTAAATGTAGGATTAAGAAATGGGACTCTGGTAATATCTACAATTGAATGCTTGGAAGCAACTCAAACCTTTAAACTCTGTAACACATATCTAAAATATAGTTAGAAAAAGAATGAGAAGAACAGATGCATCATGGAATTAGGAAAATACATCTCATGAGGAGATGGAAAACGATCAAAGCTTCATTCGACAAGTAGAAAGAATATAGCTGGCCTTGGCGACAACCACAGAAAAAAAATACAATTCGTCCCCTTTCTTTTTCCATTTGATAGAATCTATATTTAGTATTAGTAGGAACAAGGACATTCAGTCTCTCTTGGCTACTAACCAACTCCTGGTGTTCGTGAAAAACCAAATGGGTTGACTTTGAGGCTTACTTGTGGAGTTATAGAGAACATAATGGAGATAAGAATGGTTCTGTAATCAAATGGATAATATCACTCTGAAAAGAGTGAGATGATCAGGTTAAAAGACCCAACACTAAACTCATGAGGAAATCTACCTCAAGTACAAATGGCATTGAGGGCCCTCCATTCATGTTCTTTGGGTTTAAGCGGGGTAACAAAGCATCAATAAAAGCTTTTCCTGCTCTCCTGTCAGTTTCCAAATACCACATATTAGTTCACAGAGATTATGTGGGAGCCACAAGGGTTGAAAAAAAGAAGTGCATAGAGGAGGGGAAATACCGATTATAATTGAATATATAAACACGTTCTTGCATTGCAATTGCCCGCAGAGATCCCAAATTCAGCAAAATTGCATATTCCCGAACCTTAATGAGTTTAAAATAAGATTTACAATCACAATCAACCAGGTGATTTAGAATGAAGAAGGAATGAAGAAGAAATGCATTGAGAATTTTAAAAAAAGCTTCCCGTGATTAAACCTGAAAATTATGTTACCGTTATGATTGAAAAGTAGAGAAACAATGATGACCGGCACCAATATGCATGCTTTGTTGCATAGATATTATAGTTTGCTAGTTAAGAAGTGATACAGCTTTATGCCAATGGGACAGGAAGATCGGGTTCTGCTATGTTGCAACTTATGCTAAACAAAAAAACCAGACTTAGTACTGTATATTATTTCCAATTTCATCCTTCATACTCTAGAGCCAAATAATGATTTCTATTTAAATCCTCTAGTCTAGGCAAAAATTCAGCAGCATGCAAAATAAGTCAAATGCAAATCCAATTATAAAGGATCGACCACAATCGGGTTTTATCATAACAACATTAGACAAAAGCTAAGTGTTATATACCAGTATTGAAGGCATCGTGTTGGTTAACCACAATGATGGATCAACGCTCCTAACATCTCGAGGTCGGAGGCCTGAAAGAGATTTTCCCAGAGAAGAGAAACATTAATGGTATAGGAGAAACCAACGTTGAACGAAATAACTGCTAATACAGTGGTTTGGTTTCTACTTCATCTGAAATATAGGTCCAAATTTTTAAAGAAAGTGTTTGCAAAAAAATCTCTACAAGTAGAAATTTTGATTAAGACTATTTAAATATTGAAAAGGATGTACATGATTCTTTTCTAGTGTTTATTTCATTTCTTTTGGAATGGTAGGGAAGAATCTACTACTCAAAGATCCAGGTTGCCAAGAAAGAAACATCCAACTCACCACTTGATTTTAACAAGTGTCTCCGATTAATTTTCCGTGTCGATACAATGCCATTAGAACTTACTTCCACAACCTGTTGATGAGAAATGAGTGAGTACTGAGACATACATATAGTATAAGTGAAATTCATTTTCAACTAATCCTGCTTTCCACCTGTATATGTCCTTACCTAATTACAGTGAATACATGGACTAGAAGCAAAAAACATGAACTTCCATTCCATCAAAACTGAGGCTTGGTTTCTACTACTAGAGTTCTTTGATAATGGCTATTGAAGTAAAAGCTACATAGCACTTACAAGTATCCTCAACCAAACCCTCAAAATGCCTGCAGCTCTTACTGATTCTAGCTAAGAATAGGGCAACTTTTATTATCTTCTCGGAGTATTTAAGCTCCGATCCAACTTCTAATTTTCTAATCAAAAGTTTCTCGACCAGGAATTCTAAAAGAGTACGCATGATTTGTTTTTCAAATATCACAAGTTCACAACTGCAGTTAGCACTGATGACAAACCAGTTTTCATTAATTGAGTTAAATAACCAAAAATCACTAGAAAACAATAAACGAGAATGACCTCATACACTGGCTCGCGAATCCCGAGGGAGATAGGATCTCCGGCAGCCGGGATCCTCTGCAAAACAGCAGCACCGTTGGGGAAATCCCGACCAATCACCTCATCGTCAGAGACTCCATCCCCATCCTTATCCAACACCGCTTCACCGGCATTTTCTCTCTCCTCCGCTGGTTCCGCGAAGCACTTAATTGCAGCCTCCTTAGATCCAACGTGGCGGAGGGGATCAAAGCTCCTCTGCTGCGGCGGCGGCTGCTGCTGCCACAACAGCAATTTCCGCGAAAAATCCTGCTTCGACCGCGATAGCGAAATTCCGGCGAGGATAAGGCGGAATTGACGCGAGTGCAGCGGCAATTGCAGGAAGTTCGGCGAAAGCTGCGACGAGAGCGGCGTCGGGGACGCCATTGCTGTAGAGAGACGAATATACAAATCAAAACTCGAGATCCTCACGCTACATCCGCATATATATATACCTGCTTCTCCGCACAGAAAATCCGAGTGTGGATTCGAGCAATGCCGTGAGAGAGAGAGGAGAGAGAGAGAGACGATGTAGCTGGTGGTTGAAATTGGTTTGCCGTCGGCTGTGGTGGAAGACGCCTCCACCTGTACATTTAGCGGGGCCGTTATTTTTTAAGATCGTTTTGTCCGTTACGACGACGTTTAACAAACCGTTTTCTGTGTAATCTGGAGGCCAAAATCGTCAAACTATTAAAAAAAAAGTTTAATTTGATCACGAAAATTGACTGGAAGTCATAGTTGGATGAACTCGAGCAGCGCTTCGAGAGGAAAAAAAAAACTCCTCTCTCTCTCTCTTGAATTTCGATGGCATCATCATCGCTAGCCGAGAATCCATTGTTGCGAGACTTCGAATTCCCGCCATATGACGTCATAGAGCCACGTCACGTCTCCCCCGCGGTCGAAGCCTTGCTCGTCGAACTCGTGAGTTGCAGGTTTCCAACCCTCATATCTTCGTCAATTTGGATTCAATTTTTCACTTTTTTTATAAAAGCAGGAGAAGGATTTGGATGAATTGGAGAAGACGGTGGAGGCGACGTGGCCGAAACTGGTTGTACCTTTGGAGAAGATCGTGGATAGGTTATCAGTTGTGTGGGGGATTGTGAATCATCTCAACTCCGTCAAGGATTCTCCCGAGCTCAGAGCTGCAATTCAACAAATTCAAGTACTATTTGATTCTTCATTATCAGATATGAGCAGATTTTAGATTGATTTTTGTCAACTTTTTTGAATTTTCTCGTTTAGCCGAAGAAAGTTGAGTTCCAGCTGAAATTGAGGCAGAGCAAGCTCATCTACAAGGCGTTTAAGGCCATTAGAGAGTCTCCCGATTGGGAAGATCTGAACGAAGCTCAAAAACGTGTAGTCGACTGTGAGTTATATGCACTTGAAGGCATCTGAACTTTACCTTGAAAGTGTTTGATCTCAGTTTAATTCAGTGGTACCTCCTGCATTACATTTCCTGCAGTGAAGTTGAAAGAAGCAGTTTTAAATGGAGTCTCTCTTGAAGATGCTAGTAGGGAACGTTTCAATGAAATAGAGCAGGTTGCATGCTTTTTTATAACCCTCTCTCTCTCTCTCTCTCTCTCTCTCTCTCTCTCTCTCTCTCTAAATAAAGAAACAATAGGATCTAATTCTTTGTACTCTGAAACTCAGGAGCTAGAAAGACTTGGTCAAAAGTTTGAAGAGAACATCTTAGATGCTACAAAAAGGTTTGAGAAAGTAATAACAGATAAAGAAGAGATCAAAGGTTTGCCTCTGACCACCCTTACTATAGCTGCAGAGACAGCCATTGCCAAGGTACGATTTGTCGTTGGATTTTCTAGCAGATTCTTTATGTCGTAAATTTGATTGCATCGGGCATGTGATTGTTAAAAAAATGCTAGGGATATGAGAATGCCACAGCTGATGAAGGTCCTTGGATGATCACATTGGACGGCCCGATTTACCAGTCTCTCCTTAAACATGCTTGCAATAGATCCTTGAGAGAGGAAGTGTTTCGTGCCTATGTGACTCGTGCATCGGATGGGGATCTAAACAATACGCCCATCATTGAACGCATTCTGGAGCTCAGGTTGGAGAAGGCAAATCTTCTTGGCTTCAAGAACTACGCTGAGGTGCTCATCTAACCATAGTGCTTGCTTGAGCCATTTTCTGTTGTTTTTCACAGGAAAGACTGAAATGAGTTCCGATATTAGGTTAGTTTGGAGATGAAAATGGCCACGGTGGATAAAGCGAAGGATCTTATAGAGAAGCTTCATAAGGCTTCTTGGGGTCCTGCCATACATGGTGAGTCAGATCAATTCTGCAGCTTAGGTGATATTGGTTTAAGTAAATGAACGAGCGCGTTTCTGTAGAACTGGAAGAGCTACGAGACTACGCAAGAGGGCAAGGTGCTGAAGAGGCTAATGATTTGAATCAATGGGATATTAACTTCTGGAGTGAAAGGCTTCGAGAATCTAGATATGACTTCGATGAGGTTCAGCTTCTCTTCTCCTCCTCTGCATTTCTGCAACTTTGAATGTTTCGAAATGGGACTGAATCGAGAGGATAGATAGAGTTCGTTCGGTTTCCTTCAAAGCTCTCAACTTGTGTAGGAAGAGCTTCGGCCGTATTTCCCATTGCCAAAGGTGATGGAAGGTCTTTTCAGTCTGACAAAGAAGCTATTCGAGGTAGAAATCGAACCAGCTAATGGCACAGCTCCGGTCTGGAATAAAGATGTGAGCTTCTACAAAGTTCAGGATTCTTCAACTGCAACTCCCGTTGCATACTTTTACTTCGATCCCTACTCTCGCCCCTCGGAGAAACGTGGTGGTGCATGGGCGGATCTGGTTGTTGGTAGGAGTAGCGTGTGCTCGACTCAAAATACCTGTCCCCGACTGCCAATCACAAATATTGTTTGCAATCTTACTCCACCAACAAGGGACAAGCCAAGTCTTATGACTATACGCGAGGTACAGTGGACTTGATCAAATTCTATCTAGACTGTCGTCTTTCGTTATTTTGCTACTGTTCTTAGCAACTCGACATGATTTTCGATCGGTGTCTGAATCAGGTGGAGACAGTGTTCCACGAGTTTGGTCATGCACTGCAGCATTTGCTAACAAAACAAGATGAAGGCCTAGTATCTGGCAATAAAGGAATAGAATGGGATGCTGTAGAAATTCCTTCTCTTTTCATGGAGAATTGGTGCTACCAGAGGTGAATTGCTTGATCATAAAAAAAATAAGAAAGAAAGCAGTTAACAACATCTTCACTTTGCAGGAAAACCATATTGAGCATTGCTAAGCACTACGAAAGTGGAGAAGTTTTACCAGAAACCACGTGCTTAAGAGTTCTTCGGGCGAGAACATTTAGGGCGGCCACCCTACTGCTTCGCCAGGTAAAAGAGCGCAATCTTGAGTTGTTATTACACCATTAAAGCCTGTTGGTTTGTGATTTGAGTAAATAATACTCGACATAAGCAGCTGCGATATGCTGAAGTGGATTTGGAACTATACTCAAGCTATGTTCCTGGTGGCCCTGAGTCTATATACGACGTAGATCAAGAAATCGGTAAAAGGACACATCCAATTCCATTGCTGCCTGAAGACAGATTCCTCTGCAGTTTCACCCATATTTTTGCAGGTTAGTTGGTCGTATATGATCTCAAGACCCGATCATTTGAACGGATATATTTTCTGATTTTACACTCGATTTTCAGATACATACGCTGCAGGATATTACAGTTATCAGGTGATTTGATTATTCTGTGGATCTCTCTCTCTCTCTCTCTCTCTCTCTCTCTCTCTCTCTCTAATCTGATATTCTGGTGTCCAGTGGGCAGAGGTATTATCCGCAGATGCTTTTTCTGCATTTGAGGAGGCTGGGTTGGATGATGATCAGGTGAGATATAGTTTCTGGCAATCTTCCCATCTCTTGCATGTAGATACCATGTTTACTAAGCTCGATTACGTGTGTTGTGACAGTCTCTCAGAGAAATGGGCCACAAATTTCGCGAAACTATTCTTGCTCTTGGAGGTGGGAAAGCACCGGACAAGGTATTTAACAAGGGTTTCACCTCATAATCTCTCATCTTATATATTTTTTCCAGAACCTGATGTTCCCCCACATTATCAGACCACTTATCTCACTAAAAATTCTGAAATCCTAATATTCTATAGTACTCAACCTCAAATCTATCAGGTATTCCTGGAGTTTCGAGGTCGTGAACCTACACCTGATGCGTTCCTACGCTACAATGGCTTATTGCCCGGCATTGCTGCTTGATGTTCAGGTCTCCTAACTTATTGAGCAGAGGTAAATTTGACACACGAAGATAATAAAAAGAAACAATCAAATTTATCGATATCATGAGGAAAGCTTGCATAATGTTCAAGATATTTTATATCTATATGGTGTATTCCTTGCATGCCATTCAAAATGGTACTCCCTCCGCCCAAAACGAAAGTACCCCTTATTTGAAAAGGCTCTCACAGATTTCAGAGGAGAGGTGTGTGTCGTTTAGGATGGAAGGAGCATACCGTATAAGTTCGGATTCCCTCCAAGTATAGGTTATGATGCAAAATGAGAATAGGTTCTGATAACTCCTAATAATTTGCAAATTGCAACTTGTAATCCTAGCCTGGGTTCTTTCTGCTCCCAAGTCGAAACAACTGAATCAGCTAATTGTGAGTATAATGAAGTAAATCATACTTGATTAATATTAAAAAAAAAAAGCTTCAAGGCCTTTAAATGAAGCAAATTATCTTCAATTAAGAAGTAATGGCATAGATCATTACCAGGTGAAAAATGGCATTTACAGTAGCACAAATCTAATCTAACACCCAATTATAGGTCGATCTCTCTCCTTCTAGCCTGAATCATTCTTGAAATAACGGTTCGTAGAAGAATTTGAAAGCTTCCACGACTTCTAGATACCACATTGATTCCCTATCCGGAAAGGGTGAGAGATCAACAACCTTGTGTACCTGTGGATCGGACCACATTAGCTTCATCTTAAGCACAAAGCCCGTTCAAGAAACGAGGAGACAATGCGAGGTCCACGTTCGTGGTGATTCAGATAAATTACATTGGAAATACAGACATCATAAGCTTGAACCATGCTAAGAAGAAGGAACAAAAGGGTGACTTGAGCTTCTGCTTATAATTTGAATTCAACGAGATTTAAACTCAAAGATGAAAATGCTTGCATCAATTGTGGCAAAATAGCAATAAAGTGAAAAATTATACCTTAATTAATGGAAGGTCACCTGCGCGTACCATATACCCTCCTACCACCATTAGATACATCCCTAAACAAAAATAATCACGCAAAAAAAAGCAAGTAAACTCAGAATTTATTTCGTTACAGAATCAAAGCAAACACAAAATTTTTTTTTTAAAAAATTAAAAAATAAAAATAAGGACCTAATTCCCAATGAAGATCGCGGAATTCGCGGGAGAGAAAGAGCTCAATGACGGCGGTTCCGTCGTCTAGAAGGAAGCGGCCGGCGTCGCCGTCGTCGGAATCCGAAGGTAAAGAGACTATGACCCCCTGAAATCCGGCTGAATTAGGGTTTTATCCTCGAAAATGCTGATGAAATTGCGCAAAAAAAGAAAAGGAAATCGGCGAGAAGAACCTGAATCCATGCGCGTTGGAAGAGGATGCCGCCGAGGGAGTAGGCGTTCTGCGACGGCGTTTGGCGAGCATTTTTCAGTTGCACGCACAGCAGCTTTAGCGCTGCTAGACTGTAATCCATTATTGTCTTTTTCCTCCAGTCTTCTTCTCCCTCAAAAATCCCTCTCTTTTCAAAAAATATTCAAATTGCGAAGGACGTTTCTGTTTGTTCCTGAGAAATTTAATTGAAATTCCTAATATACCCCTCTCAAGTCCGACCAACCCTCCATTCATCATTATCTCACTTAAAACTTATCTAAAATCCATAAAATTTCTCTAAATTCTCGTTTTTATTTATTTATTTATTTTATTTTTAAACAATTAACATGAAATTTAAAGGTTGCATCATAGAGAATTTGAACTCAGAACATTTGACTCCAAAACTTAATCTCCTACCACTTAGGCCAACACAAGCATATAAATTCTCGTTTTTAATAGAAGTTGATGTGTCATGGCAAAAATAAGTAACTTATAGAAAGTTGATTGATTCATGAGAAACTAACTCTATCAATCAATCCAAAACAATATTATCTTGATAAATGAAAATGAAGACCACCTTTGATTCTCTTAAGAAAAGAATAGTGATCAACATGAACCGGATGATGTTATTTTGACTATTTTATATTATAGGGTGCGTTCTCTTTGATGCGAAAGAAAATGAGAAAGAGAAAATCACCCTATAAATTTCATCATTTTCGTCACATTTTCTCACCTTGTATCAATGAAGGGGAACTTTACTCTTTAAATTGGAGAAAGTATTTACAACACCAAATTGGAGATATAATATCTTCTCTCCATTATAGTGCAAATGAAGGGGGAAATAGAAAATGTGAGAAATAAGGAAGATTTTAAGGGTGGTTTTCTCTTTTTGCTCATTTTCTTTCGCATCAAAGAGAATGCAACCTAATAGTATAAACCAATTTTATATCTTTATCCTCAAACAATAATTGTAATTACATCTGCTATTGTATCGTAGGGGAACCCGTTGCGAATGTAATTATAATGTGTCAACAATCAAAGGTGGTCTTCATTTTCATTTATCAAGATAATATTGTTTTGGATTGATTGATAGAGTTAGTTTCTCATGAATCAATCAACTTTCTATAAGTTACTTATTTTTGCCATGACACATCAACTTCTATTAAAAACGAGAATTTATATGCTTGTGTTGGCCTAAGTGGTAGGAGATTAAGTTTTGGAGTCAAATGTTCTGAGTTCAAATTCTCTATGATGCAACCTTTAAATTTCATGTTAATTGCTAATTCATTTGTATTCACTTTTCTATTAACCGAGTCCTTCTTGTGGATTCTTCCTTTGGTTTAAGCAACCCGGGACACGGGTAACGGTAATTTTGGAATGTACCAGAATGATTGAGCTACCCATGCTATGACGGAACTACTCTGTCTACTTTATTTGCCTTGAGTGCTTGCTAGTTCGAGTTTGCATTTAACCAACCAGGCAACCAGATGCTTCGACCCGCATTAAATGCCGGGCCGCTCGTTGAAGATAAAAGTACATCGAACCGGACCTTGAGGTCATAAAGAAAGAAAGTCTTATCACTCTTAGGTTAGCCCTGAACAGTAAGAGGAATAAGAAATCAAACTAGCATCAAAACTATCTAGCCGGAAACATATTATTAATAAATTCTCCAAAAATAAACTCCACAATTGTCATTACACTCCCAAATCACAAACACAGCTATCTCCAAATAGTATAAACAAAAAAAACTCAATGTCGTTACACTCCCACATCACTTATTTATACAAGAAAAACACAACTCCACATTACATAAATCAAATCAAATTCAGAAAACACCAAATTAAACAAACAATCAAGAAATAGGTGATAAATTAACCAATGAGAGAGAGACCAGCAGAGAGCAAATCATCAGACAAAATCTTGTTAGCAGCATCAGTGGGGTGAAATCCATCCCAAAACACATACTCAGTTGCATTCCTACATGTCCCTTCTGACTCTGCATTACACAGTATGGATGTCTCCACCAACCCTGTCCCACAACATGCCTTTCTTGCTTCAAAGAAACCTAAACAAAAACAACACCATCATACGATTATCCCGTTCATAATAAGCTCACTGAACATTATAAACGGGACTTACCATAATCGGTAGGGTGCGTGACAAGATCATGAAGAGGCTGATAGATGTCCAGAATCACAAGATTCAGACCAGATAGCTTAGCTTGCAGTTTTATGGAAGTGGAGTTTAGCTTCTTGTTGAATTTAACTGCCACTTTGTTAATCTTCTCCACACAATCGTTCTTGTCGTCACCGAATATTGTAATGACTGCAGGCACACATCCGAGTGGTGGCAGTGTCGTCACCCCGATCTTTCGTGCTCCCAGATTGTACAACTCCTGTATGCATAAGGTTCATAAACCTTGTTTTTTTTCAGCTGTAACTGTAAGAATATGTAAATGCTGTGTTTATGAGTGTAAGAAATGAAGAAACCTGCACGAATTTGGTGTATGATTGCAAGAGAATGTCTGTGAATTGATCTGTGGTGTACTCCTCATAGAGCAGGGGATTGATGTAGTAGTTCTGGACAAAATCGCTGCTTCCGGCACTGACAAAATGTATTGATCCGTTTATGATCGACGTGGCATTCGTCTGTCCCACGAGTGTCACGAGCTTCTTCTGGTAGTCTTCGTAGAGCTCCACTTGCTTGCTCAATGAGAGTGTTTCCTACATGACCAAAACAAAAGGGACAAGATTTTTCATATCATTCACATTCATGTTCATGCATGCACATTGTTCGATATGATTAATTACGTAGATTTTAGCTGTGGTGTCGTAGTAGCCTGAAGAGCCGGAGGCGAAGTTAGCTCCGATTAGGAGGTGTTCCCCTCTGGCTTGCTTGCTGAGGTAGGGCAGCGGATACGAGGTGAATCCGAGGTTCTCAGCTGCCATTGTAGTAAAACAAGTGAAGAAACAAAGGAAGAGTTGTTTTATAAGAAATTAAAGTAGTTGAGAATTTGTTTACCAGTATAGTCAGAAGCAAGCTTTCCATTACAGAATCTGCCAGTTGGTCTGTGTTTGATGAAATCTCTTCCGTAAGGCGGGAAATTGGCCTTGACGATTGTTTCGAGATTGTTGTTGTTGCCTACATCGACAACTGAGTCCCCGAATATCAGCAACGCCGGAACTAGAGGCTGCGCATTTGCAGCGGCGAAGAAGAGGATGAGGACAATGTACAAGGTTGTGATAGCCATTGTAGAGAGAGAGAGAGAGAGAGTATGAAGGGTAAGGAAGTTGTAGGAGCAATTTAAAGAGGAGAGATTATGCAGAATTGGTTGAAATGGACACATCTTAGAATTTTGTGACTATTTCAAATGCATGCAATCTTTATCTATAACTGAACACAATAAATTTAATTAAAACCCTTGTAGATGAAGATGGTACTAATGGATGAATGTTGGAATTGTTTGTCAAAAAAAAAAAAATCATGAAATTTGATTAATTTAAGTGTTGTGAGCTGGAAATTTTGCATAAATTACCCCTCCGTTTCTTCTGAAACGGCCAATTTCTTTTGGGCACGCGTATTAAGAAAATTGAGGTTTATTGTAAAATAGTAACGGTCCACATACTTAAAATGAAGGTTCAGTGTATAAAAGTAGTATATTTAGGGGTTAATGGGGTGTGCACATGGGTTTGTCAGGCTAAAATAGGAAATTGATCATTTCGAATAACAAGCCTCAAAATGGAAACGTGGTCATTTCAGAAGGAAATGAGGGAGCAGTATATATTTCAAAATTCTTTCTTAACTTAACCATTATATAAGTCATTAAATTTCAAGATGCCAGCTTTTGTTTTGGGGGAAATTTGTGGGAATGGATTTAGTTTTTATTAGAGGGTTTAGTTGAAGAGGGTAAAAGTGTGAGAGGCAAGCTTCATCTAATTTGATTTAAATTATTGGGTATGGTTGTGACAGGCTTAATTTCTTGACCCATCCTTTGATTTGATCAACGTGAACTCGTGACATATATTCATGGTTGGTGCAAGAGCCTTCAACACGTTGCTTAGTTTCAAAACTAGTGTTGTTCATGTGGGAATGTGCAGCGTAATGAACGATGGATACTCCCTCGGTCTCGACAGATTACTCACAATTTTTATCGAAAATGTTAGCCCGTGTTGTGATATCTTAGTAGAAGATAGAGTCATGTCTATTGGACAAACAAAATAGAATGTATACTCTTTCGTGACACTCGGGGAAAAAAAATATGCATACCCTTTATAGACGGAGGGAGTACTATATACCACTGACATTGTCAATCACAACCTAACAACATAGCCTAGTTGATTAAAATTTGGCAGTTTTGGTCTAGGAAGCACGGGGACGCTTCTCACGTGACCGTGCTCGTCCCGGAGACGTCTCGGAGACGGGGACACCGAAATTCTTCGTAAATACGTCCCCGACAACGTTTTCTTTTTTTAAGTTACGTTTTCTTATTATTTTTAATTTTAAATATACATTTGACCAAATAAAAAATATGTTAACCCCAATACAAAATTACATCCCTAACCTCAATCACTCACCCTCAAATCTCATTTATTGATTATTGTTATTTGTTTAAGTTTATTATGAATTTATTACTATTTCCACATTTTTATCATGAATTATGGAATATAGTGTATATAAAATATATATTATAAAAAATACAAAACGTATTTTAAACGTATCGTATTTTCATTTTTTAAGAATTGACGTATTTTCGTCTCCGTATCGTATCGTCTCCGTATTTCGTATTCGTCTCCATGCTTCTTAGGTTTTGGTCCATTTCGGGCTGCAGGCGTGTTTATGGGACTGACTCAACCCGGCCTGAGACCATGACCCGTGTGAGGATTTCGGGCTAGCCGGCATAGCGCTTGGCCCATTTTTGAATGCTTAACATTTTCGGTGAGTTAAAGTTCGATGCGCTCAAGCCAACCCAGCTCAAAACTTACACATTTATATATCTAGCACGGTATGGTTTTTGAGCTGGCGCAACCCCCCATGGCTCGCTTTTTCCGAGTAGCTAATGAGGTTCGGCTAGACACTAACTTTTGTCAACCCTAGACGTGGTCCAACCCGAACAAAAACCAATCTGGCCTGTAAAACCAAACCAAACCTCGTATGTGTATACACTCCTCTTAGTCTCTCGAGTCGAACATTCATCAAGAAGCTTGATAATCAGTTATTTAAACCACAATTAAGCGGCACTAAACTCCATTAATCCAGCTTTAATTCTTTTTACAAAAAATTGTACACCACTTGTGAAATACTAAAGACTCAAAACTCATTTTATTACTAAGAAAAAAGAATGATGCTCAAAGCTAGTTACAAACTTCCTAATGAATTTTGAGAGCTATTTCTATAAATCTAACAAACCTCATTTCCCCATCTACTTGAATCACACACATTCCCTCCATATTTGATCATATGCAAACTCAAAAGGAGTATCAAATGTTCCATGCGAGAAATGAGCTTGGGCTCGCCTCATCATCTTCGGAGCAACGAGACGAAGAAGACGATCCCTCCATACTTCTCCACACGATGAAGCCTTCGGAGAATGCAGGTCCGATGAACAAGACGATCCCTCCATAGCTGTCCTATTAACCTCAACATCCAACAACCTCTGCTTTTGCATTCTCTTTGCCATCTTCTTCTTCTTCCAGAGACCAATCTATGCCTCCCCAAACCGCCTCGCCTCCTTTAGCCAGCAACGAGACACTCGCATCACGTACTCGAGTGTTTGAAGCCCTAGCATCTCAGAATCCAAGAAACCAGGTGCCAGGGTTCTGCAAAAATGAAGCTCTTCTTTCAAAACTAGACTATAAAAAGAAGCTCTTGCAAAAATGAAGCTCTGCACAAAGCTCTCTCTCTCTCTCTCTCCCCGTTGAGACCTGCAGAGGGAGAAGTGGTCACTCAGTGGCTAGTAATTCCTACACACACTGTCGCACTTGTTCGTACCGTTCATTGAGCACACTACATCTACAAATCATGAATGTCATAATAGAACAATCTGCACCAATAAAAAATGGCAATCGCAGTATATATGCATCACTTTATGTAAAATCTTTTCATCCTATCGTTTAGAGCACCCTCAAAATTCCAAACTAGAACTCCAACACCATTCAACAATTCTCCTTAAATTTGATATTCACTACCTCATTGTCAACGAATAAATTAACATCTACGGCCTCCAATACCTGGATAATTCGAGCAAAAGAATTAAAATTAAAGGTTATATATTAGTAAAATGTCTTTTAGGGACCTTCAATCGAATAAACTAAACGAAAAAAAATAACTCTTTCGATTTTCTTCTTAGCTTTCTTCTTACATAAACAAAATTCACTGAATCGCACACTAACATAAAGCGGTAGGGATATGGAAGCTGGGTATAAGGATGAGAATGGTTAAGCATAATCTATTTGAATTTTCGATGAAGTTAATTCTGTAGAAATTGAAGGCCGAAATCTTGACCGAGATTTTGACCGACTAAAATATTAGTATCTATATATATATACTAAAACAAAATACCCATTCTAAGTTTTCCCTCCAAATTTCTTGATATGTGTGCTTCAATAATTTTATTTTATAAATTAATTATTTAGCTTATATTTTTCAGAGTCATATAACAACTTAGCTTATTAATTTCAGTCAAATGTATTTCATTAATACCACTATAAAATTAATTTTCATCTTATATTTATAATCATATTACTATTCATTTATACAGGGCAACTGAAAATACGAGAAATATGGTAGTGTTAAAGATTTATTTTATGATAAATGATGTATTTATATAACCAGGTGATTTAGCGCACCTGACCACCGAGCTCTCTTTGTGAAAAGTGACCCGGGTTCGATCCCTTGTGGGAGATATAAGGTGGACTTGGAGAATTTCTAGGAGTTTGTGGGAGCTTGGCTCCAATAATTGTCCAAAACAAGAAAAAGTACATAGATTTAATAATTGATAGGACTTAGGAGTATTTGCTACACTCTTTCTCGATCGAGTAAACCCCTGCATCGCGGGGGTACAATTCTAGTTAGATAGAATTAAAGGCCGAGATCTTCACCGAGATTTTGGGCCAACTAAAACATCATTATTAGATATAATTAATAGATACATATAGGATTAAAGGTAGTTGGAGGCCGTGATCTTGAGCGAGATCTTGAGCGACACGTCTTAATTCTCGTCACTTTAACACATTTGAATTTAAAATGGCAGTTAAAAAAATTGCCGTAATTTGTTTTGTTTTAATATATATAGATATAGATGTGAGATACGGAGTATAAAATAATAAAAGGGATCACTTATTATTGATATCAAAAATTTTCATTCTTACTATAGTATTTAGAGATACATATAAAATAATTTGGAGAAAAAACAATTCTACTTTATTTATGGGTATATAACTCAGGTTTATTTCGAGATCACACTGGTTCGTTGATTCAGGCTTTCTGTTGTCCGGTGAAGGCTAGTTCCAGTTTTGAGGCGGAGCTCTAGGCTCTTCTTCATGGAGTGGAATTAGTCATTGTTCATTCGTCGCATATTTGGGTCGAGTTGGATGTCTCTGCTATTGTTTCGCTACTTTCTTCAGGGAAACGAGGGGCTGCGGATGTTCGTCATATTATAACTCGAATTCGTGTTCGATTACGAGGTTCTCATATTCGATTTTCTCATATTCACAGGGAAGGTAATCGGCCGACTGATTTCATGACGCGTCAGGGTTCTCAGACTGACTCCATGATCTTCTTTGATACGTCTTCTGCACCTCGCCTCTTTCTGGGGTTAGTTCGGATGGATCAGATGGGGTACCCCAACTTAGATTTAGATATATATATTATTGGCTTGTTTTGCTTTCATATTCATCTTGATGATAGGTTATGTGATGTTATCTTGCGAGTTGATCACTTTTGGATCTCTCGATGTATCATGTTTGATTTTTTGTTTCTTCGATTTTCTCGTAATAGTCCCCCCACTGTTTGAGCCGGACGTAGATAGGAAAATGTTTATTTGTACGGGGTTTATGACTTACCATTCGTGGTTAGTTCTTTCCTCAACTTCATCTGATTTATTTCGAGTATATACAGGTTGAGGCTCTGCCTAACCCTCCGCCCCCGTGGTGTTAAAACAAAAATAAAACTTAGGTTTATTTTATTATTATTATTATTATTTTTTTTGCTTTCCAAATATTCCATCTGCCTCACTTAAAAAATGGACATTTCCGGGACGTCTCACTGATATAGATTATTTTAAAAAGAAAATAGAAAATGATCGATAACCCAATAAAATTCATACACAACAGTTTAACCCTCTATCTATTTCTTTTATAACACATTATCTTTACTACCGTTTTAATTTTCGTGCCGAAAAAAAGGTCCCCTCATTAGTCATTAGTGAGAGGAGGGAGTATGAAACTATGGAGGTGATTGGTATGATGTAATGCAATAGGGATGTGAAAGGAATGGAGGTGATAAATGAATAGTGGTGGGTAAGGAATGAAATGAAATTTTCATTCCCTTGCTTGGTTTGCACAAGTAATCACCAAAGTAATGTAATCAATTTTTTTTCTTTAACATTTATGTGATAAATTAAATTATAATTTTGTATTTAAATCATACAACTATACTATTTAATAATGATGAGATAGAAAAAAAAATTTAGAAAGAGAAAGTAATAAAAGATAATTTTTAGAGAGAGAAAACGATGATAGAAAAAATTTTAGAGAGAGAAAGTGACAAAAATAAAAAATTTTAGAGAGAGAAAGTGACAAAAGTGAAAATTTTTAGAGAGAGAGAAAATTTTAGAGAGAGAAAGTGACGAAAGTGAAAAATTTTTGAGAGAGAGAAAATTTTAGAGAGAGAAAGTGACGTTTTAGAGAGAGAATGCGACAAAAGTGAAAGAGAGAGAAAGTGACGAAAGTGAAATATTTAGAGAGAGAAAGAAAGAAAATTTTAGAGAGAGAAAATGACGAAAGTGAAAATTTTTAAAGAGAGAAAGAAATTTTAGAGGGAGAAACTAAGTGACGGAGGAAAAATATTTTAGTGAAAAAAATTTATTAAAAAAAATTAGAGAGAGAAAGTGATAAGAAAATTTTTAGAGTGAGAAAGTGACGGAGTGATAAAATTTTTAGAAATAGAAAGTAGTGAGATACAAAAATTTTAGAGAGAGAAAATGATGATACGAAAATTTTAGAGAGATAAAGTAATAACGAAATATACTTATATAAAATATTGAGATAAATTTAATTATTATAAATAAATTAAATAATATTTGTTAAAATAAAAATCATATAAACAGGGGCGGTTCTGTGGGGTGTGCAAGGTGGGCGATCGCATAGGCCATAGGGCCCCCGAAAAATCGGGGTCCCCAAATTTTTGGGTCCCTAGTATATATATATATATATATATATATATATATATATATATATATATATATATATATAAATTTGAAAATTTATACGGAGTAGCAAATTAGTTAATGTAGTGTAGTTGGTTAATGTAGTGTAGTTGGTTAACTCATTGGCCTTTTGGCCGTTAACTTCCGTCTGCCGTGGGATCAACTCCCATTTCTCTCAATATTAATTTTTTTTATTAATTTTTTTTGGGGCCCCTTATCTAATCCAATATTACATCTCAATATTAATTTTTTTGGGGCCCCTAATCTAATCCAGTATTACATTTTTTTTGGCCCTAATCTAATCCGATATATTGATATGTACCTATTTTTAATTTAATATATTTTAACGTTAATAAAAATATATATGATCGATTAAAAAAATATATGGAAATGTGAAAAAAGACCTGATTTTAAAAGTTTGCACAGGGCCCCGATAATCCATGCTCCGCCCCTGCATATAAGTATAAGAGATGGGAATAGCTATAAGCCTATAACCATGCATAATCAAGTAATGTCTATTCCCATGAAGGTTGAAATAGTCATTCCCTCGGGAATGTGTATTCTCGACACAAAAGTCGAACCAAGCAGATAATGGAATAGAGATAGGAATGGTTATTCCATTCCCACCCCCATTACCTCATACCAAGCACCTCCTATGTGTAACTATGATGTTGGGCTGGTATTTCCAAGCCTAAGACTGGGCCCGCCCCAGGCCCGTGGTGGGCTTCAACTTATGAAAGCCCAATCCATGTCCAGCCATGCTTATTTTTAGGGGATTTTAAACATAGCCTACGTATCTCTCCCTATAGCCCCTTATTAAAAATAATAGCAATATTAAATTTAATTTCAGTATTATACCCCCAATTCATGTAGTTTTCATGGAAGCCGTCAATTTAATATTTTCTTAAGAAAATCTTAATTAAAATATACTCCCTCTGTCCCCTAATAAGTGTTTCGAGCCGCCAAAATTTTTGTCCCCAAATAAGTGTCCTATCACATTTTTTAATGTAAAAATTTAGCTAAACTACCAATTTTACCCCTGCTATCATTACATTTTTTTTACTTTTTCAATTTTTTGTGTAATAATTAGGGGTTAATATGGTAAAATTATACACTTTCTTGGTTATTGCATTTTGACGGCTCGGGACACTTATTAGGGGACGGAATGAGTAACAATTTTCTATGTAATGATTAGGGGTTAATATCTAGTGAAGAACACGATTTTACTTCCACCGGATATTGGAGCAGGCTGAAATTACATGGAAGAGTTCCGATCGTATATATATATATATATATATATATATATATATATATATATATATATATATATATATATATATATATATGTGTGTGTGTGTAATACCCCGACTTTCGTAATATATTTATACATTGCAAGGAAATTCGAAACTTTTATAGTTTCAATATATAGACGAATGAGGAAGAATTACTTAGTTAATTTATGTGAGGTTGCAATTTTATTTGCAAATTAGAGATAATATATTATCTCTCGTGATTTTAAATCGCGTAAAACGATAATCGAACTTTCGTATTTTATTACGATTGTTATGAAGGCTAAAACGATTTATTTATAAATCTATAATGAAATCGTAATGTATAATAAAATGGGCCGACGTTATATTTAAAAGACATTGGGCCGGCCCATTATGTAAACCATACAATAAAATGGTAGTCCAAAACATTATTAACGAGAGGCCCAACTAAAGCCTATTGCATATTACATGGATATTACATATATCAACATTAAAAGAAAAGAAAATAAAAAAAGAAAGGATTGAAGAGAAGCAGCAGAACGCAGGCGGCAACGTGTTTCTTCTATTAAGCTTCCGCTATTCGTACTTCTTTTGTTAAGTACATTGTACTCTGAACTTATTCACTTACTATCGAGAACTTGAACTCGTTGTTTTGTAATGATGGTCTTATGTTGATTCGTCGAGCCATCGAATCTTATGCGATCCTATGATGAATGATATAAATGTTATGTTGGGTTTATTACCGCTTGATTTCATTCCGGTTTATTTCCTCTTTCAAACGAGATGTTGCCCAACTTTTCGGGAACATCATTAAATGGTTGAATAGTAATGATCCCCTTTCTATCCCCACTTCTTTATTCCAACCCCTAATCACGCCCTTGGCACGTGCGCCTTCCTTCGGAAATTGGGGTGTGAATATGAGAAAAAAAAATAGGGGTATAATAGTATTTTGTGCTATAGTTTTATTTATATATTAATTCTGGAGGCTATGATTAGTAAAAGGTTGGCTATGAATAAAATCCCCCTATTTTTAACCTAGTTGGGAAGTTGTGCGCCTTGGCCAATTCGGGCCGGCCCAGCCCACTTATATATTAAGATCTCATGATTTTATTTTGGGTTATTGGCAAATAAATACATGAAGAATGCTCAATTTCCGAGTTCATACATGAACTCGGACTCGGCATGAATAAATACATGAACCTGATAATCGGAACAATTTTGTCACACATTCAATTTCCGGCTGAAGGGGATTGCTGACGTGGAAGGGAATTGCGGACGTGGCAAGTTAAATAATGCGGACGTGTAAAATGAGTACATCACTAATATTTATTAAGGTAAAACGACGCCGTTTTACTCAAATAATTGGGTAATTAGGATAATTAGGGTGTAATTAGGGTTAATTAGTGTAATTAGGGTGTAATTAGGATTAATTAGGGTTAAATAATGCGGAACGTCGTCGTCTTCTTCAGCTCGAGATCCGCCGCCACCGCCGCCGCCCAGCCGCCGCCGTACCGCCGCCCTTCGCCCAGAAGGTCCAACCTCCCCACCCCTTCCTCTCCCCCTCATCCTCCTCCTCCCTCCTCAGCTCCGCCGCCCTCGACGCCATCTCACCCTCCACCGCCCCATCCGCCGCCTCGGCAGCGGCGGCATCCACCTCCACGCCGTCCATGAACTACCAAATGCAAATCACACCTCGGCACCGTGCTTCCAGCCATCAATGACGGGGATGGGAGCTGACGGCGGGGGGCGGCGGAGCCGCAACGCAGCTGAATCAGGGGCAAGCGGCGGCGGCATCCAACCCATTGCTGTGTCATCAAACCCATTGCTGTGTCATCATCTGCGCAAGTGCAATTTGTGGTCAAAGGCTTCAATTTATCTCGACCTTCCTCTAGGTACTTGAGAAAGATTATGTTCCGACTACTTCTTTGTTAAACTCTTAATCACAGAGAATGAAATGTTATGCTCTGTTTGCTAGGTTACTTTGTGCTCTAGAAGGAAATTATCTGGAAGCTGATAGCGAGTCAACAGAACATGTTGATTCCCTTGAGCATGTTCAATGTCTCAAGTTTTCATGTTCAATTCCTGCAGTTACTGGAAGAGGTTTCATAGAGGTTTACTCTTCTGCTCATTTTAAAGTTGTCCCCCCCTCCCCCTTCAACAGCTCCTCCTTCCCGAGGCGCCGCCGTACCTCCGCTGTCCCTTCGCCCAGAAGGTCCAACCTCCCCACCCCTTCCTCTCCCCCTCATCCTCCTCCTCCCTCCTCAGCTCCGCCGCCCTCGACGCCATCTCACCCTCCGCCCCATCCGCCGCCGCGGCAGCGGCGGCATCCTCGGAGAAATCGGAGAAGAAGAGGGGTTTGGGTGTGTGGATCTGTGAATCGGAGAAGAAATCGGAGAAGAAGAGGGGTTTTGGTGGCGGATCTGTGAATTTGGGGGTTTCGGTGGAGAGGGGTTTGGGTGTGTTTAGCTCGGAGAAATCGGAGAAGAAGAAAAATCCAGAGTTCCGACTAGAGAAGAGAGGAGAGGAGAGATGACGGAGAAGAGAGGAGAGATGACGGTCGCCGGAGAAGAGAGGAGAGATGACGGAGAAGAGAGGAGAGGGGTTTGGGTGTGTTTAGCTCTTCTTGTTTTTTTTTTTTTTTTTGCCCCCGAAACGACGTCGTTTTGTTTCGCCGTCGTTGAAGTCTACGTAGTTTTTCCGCTGCCACGTCGGACAAAATCCAACTCGCGGGCGAACTCAGCAAACTCGTTAAATTCATGTATTAATTCATGCCGAGTCCGAGTTCATGTATGAACTCGGAAATTGGCCATTGTTCATGTATTTAATTGCCAATAACCCTTTTATTTTATTTTTCTTTTTTCCACTAGTAACAATTTTGAATACGTGCTTTTAATTTTGCTATGAGAAAGATTTTCATAATATAGTGAATTATGAATAATTTTCTAGTTCTGATATAGTTATACATGTTAATTAGATTGTGCGAAAGAAAAGGAGATAAAAGAAAAAAAATCACCGTTTAAATCTCACCTGAAAATTTAAATCTCACCATTTCGTCACCTTTTATCAATAAAGAAGAATTTTACACCTCAAAATGAAGAAAATATTTATAACACCATATTGGAGAGATAATATTTTCTCTCTATTGTAGTGCAAATGAGGGGGGGGGGGGGGGGGGGGGGGGGGGGGGATATCAAATCTGTGAAATTGTAAAAAATAAGAAAAGATTTAAAGGTTAATATCCATTTTCTTTCGCATCAATAAAAACGCAACCTAAATATGAACAAGCATTTTATGCAATAAAAAATGTGAAGACTACACTTTGCAACAAGATAGGAGATAAATCATTTGAAAAAGCAATAATGTTTTATGTGTTGGAAGTTTTGTTAAAAAGAAATAAACTTACATTTAGTGATGATTTTTATTTATTAAAGTGTGCAAGGCGCAACTTATGTAAACATCAAAGCGATTGAATATGCATGAATAATTTAGTTTCGAGCCACACTCCACTCTTGATTTCTGGATCCGCCCCTAATTCTCACGATATTAAAATAAAATAAAAATTAAACGGAGACGCGGAGACTCTCGATTTCTGAATCCGCCCCTAATTCTCACGATATTAAAATAAAATAAAAATTAAACGGAGACGCGGAGTATGCACTAACATGTTTCAGTGCAAAGTGGGGAAACAATCAACAGACATACCGTTTCCTAATATTCAACGTTCATTCTCTAAAAAGCGAAGCAATCATTTTTATTCACACACCAGTTCCATAATCTCCATTTAATTTTCTCAATAAATTTTCTTTCTATTTTATTTTTATGTTCTCAAATAACACTATATTACTCCTTTTATCTCATATTAAATGACTCGTTATTTATTTCTATGTAAGGTATATAATAATAAAATGAGTCACTTAAAAATAGACGGAAGTAATATAATATGAATGCATTTGGTTTATTCAAATAATATTATATCTCTCCATTTCAACGCCACCCAAATTTACGCAAATCCAATCAAAATCCCAATACTATAACATGAATGCATGAGTAGTAAAACGTGTAAATAAACGTAAAACGTGATTTGTTTCATACTAGTCGCGGATGCCCACACTCTTCCTCCATAACTCCATTTTTAATCAAGAAAATAAATATAATTGGATTTAATTCTTGGGCTTTGCACCTTCCATTTCTAAACAATAATTAAGATTTGGTAGTTGGTATAATCCTATCATGCTAAAAAGTACAGTAAGAAAAGTGGGGGTAGTTGCGAATTCAATTTACTCCTACATTCATTGGCCCAGTCCTTTTATTCTTCTTTGATTTTTTACAAATGGAAATGAGATTTGTGGCACTCAAGCCTCCGTCACAAATTATACCACAACCGCAGATTCAACCTACCCCCAACCCCCTCCTAATTTTGTACTGGAAGTAAATATTTTCGTTTCACTTCAATTGTCATGTTTATTTAATCAAGTCGTCTTATATGAATTGTTATGTTTCGTAAAACGGAAAGAATTAAACTTTAAATTTTAGTATGAACTCCTTATTTTCCACTTTTAACACTGCAAACTAAGATCTCGGGTCAAAATTAAACAATACAGTTGATATGAAACATAATTCTAATATGAATTCTTTACTTTTCACTTTCAATACTGCAACATAAAATCTCGTATAAAAAACATAACAATTGATCTGGGACGGAGAGAGAGTACTATCTTGTAAGTAAATGTTTTCCTACCGAATACATTCAATATGTCCACGGTTGATTCTCTCCGTCTTGCGCTAGTTTGCACGTCTTGCTTTAGTTTTTCTGAAACTTCTCACACCCGTACGTTAGTACGTTTTTAATTGGACAAAATGAAATGATATTCAATACATAAATTCACACTTCTTCCCAATTTAGCGGAAAACAAAATGTGCCAACCGATTATACGCGCACATCATGCTCGTGGCAAAAGATTCGAGGTTCGAGTCATCAATAACCCGATTTTAAAATCCATGTTAATGATTAAAGAAAAGGAATTTTCTAATAAAGGAAAAATTAAGTGAAGTTAGAGCATCTCCAACAGTAGCCCCTATTTTCCAGCAGCACTATCACTAAAATAGTGCAGAAACAGTAACTCATCTCCAACAGTTCGCACTAAAATACAGCAAAAAAGGAATATTCCAAAATATCCCTTTTTCATTCATTTTTTTAATAAAATGTGAACATGATTAAAAAAAATGACAATGATATAAATTTTAACTCATTTAATTAAGATAAAATAAGTAGATATTGCAAATAATTAAAATTACATTCTTAATAAATTATAAAATTACTTCCGGTTGGAGCAACAACAAATTATGCGGAAACGAAGAAACACACAACAAGACAACGCTCACGGTTTTGATATGTTTCGGAATTTATTTCCCGGTGCCGGAGGAAGTGGAGATGGACTTTCGGATTATTAGGGGAAAAAATGTATCTTTAATTTTTTCAATTTTATATTAACGTATGTTCCCATGCATGGTGTAGTTTGTTTTGTACTTTAATTTGGCAATGTTATGTAATTTTACGTTTTTCTTATTAATGCATTTTTTTTTATATATTGTTTCATTAATTTATACAATCATTTTGTATATATATTTGTATCACACGTAAATTATACATAGAGTTTAAAAAGAAGAGAAAATTAGTTAAATTATTACAAGTAACATACGATAAATTGTGAAAAGAACAAAAAATAATAATTAAAAAAATTTGATACACACAAAACAAATAAGCATATATCAAATTAAATTGTGAAAAGAAAAAAAATAAAATTATTACTCATACAACAAAACAAACTAAATTGAAATACTACACCACAAATAAAAATCGCAAACAAACACGAGCACAAAATGATGAACACAAAATTATAGTGCAGTGAATAGTGTTACTCTATATTTAGGGGAATACTGTTCATTGCACTATAATTTCGCTATTTTAGTGCGGACTGTTGGAGCAAAACTCTGCACTAAAATAGTGCTCTCTCTCGGAGATGCTCTTAGAGTGAGCGAGTAGCTTAGCATCTCTTCATCGTCCCAGTATATAAACAGCACACAAACGCAGTAGGCAAGCATCGCTCTCTGTGGAAACCCCTCTCTTCCTCCTTTCCTCATTCCCCTCGATTCCGCCCCAATTTCTCTTCGCCATTTCCGCGTAACGTCCCCCGCATTATCGCGCGCGCAGCATCAACAGTCGCCGAATCCACCACCGGAGGAAAAACTGTCGGTGCCGCGCGGAAAATGGCGAGCGCCAGAGTAGATCTCGACGGGAATCCGATCAAGCCGATCACCATATGCATGATCGGCGCCGGCGGTTTCATCGGCTCGCACCTCTGTGAGAAGCTGCTGTCGGAGACGCCGCACACGGTTCTGGCGGTTGATGTGTACAACGACAAGATCAAGCACCTCCTCGAGCCGGCGTCGCTTCCCTGGGCGGATCGCATCCAGTTCCACCGCCTCAACATTAAGAATGATTCTCGCCTCGAAGGCCTCATTAAGATGGCGGATCTTGTAATTTTTTCCCTCCTTCCTTTTGATTTTTATGCGTTTCTGCTCATGAATTTGGTTTTGGTCTGTGCTTAAGTAGGATGTTTAAGCTTAATTTCGTGTTTGTTACTTTTGAATTAGGTTTTTGTTTCCGATACTGACATTGCACTAGAATTTGTATAGCTTAATTATAAGTGAGGTAGGTAAGAAGGTTTGTGATAGTAAGTAATTGAAGTGAAATTGTGTGTTGCTACTGGAGTAAATCTTGAGTGGTCTACTTAGATCTCTGTGGATTATTTTTTAAATTTTTTTTAGTAGTCCTCTTTGTTATTTCTTTCCTGGTTTTCATCAACCATTTATGATTTTCTGAAATCTCTGCATTTGTTACGGTGGTTCTTTTAATGTTTCTGATTGTTTAGAAAGATATAATCCATTTGTTTCTTTGAACTAATCTTGTGTTGTAAAATTTCCGGTGTCACAGACCGTAAATCTTGCTGCTATATGCACTCCGGCTGACTACAATACGCGTCCCCTTGATACGATCTACAGCAACTTTACTGATGCTCTTCCTGTGGTAAGTCTTTCTTCTTATAAATGATTTGCATTGTTTTTGTATTTGTGTTGTAGAAACTTTGATCAAATGAATAATGATAATTTGAAGTTGATTGATTGTTGCGGGTATAGGTTAAGTACTGTTCAGAAAATCAGAAACGCCTCATTCATTTCTCCACTTGTGAAGTATACGGGAAAACGATTGGTTGCTTTTTACCCAAAGATAGCCCTCTGCGGCAGGTGAGACTTTGCTTTCACATCCTCTGAATACCATTGTGCCTTTCCTTTATCAGTCATGGATGATAAATCTCGTGTCTCATATTTAAGAATACTTTTGTGCAATGTGGAAAATTAATTTGTTAATATTGGGCCAATTTTGGTTAGTACACAGTCTTACTCTCTTACAGTTATGTTAAATATATGTGTATTGTGAGGACTGTACCATTTTTCTGGAAATCTTGAGCTTTGTCATACAACTTCAAGTTAGTGAAAAGGTTAGATGCTAATAGATGATAACTAAGAAGTCCTGACTTCGACCATCTATGGCAGTAATCAACTCATGGAAAAAGGTGATTGAGAAGTTATACGGAAGTAATAATCCATTTTGACCATTGTAATGTTGTATGCTGGGCTGATGCCTCCATGTAGCTTTTAGCTTTGATTGAGAGAGCGACCTATGCAATATAAGATGTATGATCTATTTACAGTAACTAACTGGTATCGAAGTTCATCAGAATCAGAGATCTTATGTAGGGTCCAATGGCACACATTAAATGGGCTTGGAAAATATAGAGATGGTTTAAACTAGTTCATACCTGAACATTCTGCCTTTATGAAAAGGGGAAATTCATGGTGAACTGTCGACATTCCCATATCATGGCAGAATTTCTTACACAGTGTTCGGGAATGAAAAATAATATAAGCCCACATAGCTTGAAAGGGTAATTAAGCATGCTATTGCCTAGGCTGGTAGATGCTGCCTATGGATCTGTTTTTGCTGACTTACCCCCACCCATGGTTTGTTCTTAGAGTTGAAGACATTGCTACTTATTGTGATCAATCTAGACATATAATAAGCTTAGCAGATAAAAACATCCAGTGTAGCTCCTCTTTGGATTCCTCGTTCCATGTAACGGACTCTAAGCCTTGCAAAGGAATTTATTACCAATTGGTTAGGCTAGATTCCAAATGTAAGCTCATTTCTCAATTGGTTAATATGATGTTCAAAAGAAAATCACAACTCTCTTGTTTAATAATTTCCTTTCACTTTCTTCGTGTGCTGTGCTTTACCAATTTAACCAACGGGGACTTCCACCTGTTCCCTTTGGCTTGGTCAGATGGTCTGCTTGAAATTTCTCTAAATTTTCAGTATCTTCTTTCTTCAGGATCCTGCTTATTATGTTCTGAAGGAAGATGAGACACCTTGCATTTTTGGCCCCATTGAGAAACAGAGATGGTCATATGCATGTGCAAAGCAGTTGATTGAGAGGTTGATATATGGTGAGCTATGTGTTTGTATTCTCGTGAGATAGTAGTAAGATTGAAGCTGTCAATGTTTTTTGTTTTCTGATATCCGTGTTCTGCAGCTGAGGGTGCTGAAAACGGTCTTGAATTTACAATTGTGAGGCCCTTCAACTGGATTGGACCCAGGATGGACTTTATACCCGGAATTGATGGCCCAAGTGAGGGTGTTCCAAGAGTTCTTGCCTGCTTTAGCAACGTAATACTGTTTTTCTTATGATTCTACTGCCTTCAGTGATTTATGAATACAATCTCATTTTCCTTGTTGCTGGTTCATTTTCTAACCAGAATCTTCTAAGGGGCGAGCCACTGAAGCTTGTGGATGGTGGTCAATCACAGAGAACCTTTGTTTACATTAAAGATGCCATCGAAGCTGTTCAATTGATGATTGTATGTATCAGTTATGACTATGAATTGCGGTGTTTTACATTCATTTGTACATTCGTTGTTGAGCCGAGTGATTTCTCAGGAAAACCCTGCAAGAGCTAATGGTCACATATTCAACGTTGGCAACCCTAACAATGAAGTTACAGTTAGGCAGCTTGCTGAAATGATGAGTCAGGTTAGTTCACTTCAAACTCGTTTTATGAAGAAATACTCTTTTCCTTTACGTTTAAAAGCTCTGTTCCTTACAATTTCCTCCTTTAATACATGATTGCAGGTTTACACGAAGGTTAGTGGAGAACCTTCACTGGATTCGCCTACAATTGATGTAAGCTCTAAAGAATTTTATGGCGAAGGGTACGATGATAGTGACAAGAGAATTCCGGACATGACCATAATCAACAGACAACTTGGTAAAGAATAAGAATTGTTCTTTTACCATAATGTATAATTTTTTCCTTCAGTCCTTCTCATAACCTTTATTGTTAAACTGTGTGTTTCTTAGGGTGGAATCCAAAGACATCACTCTGGGACTTGCTTGAATCGACACTCACTTACCAACACAGGACGTATGCAGAAGCCGTAAAGAAGGCTACTTCAAAGCCCGTGGCAAGTTAAGTATCTTATGAAATATTGGTTATGGAAGGATCTATCTCGACAGATGGTTGCATGGTTTCTTCTCTATCTCTTGAATATCGATATACTTCAAGAATCGTTATGTTTTTTTGTTTTTTTTTTGTTTTTGCGATAAAAATCCGTGTGGAACTGTATCGTGTATATCATAAATTTAGAACTCTCTTGTAGTGAACTTATCCTTAGTTTGGCTATGAGGGAGGATGTTGTATCATGTTTGTTGGCCTGCCACTTGAGCTTTTGGCTGTGGAAATTAAACGATGTATGGCGCTACTATTAACTAAGCTCCACTATTAATTAATTCTTCAACTTAAAGTGTATGAAAGTTTTTTTTTTTTTTTTGTTTGTTTTGTTTTTCTTTCTTTTTTTCCCTTTTCTTTTTGGGTATAATGAAGTTATGCGGTAATTAGTGTTGTAACATCAATCTTAAGTAGGGTTGTAAACGAGCCAGCCGAGTATTGGTATGCTTGAGCTTGGCTTGTTTAAGTTTTCTCGAGCTCGAGCTCGGTTCGAGCTTCAAATTTGAGCTCGAGATCAACTTGAGTTCGGCTCGGAATATATTCGTTAACAAGTTCAGCTCGAATTCGAGCTCGAACCAGGCTCGCGAAGAGCTTGAATATTACTTAGTATTTTAATTTGAACTCGATGTAGAGCTCTTGTAAAATCTCAATTTTAATTCGATTAGGAGCTCGCGAACATACTCGATTATAAGCTCACAAACAAGCTCGATTATAAACAAGCCGAACATGTTTGTGAGCATATCGAGCCGATTACCTTTGTGCTCGAGCTCGGCTCGATAATTTTATCTAACTCGAAATGGGCTCAAGCTTGACTCATCTGTTAACGAATTGAATTTTGATCGAGTTTTTTTCGAGTAGCTTGGCTCGTTTACGACATTTATAGGCAATTTAGTATTTCGGCCCAAACTAGGAAACTGGGCCTGTTTGAAAAAAAGGCAAAGAAACTGGGCCTGTTTGAAAAAAAGGCAAAAAAGTCTGATAATAATAAAAAAAAATTAATTAGCACGCCCGGTGGGACTCGAACCCACAATCGCTTGATTAGAAGTCAAACGCCTTATCCATTAGGCCACGGGCGCTTATTGTGCATTAAACAACAGAAATATTATAAATAACATATGATTTTGATTTACCAGTTCACAATAATGTATTGCACCAACGTTTTCTTGTCTTTCCAATCCCCCTTGAAATATAATACTGTAATTTCCTAGTTCAATAAGTATCATATAATTCCCCTTAAAATAATATACAACTAATATCTAAAAATATATATCGATTCATCCACCGATTGTTTAAATTGCTAGAATTATATATCGCACAATATGGTTCACTAGATTTGACGTGTTCCCAAATGTTAATTTTTAAAATAATAATACTCGTGTGTATAGGTTTATGGACAAATAAAACGCAACATCTTTTATAGAAACGGACCAAAGTAGCAAAAATATTACTCCCTCCGTCCCGCCAAAGACGTTACATTTCTTTTTGTCAATTTCTGGCACGTTTTTCCACGCTTCTTGATGATGTGTTTTAAAATAGATTTTTGAAGAATTTTTTCTTTTACGGGATACTATGATAGTTGTATTATCCCGCAAAAGAAAAAATTCTTCAAAAATCTATTTTAAAACACTTCATCAAGAAGCGTGGAAAAACGTGTCAGAAATTGACAAAAAAAAATGTAACGTCTTTGGCGGGACGGAGGTAGTAACGTGAATGATCAATATAAATATCGTATAATGGTAACAATTCATAAATACAAGGGGTAATATTTTTCAATACCCCTTTTCAAAACCTTCATGTACAAAATACCCCTTCTATAAAAACAATGCACAAAATACCCCTTAACCTATTTTATCCTATAATGCCCTTTATCTTTGTCTATGTGCAACCTCAAAATTGCTATGGACAAGAATTTCCTTGGTTTAATGTATTTATCCATTGAATCATTAGTAAAAATGGGATGAGAATCTCGTTTTCGCCAATTATGATCCAACGCTTTCAAAATGGTATCAGAGCCTATGGTTTATTTGGGAATTATATTTATTTATTGCATAATTGATTATTAACTAACGGAGGAGACACCAAGTGAAAATGGAACCGGACTACTGTCCGAGTTGCGAGTGTTACAGAGAATATCTCCAATTTTTGGGGAATCGAAAGGCGTATGAACTTTCTCAATTAAGAGAAAGCGAAAGAATTCTCCGAGACGTTCGAGAGTATGCCACTCCCGATCAAATCCGGACCGGAGAAGGGGTCGTGCAGAGTTACTTAGATCGCCTTTGGATAAATTTTTATCTTGAAGGAGCTCTAAGACGAGCTATGAGGAGGTTTCACCAAACTCATACTCATCCCAGATGACGGAGTCAACCGGAGGAGTTGGCCCTAATTTCCAGGAGATTGAACCAGATTCATCAAAAATCTCTAAGGATTTAAGGGAGATCCAGAAGACGGTGCAAAACTACGGCAACAGCCAGTACGGAGTACCTCAACAAGTTGAAAAGATATCTTCTCAACAAGATGAAATCCTTAACATCTTGAAAGATATCCAACAACGAGTGGAGAAATTGGAACAACCCCGTTCCAGTTCCTTGAGAAGAAATTTCGTCTTTAAAGGCGAATCAAGCAGTCCCCAGACGGTGCTGCCCATTAAGGATCCCGACCTGAAGGATCCAAAGCAGGAATTCATAAACAAACTGATTCGAGATGTCAAATCTTGAAAGGATCGGTTTGGAAGATCTACAGGAGTTGGCAGAATCATTTGCTGACCTCAGAATGGTGGATCTAAAGGTGAACGAAAGAGAACCGGAGCAAAAGCCATTTGTTGAAGCCGGATCTACGTTCCATGAGCGGTTTGAGGATCAGAGTTATGAAGCTCACAGAATCAACCTGCGGAATTCAAGGTGGAAGCCCTCCGAAAAACAGGACACTCCTGTAGGAAAGGCAACAATGGAACCCATCCATCCATATGGAATTCATCTCAACCTCGACGATGTCAACTTCAACGAGAGAGAGGAAGCCATCGAGGAATGGAAAAATTCCATGACTATTGCAGCAGCTACTCTTGATATGAGTCAAGATAACTTTGCAAAGACTCTCGAGGTAAGCCTCGTGGGTGTGGTCAGGATTGCTTGGGAAGGAATGAGCCAAGCTACAAGAGACAAGTGTCTAAAGGGAGACTATCAAAACATGGCCCTTTCCATGGCGGACGTAATGAAGCATCACTTCCTTGGGGAAGGATACTTCAAAGGATATGATGAAGAGAAAAAGAAAAAATACTTAATGGCGTTCTACAATCTGAGGCTCGTGGTCTTGGAGCAGAAGACGCTCAACAAGTTTTTAAAGCTCTTCACATTATATCAACATCAATCTAGGATTGATGAAGAGAAGGCCAGGGAAATTTTCTTCCTAAAATTTCCAAGCCCTTGGAGAGAAATGCTTATTCGTGGATATACCCCAGGTATCCATGATAGTGTTGCTAAAAGGATGTCCTATGTGCATGCCAAGTTGATGGAATGGTGTCAACAAGCTACTGCACAGAAGAACGTGAAGAAGTTGAGGAGAATGAACAAAACCACCCTCAACTGTGAAGGCAGTGATCTACCAACGGTCATTGGAGAAGAACCTTCGGTGAAACGAAGGTATAAGAAGAATAGGTTTCAGCCCTATTCAAAAGAAGGAAAATCCAGGAGAAAATCTTGGAAGCCAAGAACTATGTGGTCCAGACAGAAGGCCGGATCATATAAATATGGACAGCGAAGCGGTCCATCCAGAAGCAGATTTCAACCCAGAAAGACGGACCAGAAGACGGACCAGTCTCAGGGAAAGTTTGCAGGCAAGAAAACTTTCAGAAAAGCTCATGCTAGAGCTAATGAAAGTTTCAAAGATTGTAACTGCTGGACGTGCGGTGCACTTGGGCATATCTCAACCAATTGCCCAGAGAACAGGAGGATGAATAGATTCGAGTCAACACCCGACATCGAAGACGCGGTCTATTTCAAGGATCTGATACAAGTTTATCAGTTCGAGGATATACCCTCTGATGAGAGTATATATGAAGCCGAAGAGGACTTCGATAGTGAAGATTCTGATGGATCCAGTGATTCAGAATCCAACTGAAGAAGAGGTACATCATCAGGAATGTGAAGATAGAACCGGATATTCTAGCCGGACGATCATTTCACAAAGCCAGATTGATAAGATCATGAAGAAGAACCTGAGTATACAAAGATACCAAGGTTTTTCAGCAGGAAGCATAGACCAAGTTCTAAGGAACTTTAGTCTAAAGAGTCGGAAGCACCACATTGTCTATGGAATTACCAGGCGAGAAATGGCGCTACCGATCGAGCTCACGGGGAATCAAGTGGAGATGCAGTTGATTCCAGCAAGCGATATCCGGGAAGATCTATCAAAAATGAAACCGGAGGTTGCGGAAAAGATGAATTGGATCCACATCGGAGCAATTCAACTCGTGCTTAAATCAGCCTTGTTCGTAGGAGTCGATTCACCAATCGACATTGCCATATGCGACAGGCGAGTACGAAACCTGCAGGATTCGGTGATGGGAACCATCGCAGGAAACCTATGTGCTGGACAAGTGGTGGGGATTATCTATCCAAAGATTGCTTACAATCTTAACGACACCAGCTTTAGCAAAGCCCTGACGTTGTATCAGGACTTCAAAAGAAAGGATTTGGTGGAAGAAGGAAATAGACCTTATTCCATCACATATCAGGTATCTTATGCGCTTTCCAACTCCCATCATACTGAGTTGTTCTTGGGAAAGCAATTCATTGAAATACCAGATATCTTCAAGAAGGTGACAACGGCAATTTGTCCCGATAGAGTTGAGATTCCACGACTGAGAGATGTGGATATCCAAATTCAAGACAGGGTAGTCATAAGACATGATCAAAGTCTTAGATTACATTCTGGAAGATTATCATTCCAGGGAGATAGGATTACTTCTCAACCTTTGGGAAGGAGCCTGAGTCTGAGACAACCTGCTCAACCAAGGTTGTTGGACTTCAACAAAACGGTTATCACCATCAAATGTCCAGAAGGATGGAGAGGAGTAACCACTAGATTTGATACTACAAGATGGGAAAATAATTTTCCCTGTAATATCTTGTATTATCTGGAACAACCGGAGATCCATCATTACAAGGCCATGATCGAGATGGGTGGATGGAAGGTTGAAGTCAAAGGCCGAGCAGGAAAAGAAGAAGATATTCTTATCCTCGGTCTAGATTTCCTCGAGAAATACAAGCCCTGGAGAAGCGGGGAAGGAGGAATGGAGATCACGATCAATGAGAGAAAGCTGTTGATCGGATGACAAGTCCATTCTCAATCTACATTCCTATTGGAGTGTTGTATGAGAAATATAAGGCAGAATACTTTGCTACTTATATTGATTCGGGTGCAGGAATATGCACAGCAAGACGTGAAATCTTCCCAGCAGAAATAGAGGAAGAACTACCACGGATTGCAGGACGAGATTTCTCCAAAAGGGTCCTGATTCTATCAAAAGGAATCAAGGCTGTGGAAATCTTGATTGGAGGAGCAGGACAGACGCCTTGGTATAAGGTTAAAATCCCTCCAATTTATTTTCATGATACCGGTGCAGATATCTTGCTCGGTAACAATTTCTTGCAGATGTTCAAAAGATATATGCAGGATAATGAGAAGCAACGATTAGTGTTCACAACGCAGTGTGATCACAAAATCATTGTTCAGAGAATGAGAGGAGCATTTAATCGACAAATGCCAATCAATTTTCGCAGCAAGCGTGGTGATGAAGGACTACTTCGGAACCCGAAAATGCAGGACCAGCGACGATTCAACGAAGCGTTGTTGGATTATAGGATCAAAGGGAAACTTAGCAAGAACGATGAGGAAAATGTTGCTAAGATCCAGATCCTAAAGGTATCTTTAATTTGTAAAGATATAGAAACTGATACGCAGGTATCATTGGAAGATGTCAAAAGGAAAATTGTACGTTGTTACAATGAGAATCCTTTGGCATGGTGGGAGAAGAATCAACTCAGAGCAACCTTAAAGGTCAAACCTGACAAGGTTCACGAGTTTGTTCGATACAGGCCGATCTTGATGAATATCAAAGATCAAGAGGACATGAAAGGCATCATCATGGAGCACCTTGACATGAAGCTGATCGAACCAGGAAACTCACCATACAGTAGCCCAGGCTTCTTGGTAAGGAATCATGGTGAGATTAAAAGAAATAAACCTCGACTTGTTATTAATTACAAAGGTATTAATGACATTTTGGAATTCGATGGTTATTTCATACCAAGTAGAGAACACCTTATTAACTGCATAAGAAATGCAAAGGTTTTCTCAAAGTTTGATTGCAAGTCAGGTTTTTACTAGATTCGCATGGAAGAAGGGAGTAAGAAGTTTACAGCCTTTTCTACTCCACAAGGACATTACGTTTGGAACGTGATGCCAATGGGGCTAGCCAATGCACCCCAGATATTTCAGAGGAAGATGGATAATTTATTTAAAGATTATTCATCATTTATGTTTGTTTATATTGATGACATTCTTATAACGTCAAAAGATATGAATGAACACAATAAACATCTTGAGATATTTGCAGATGTTTGTTACAGAGAAGGGCTAGTACTGTCTGAGAAAAAGGCAGTTATAGCAACCCGGAAAATGGAATTTCTGGGAATCGAGATCGATGAGACAGGGATTATTTTGCAGGATCATATCGTGCAAAAGGTGAAAGATTTCACAGAAGATCTCAAGGAGAAGAAGCAACTTCAAAGCTTCTTAGGAGTTGTTAATTTTGCAGGAGCATTTATTAAGAATCTTGCAAAATACAGGAAGATCTTTAGTCCACTTCTAAAGAAGGATGTTCCATTCATCTGGACTGAAGAACACAAAGAAGGAATGAGAGTATTGAAAGGAGTATGTGGGAACCTCCCCAAACTTTCAATGCCACAGGACGAAGATGATTTAGTCCTGTATACCGATGCAAGTGATCATTGGTGGGCAGCAGTCCTTACAAAGATCACACCAAATGGAGAAGAACCATGCAGATACTGTAGTGGTTTGTTCCAAGCAAATGAGGCCATCAGATGGCACATTAACGAGAAGGAATTCTTTGCAGTTCGAAAGGCGTTTAAAAAATGGCCTTTATTTTTATTAGCAAAGAAATTTACTTTGAAAGTCGATAACACACAGGTTAAGGCTTTCTTAAAAAACAAGATAGAATCTAAACCTGAAAAGGCTAGATTACTAAGATGGCAAGCTGAATGTCAATATTTTGTTTTTGACATTGTTATTGTGAAATCTCATGAGAATGTTCTTGCAGATTTCTTGACAAGAGATGGAGCCAACTGAGTGTAGCTCTATCATGATTGCCCAGAAGCATCTCCGAGAAAATCTCGAGATGTTATCAAAAGAATGGGACGAGTGTGTCTTGAGGGCTGAACAAGCCGGAAAGATACAAACTGTCGATAAGACGAAAGTCACCGACAGAATACAAGCTTGCAGGATGGCACAAACCCAGTGCTGGAATGCAGTACAAGCGCCACTCCTTCGGGCGTCCTCTAAGGAAAAAGAAGTGATTCGGTTGCCGGCCCCTATAACGGCAGCAGAGGATTCAAATACCTCTAGCACAAGTCCTAAGTTGGTAGCATCAATAGATCTATCGGCCCAAGGAAAAGATGAGGTTCAGGTGTCAAAGTCTGAATCATCATGTCAACCCAGCACCTCTGGGGTTAAAGAGGGAGAGATCAATCTTAGGCCAATGACTGACAAATCTAAGAATGATACTAACCAAGTTATTCAAGTTTCTCCATTTTGGCAGGCATACCAAGCTAGTTGGGAGAAGCTTCTTACGAGAAGAGGATTAAATCCAAACCATTGTATCATTGATGGTTCTGGAAAATATCCTAGGGTGTGGATGAAGCCAGGCGCGAATCCACATGACGTCAAGCAATGGTATGATTTTGAAGCTCTTGCTTCAGTTTCAACCATATCACCAGCATTCACGGAGATCAAGAATCTACCCAGGTGGATTCAAGAGGCCGTGTATGACTCATGGGCTAACAACGATCAACTTAGCCGCGGTGATGTTCTGGAGTTATACTTTATAAGTGCAGCTCCTGAACCAGCAGGAAAAGGGAATCACGAGGCCTTCCATTACATAAGGCTAAGGAGACCCGATGAGAGAGCCTTAAACAGTGTTAAGGCAATTGATGGAGATGCTCCACTCGTCTCCACCATCTCAGAAGATGAAATCTCAACGCGACGAGCTTGGGGTTTATGGGTCTGTCTCACAGAGATGGACAAAGTCAAATACCAGTTCAAATTTTATCAGAACTCGGTAAACGGATCTTTCCTGTTAAACACTATAACAGGAAAAACTACAAGATTCGCAGAGGAAGCTTTCGAGAGAAAAAGGACTCTGCTATGGGAGAACAAGCTGGTGGTGAGCAAAGAGACTCATCGCAAATACTGCAACATGGCTCATTTCGGTCATTGGGATGAACGCATTTGTTCGTCATGCCAAAACCAGAAGGAGCTGGAGTTCGGGAAAGGATTCAGGCCTAGAGCAGGTCGAGCCCGAGCCACCGACAAGAAATAATCCCTTGCGGTTCCAGACAAACGAACGCCAAGGGCCCCGGGGAAAGGCTTTCCCAACAAAAGATAGTGGAGTCATGTGACTCTACTCAACAGGAGTCCCACTCAAAAAGAAGACGACAAGAGTGGGCTGCAGGAGAGTGACGTTCCACCAACAATTTCGGTGGAATTCAAAGATGGAGGTCCCAGACTCCATTCATCAAGTTGCATTATTAACACCTTTCGGTGGAGATAATGACAGATCAACCTCACCGGATGAATTATTATAACTTTCGGTGGATTGATTAATAAACGGGCCCTCGCCACTACCGAAATTTGCGGTGAAGGAGGAAGATGCCAACGACTTTAGCATCCGAGGCAATAATGCAAGATTTGGTAGATGCAATTCAGCATCTATATAAAGAGAAGAATGAAGGAGGAGAAGATCATCGAACATTTTCTTCAGCTTCTTCAAAATAAACTCTGTAATAGTTTTTCAGTTTTCTTTGTATGAGTGTTTCTACTTCCGCTACCATAGGTAGCTAAACAAGTTTGTCTCCTCCCAAAAGGAGATAATCTTTATGTAATAAATAGTTTATAATTCCCTAATAAAATTTTGGGCTTCTGCTCATCACCTGTCGCCAAATTTTAATTCTTGTATTTACCAACAAAATACTCTACGCCCCGGGTAGAAAACGAACGAGGGCTGTGCTGTTTGCTGCTGAAGGAATTCGTGGCTGGAACCATCCGGTGCTCCGCGTGGTTGGAATGCGTTTGCCGTAAAACCCAGACGGATAGGACCCGGCAGCAACTCGGTCAAAAGGTATGAAGTTGGTATTTTACAAAAATTTTAATTTTACGGAAGAGTGATGGGCCTGATGAAATTTTGCATGGCGGGAGTGAAAATATACAAAACGAAGAGAAATTCATTGTATAAAGGGCATTAATGACATTTCAATTTATAAAGGGGTAGTTTATACATGCTTTTATGTTGAGGGGTATTTTGTGTATGAATGAATTGAATAAGGGTATTGAAATTTTCTACCCCTAAATACAATATGTTAATGCATACAGGATAAATAATTGTCCGCGCATGCGCTCAAGCACTACAACCGAAGCCTCAAATCACCTGGGATCTTCAACCACTGGCTTCCCTTCATTCTACTCCAACTGTTCGACAAAATGCCTCACTCACTCTTACACCGTACACCACAATTTTCATTTTTCCCACTCTACATCATTTCCCCATCTTTTTTTGTCGATATTTTTGGCCTTTTGTCGCACACGCCTTTCTCTCTCTCTCTCCCCCCTCTCTCCACATGTGTATACTCTTATTACGTAGTCCATTAGCTATTCGATTAGTTTAATGGTGAATCATATAATTGTATAATGATATAATTAGACAGATAAAGAATAATAATTCCCCACCCCGAAATAGAAGGCATCCAAGAACAACTGCGAATCTTGGCAGAAACTGTTACCTTTTTCTTTTTGGTTCCTCTCATATTCTTTCGAAGGCCGGTTTCTTGTCGCCTCTCTCTCTGGATTCTGTCTGTATATTTGTCGTACTCTCTCTCTCTCTCTAAGAATAGAGTAAAGTATGTCCCATACTGTGGCCGTGGCTTTAGGAGCAATGGGTTGGGCTTTTGATGAGCAAGAACAGCGGGGATGTAGTAAAGGTGGAGTCTTTATGAGTCATAATTGCTTCTTTGCTTTCCCTAATCATAATAATGACTATAATTTGACTCTTTAATCTTCTTTTTTATTTTCCATTTTATTTTTTCTTTTTTCAAAACTGGGAATCAACCTCACCTCACCTCTATCTGTGGTCGTCATGGTAGGTGGCCTGCCCTTTTGGTGGGGTTTGTTATTTATTCATGTAATTGCTTAAATTAATGAAGTGCTGAGCTGTGGGAATAATTATGATTTTTATCAGGGTCTCTGATGTTGTGACCCTTAACTTCAAAGTTGAAATGATGGGAGCCATCTCTGTCTTTACTGTTTGGAGGGGGAGAGGGAATTTGAATTGAATTTTGAATTGAATTCTGAGTCATTTATTCTTTGAGAAGAAGAGGAAGAGGGTTTATTGAAGTGGAGCCTTTTCACCGATTGATGGCTCCAGCTGGGAGAACTTCTGGATTCCAACGTGAAGGAAATGACTGGTAACTCTCTCTCTCTCTCTCTCTCTCTCTCTCTCTCGATTGTTTATTTCTTGATCACTCAAGAACAGACTCAAGAACCGACCGGTCAGAGGGAGATCGAGAGTTGGTTCTGTAAAGTAGTATGCGTGCATGAACTCAAGCAGTTTAGAGTTCTGTAATGTGTGAGAAACTTGTTTCATGATTTGCTGGGGAATTTTTATTATTTTTTGCTGGGACATTTTATATAAACCGCATGTTGGTGCTCAGTCAGGGTTTCTAGAATGCGATTAGAGATAATCTTACCTAAACAAGCAAAGAGAAGCAGAATTACGTTTCATCTAATGATTTAGGTAACTGGCTCAAGAAAGGATTGGACTATGATAGATAACATCGAGTTTAGGATTCAAGAATATACAAATCTGAGTTAATTCCAGTCCTAAAATAGGTTTAAAGTGTGTTTTCCAACTTTATTGGCTGTCGAGAATCGCCATTTTGTGCTCTATAACCTTTTCTGACCATCTACTTGGAGGATGTATACGCTACAGTTCAGTGAAAACCCTTAGTAACTCATAAGGTTTCGTTTATTTTGTTTGAGCATAATTGTATACAAATGTCCTTATGAATGAGTGATCGTCAAATCAGGTGTTCCTCATTTATTTACTATTAGCTCAGTTTAAGAATGAACTTTGTTACTAAAACTTTAGTTCCTGTCCTAAAATTAAGTGCCCCGTGTGCGTGTGTTGGCCAAGCGGTAGGGGGTTAAGTTTCGGGCCAAAGGTCCCGAGTTCGAGGGGGTATATTTTACTAAGAACGTATCACATTATATGTGAAATTCCATGTTGTATTTTCTCAGCTACTTTTCTGTTTTCAGGTTCTGCAGTTCAAGTTTGCCAAGTGATATAACAGTGGTTGTGGACGAAGTAAAGTTCCATCTTCACAAGGTATATTTCGTTTGTGCGTGTGTGTATGTGTGTTCTTTAGAAACATATATGTAAATCCACTATATTCTTCTATCTCGTAAATTATATTTGTAATCTAATAGATGTTTGTATGTTTCAGTTTCCCCTTATTTCAAGGTGTGGGAAGATAGCAACTATCTTCGAAGAGTCTGAAAGTTCCACAGAGACGACACTGACAGTACCTCTCGAAGAGTTCCCAGGTGGTGCTGATACATTTTTCACTGTTGTCAAATTCTGCTATGGTGGAAGGGTAGAGTTCACACCCAGAAACATAGTGATTCTGTACTGTGCTGCAGATTATCTTTCTATGACTGATGATTATGGTGAAGACAACTTATTGTCCAAATCAGAAAGTTATTTTCATAAGCACATCCTAAAAGACTGGAAGGATTGCATTTTAGCTCTTCAAAGTTGTGAATTAGTCATTCCAAGAGCAGACAACCTGCAAATCATAAGCCGATGTATGAATGCATTATCTGTAATGATCTGTACAGATCCCTCATTGTTCGGATGGCCTATGATGATGTATGGTAGACTACAAAGTCCTGGAGGAAGCATTCTATGGAATGGAATAAATACTGGTGCCAAAATCCATAGTAATGAATCTGATTGGTGGTTTGAAGACGTCTCATATCTGTGCGTTGAGTTATTTGAGAGGCTAATTCAGACATTGGAAGCAAAAGGGATAAGTCCCGAGAATCTAGCACGTGCTATAATGTACTATTGCAAAAAGTATCTTCCAGGATTGGGTCGATGGCAGGGAGCGAAAGGTGGTATTTCAAGAACAGTTGCTAGTTTCAGCATGACACCTGCGAATGTTGATCAGAATGCTCTTTTGAGAAGTGTTATCAAGTTATTGCCGGAGAAGAAGGGTAAATCTTTTTGTCGTTTTCTTTTGGGACTTTTACGTGTGGCGTTGATACTGGGAGTTAACCACACTTGTCAAGATTCTTTGGAAAGGAGAATAGGTGTACAGTTAGATTTGGCAACTTTGGATAGTTTACTTATACCTAATTATTCTGATTCTGATACTCTGTACAATACTGACTGTGTTGAAAGGATGATTCGTCATTTTGTAACTTCTGAACCAAGTGTAGCTTCTATATCTCCATTATCAGCGGAGCTTGAGACGTCTCCATTATCTGGACGTTTCAAGAGAGTTGCTAAGTTGGTGGATAATTATATTGCTGAGGTTGCTTCTGATGTAAACTTGAAACCTGGAAAATTACGTGTATTGGCTGAAGCATTGCCAGAATCTTCGAGATCATTGCATGATGGGCTGTACCGAGCACTTGACATATACCTTAAGGTTTGAATGATCTCCTTGGCATTGTTCTATGTTTTTATTGTGCTCTTAATTTTTTCTTCTCCTGCAAGGAATCATGCCCCTTCTGCTTATCTTATCGATTGTTAATACTAGCCTGTTCATCCTTAAAGATGGCACTGTGCCTCCCATGAAACTCGTGTTCGTGTTCGTCCAATTGATTTTCCTGTATCCTGATTGATCAATTGAAGTTATATTTCCTTCCTTGCCCTGGTTAAGATTCTAGGTGCTCATATATGTTTTTGCCATTCAAAATGACAAGGCATGATTTTTCTCTGTGAGCACCCTAGTTATCGATCAGAATTTGTGCCTGTGTAGAAAAAGATCAGTCTCGGACAATGTTTCAGTCATAGGAAATTCGGGGCGTGTCTGTTTTGCTACAAATCGAAAAGTGGTGTCATTATCGGAAAGTATTGTCTAAAACCAAAAATGTGTCGAACTTGGTGATTTTCTCTTCAGCAACTAATTTGAAAAAACTGCTGTTGGACTTTGGTAATTGCATTATACTTCTGGATAATGTGGATTAGAATTATAAGTTCCTCTTAATGACTTGAGAAACATTAATGAAATCGTGCAGGCACATCCCTGGCTCTCGGACAAAGAACGTGAGCAGCTCTGCAGCATCATCGATTTTCAGAAGCTCTCTATAGATGCTTGTGCACATGCGTCTCAAAACGAAAGGCTGCCACTCAGGGTCGTATTACAGGTCTTGTTCTTCGAGCAAATGCAGCTGCGAACAGCCTTAGCTGGCTGCCTAAATGTTCTCGATTCTGAAAGCGCCCCTGCAGCCATTTCAAATGACGCTACTGGTCAAAGGGTCCCACGAGAAGGATGGGTAACTGTCGTTCGTGAGAACCAGGTATTGAAAGTAGATATGGAAAGGATGAGGTCAAGAGTCGGTGAACTAGAACAAGAGTTCACCAAGATCAAGGATGAGATGAAGAAGGCAACCAAGTCGCAAAGTCACCATAGCTCTTCTCCACGCGTAGTTTCTAGAGGGATTGGATGCAAACTGCTTCCTCGGGCTTCAGATGCCCAACGAGAAATCGTTGAGAGTGCATCACCGACCCCAAGAGCCTCAGTTGAAAAGGCACAAACATCTGCCAAAAGTCCTCGACATAGGAAGAGCTTCTCTCTGTTTTGAGTATTTTTTGGTATATAGAAGTCCGTGTCTACTTGTAACTTGCTCTCTCAAAGTTGGTAGCATTTCCCTTGTCTTGCAGCGAGCATGAGCGAATGAAGGCAAGAAGGCGTCTGTTCATATCCGTAGTTGGTGAAGGTAATGAAGCTTCTTTATTATAGCAAAATATAGCTTTATAGATGATAAACTGGGCTGGGGAAAAAAGTCTATCAGATTAGTAGTGCCTTTTTATTTTTATTTTTTTGAATTATGCAATAATGCAATTGATAGTATTGAGTTTTCTACCGTCTAATAGACATTTTTCCCCAGTTTCGTCGCATTTACAAAAGCTTCTCTGCAAGTAAATACATATTTGAATCTATGTTGTTCTTGTTGTCAAGATTCTTGGCTCATTTTGTGTTCATAGTATATTGATAGAGCCTTATTTTTCTGTGAAAATAGTTGATGGAAATAGGAAATGTTATAGATTATGGTTGCTATGAGCATACAGCAATTGATCTCTTAGTACTCTAAAAGGTTGTTACATGTGTGTGTGTGAGAGAGAGAGAGAGAGAGAGAGAGAGAGATTGAAATGGGTGACCTTTTTCGATCAAGTTGAGAATCATGATCTAGGTTTTGCACTCTCATCCCATGAAGAGTAGGAAGAAACCCATGAATTTACTTGTTTGGCACGAGAGATGGCTTAAGGATCGCAGTTAACCAGCCTAATCTCTTTTCGCTTTGGTATGAAAGGGATCTCTCGTAACTCGTAGCAGTCCTTTATGGTTACGTGAGAAAGGTGCGGGAAGCTAGTTTCTTTGGCAGTCCACTGCACAAGATCGCTGTCTTCGACTAGAAGATATTGAAGCTTTACAAAGACCATATCCTCAGCGTCCCATTTCTCGCCTTGAAAGGCATAGCACAACAGTTTGAGCACCTCAAGAGATGGCAAGCCAGCGATCTTGCGAATGTCTTCCCATGGAAATCTGAAGCCACTCAAGGTCAGCTTCTTGAGATGCCACGTGGATATCGAAGGGGGAGAATTCGGGATAGTGAATTCATTCCCCATCTCAGGATTCACCACCATAAATTGGAGTGATTGTAGATCCTGTAGATTGTGAACATGATCGAAGATGCTCAACTGTTGGAAAGAATCATGCTCCAACTCGATCTGAACTCTCAACTTGTTTAAGAATGGAGCTGGTACAGCTAGGAGCCCCCACGTCTAGCAGAGTTCGAAGGTTGGGTAAGACGGCCCCACATGGATCCTTTAGGTTTCTTCCCACGATTTCGAGAAACTTCAGTTCCTGCAAATCCCATATCTCCATAGGCAGATACGACTCACCTATGTTAGACCTGATGCTCAGATGTTGATGGAGGATGAAGTATTCAAGATCCTGGAGTTCAGATATGGAAGCGGGGAGCTCTCCGTTGTAAGTTAGAGAAAGGTACCGTAGTCGAACAAGTTTCAGCACCTCTTCTGGGAAATCATAGAAGCAGATTGTAAGAGCATCGAGTACCCTAAGCAACCTCAAGTGCAGACATATCGGCACTTGATATTGATGGTAGGGGCCCGTACACAGGAGGGAATGTGCAGTTGAAATGGATGCCATCGAGCTATGCACGTCTTTGATGCCGAACAAGACATTATTGTAGACGGAAAGACGACGCTGTCCTTGCATAGCCTCTGCCATCTGCATGACTATCCGATACATGCATGAACTTGACGTTCTCAGCTTCTCTAGTACACATATGCCAGTACACTGAATGCAGGCAGCAGGATTCAGTTTTGTCATTCCTGTAGTCCCAATCGGTTGCCACCACGACGTTGCTGTTGACAAGCTCTCTGAAACACCCTACAGACGAGACGACTCTTGCAAAGTTCGGTAAGGCTGATTTATTTCGAGAAATCCCTCAGCCATCCACAAGTTGATGAGCCTCGAACGATGGACTTCATGGTCTTGAGGAAAAGCCCCCATGTAGAGAAAGCACGCTTTAGATTGCCTTGATAAGTAGTTAAAGCTTGGATACACTACCTTTGATATTCGATTATATGCTTCAATAAAAACGGAACTTCTCTTCTCCGTTGCTACCTTTCCCCAGTACTCAGGGGTCTTGTCGACTCTGGAGAGGAGCTTGGCGATTGTGGCGATTAAAAGAGGATGACCGTCGCACCTCTTGGCTATCTTTTTTCCAGCTTCCTCGAGTTGAAGCGGGCAGGAAAGCCGACCAAACATTTTCCTTTGGAAAAGAAGCCACCCCCCCTCTTCGTCAAGGAGTTGCATGCAATGACAATTGTTGGAACCGAAACGTCGTAACCTAGTGGTTATCAAGACTCGTCCTTGAGAACCGACGTCGGGGAGCATTCGAGTTAGATTGGCGTAACCGTCGTCCCACACATCATCTTACCATCCAAACTCTGCCACAGGCATTCAGCTATCTCATCATCTGCTTCCAACAGCGTTGAATCAAGACTGGGATTCACTTGAGCCACGATGTCTTGACAAATTTCTCGCAAGCTATAATTTTGTCCCATCTTGACGAAAGCATGGCATTCGAATTTGAGATGAGGCGACAACGACAGAAATCGTTTGGCAAGAGTGGTCTTGCCTATGCCAGCCATCCCGATGATTTTGATAATGCGAGTACGCTTATCCGCATTCTGGATATGTGACATGACATCCCAAAATACTGTTCTAAATGCAACAAAATCTCATCATCTTCATCCACATCCTCATCTTTATCATCTTCGACTTCAGCCACTGGGTTGGCTAGCTCTTCCACGTACTCTGTCTCCATCTTGTTCATCGTTCGCCTGAAAGAAGAGACTTCGTCTCTCATGGTCAGATCCCTTACGCCTGATCCAAGCATCAACTCGTTCAGATTGAGAAACACATCTAGTATCGCCTCCTTGAGCTTCATCGCCATTTTGGCCATTGAACAACTCTCAATGTCATCTTGAGCTCTATATGATCTGTTGTTGCTTTCGTATTCGGATGGAGAGTGATTTGAGGCATCGGATTCGAGCAAATCCTCTAATTTGCATACTGCTTCTGTGATCTGACGATGCAGATCTCGCATCTTCTCTCTGCTGCTTCTGTCCTCGTCCCATCTTTTGAGCACATTCTGCAAGGACAAAACATCTCCGTATGCTGATTCTAGGATTTCTCGAACGGGATATGTGAATGGTGTGGGCCGGGAATAGAGGAGGCGAAGCAAAGTGTTCTTGAGAGATATCACAGCAGCGTAATGCGCCATCTTCGTTCCGATCTCGTTGTCGAAGCTTGTAAGTAGCTGGCGGCGGCGGCGATCGGCGGGAAAACTTGTGGTGGTGGTGGTCAGAAATAGCTGAATAAGATTAGCAGTTTTCGTACAGCTTTCCTTGTTTGATTACTACTAAGGCACTATTGTGACTTTTCCTCCTATAACAATATACTACTAATTCTAACATTTTATTAAAACTCATATTATAATAATACTTGGTACCAATGTTTTAAAAACCGGACCGGATCGGCCGGTTCAACCGGTTCGACCGGGAACTGGCCATGGATTGGTCTGGTTTGGACTGTAAAACCGGAGGTCTGTTAGAACCGGCTTTGAACCGCTCGAACCAGTTCGAACCGGTCAAAACTGGATGAACCGGCGAACCGGGGCAGTTTTCGGGAAACCGGCCGGTTCACATGATAGTTGATACACTTTTCCCACGTGTAAACTCTTTCAATTTCAAAAGATAATTTTGGAGTTTCGTTACGTTTTCTTTGACTGTGTTCAGTTTTCTTTATACAAATTATTATTATACATATATATACTCCCTATCTTCCATTAATATAAGAATATGTTTAATTTTCGTCCATTACACTCATTGGATACTCAGCATGAGGCAATTACCCCCAATTTTTTTTACTAGTACTATGCTCAATGTTCTAAAAAGCGCTAGACGCTAGTCAGGCGGTGGATGGGTGACTAGCGTCTAGGCGCCGCCTAGGCGGATTCGAACTATAATGCTTATTGTTACTATTCTTACAATATTGTTGCCAAATTTATTATAAATACACATACTATGACAAATGATATGTTAGTTTTATAATTATAAATCCAAAATCATATATAGAGTAGCATAGTTTGCCTAAATATAGATTAATTAACACATAAAGACTATTGATTAAGCTACAAGAGCGGCTCGTTGAGTATCGCATATAGCCTAGACGGATTACTTATTAGTCCGGCGGCGAGGTACTGACTAGCGCCTAGGCGGCGTCTTTTAGAACACTGACTATGCTCCATGTCTCACTTTATTATTTTCGTTTTCCTTGTTCGTCCATCTCACTTATTAATCCCTTTAACTGAATGCGATATTAATTAACACACAACCACACCCTTTAAGACATCTTTATCTTTGCTTTCCTTAGTTATTGTGTCAACCCTAGTGGAACTAATGCCAAGGTTTGTAATTTTACTATTTTCGTTGATATTATCGTAAGATGATGCTACTATCAATATTAACTCGGATTTTTTTTTAAATTTATTTATTTATTTTTATTTATTTATTTTTTATTTATTTATATTATTTTTTTTTTTTCCAAATTGAGTCATTTCTTGAATAGATGTGAGATAGTATAAGATTTAGAAATGACTCAACTTAAAAAATTAAAGGAGTATTTAATTATTTTTTGCACCCTCGGATTATAATTCCTGTAGTCACCATTGGTCTCATTGATATGGGGATGTCCCACAAATCATAAAATTTTATCACTTTCGTAATCTCCGTGTCGAGAAAAACCATTCCTAGATAAATGAGACTATAGAGTAGAGAGTACCCCATTCGTCATGCTCTCTAACCACTCCTAACGATGCCCAATACACCACTGCTGTAGGGAGAGAGGGGGAGAGAGGGGGAGAGAGGCGTGAGAGAGATGGTTGAGGAGGAGAATAAAGGTGCAGAGGCCGCAATAGAGGCCAATGTCATTTATGATCTGGAGAGGCCTACAACCCCACTAGAGTGAGGAAGAATTTATAGGGTGATGAGAAGTGGGATATGAATCTTAAGGATTGGTTACCTCTGGAGGAAATAGTTCAAAAGAAAGAGGATTATGGTCTGGAGGATATGGTTTTTGTGCAAGAAGAAGAAGTCTTTCCCATAGTGAATGCTAGTGATCTGCCCATGAAGAAAGAGGAAGATGTTGTAGTTACATATGATAGGAAGATGGTGACTGAAAATCTCGTCCAGTATCAATTGTCTAAATTGTCTAGATAAATGCATTGAAGTACATTACGATATTATGTACTTCTTCGGTCCCGGATCTTCATGATCAGGTCTTACTCGGTACATTCCATGTTTATATTTGATACCGGGCACAATACATTATCTAAAAAGAGACATAAATTATATCTTAACATCTATTTTTCGACACATTGAAATGCGTATCGAAGCACGTTATTTCTCCCCATGACAAAGTGATTGAATTCAATGTATCTACCTAACAAAGATGAATCTCTAACACTCCTCAACACACAATTTTTTATTTTTATTTTTTTTTAGGGGGGGGGGGTGGTTTAAATTTATTTTGGTTGTGGTTTGAAGGGCAATAGGTTTCACTAAATAGGGCAATTTCTACCACTTTTGTTCTCATTTTTGTACTAGAGATTTTCAATTGACATAAATCATTTTGTAACATATATCATATGGTACCAAAATGGGCAAGTAATCCTAGGTGTCTTCAAAAGCTTGTTGCCCTTTATTCTATTTTCCCCTCAAATAGTTACCCCATGCCATCTTGTGACTATATATACATAATACATGCATGGACATTTTCGGTTCCCGTCTCAAACGAAACGCACTTGTTATTTGATGTTTTACTAGTGTTTTTAAAACAGGGACTGGTTTCGTTTGTGACGGAAGTACTCTGCTCTCTCCGTACTTTGATTTAGCGTAATGTGACGTTGTACACGCATTTGTATGTTAACATGAAATTCGAATCCGAAGGAAAATCAAAATCAACGCTTACGATGCAGCCACGTCATCCTATAAGAGAGAGAGAGAGAGAGAGAGAGAGAGAGAGAGAGAGAGAGCAGTGCTTGATGCTATCTGGATTGAGAAAAAGGAAACAGTCCTTTTTTATCTATCGGAAGGGACGACTGTCCATCCATGGCTATTCTGGGAGCGATGAATTAATGGCGATGGATGGGAAGTTACGAGAATTGGCACGTATTGTGGGGAATGAGGGCGAAAGTTGGTTATGCCGCTTTGCAAAATATAGGGATTCCTTCACTGTTGAGGTGGCGTGTACAACTATTCGATGTAATGCATGAACCAGGTATTGAGGTGTGATCGCTGCTCCTTCCCTCGCTATAAGAAGGGGGTATGAGTTGCTGCTGATTACCACACATAACACACACCCTAATCACTTGCTTTCGATGTCCTTTGAAGTTTCCGGTGGGGATCGGAAGCGTGGAGGTGCGGAAGGGAAGGGGATGATGAGAGACTCAAAAGTTGACAGAAGATAGAGAGCATTCGCCGTTCAATTGTATAGAGATTATACATTCGTTAGTGCGTGTGCTCACTATTTTTCTGTCAACTTCTCTCTACCCTCTCGATCCCCCTCTCTCTCTCTACACTCTCCGTCTTCTCCTCCTTTCTGGTTTCTACTCTTTCATTTCCTTCCTGCTGCAATTAACTTTGCATATCTGGTTTCTACTCTTCTCTCTCTCTCTCTCTCAGAGGCCAACACCCGCCCCCTGCTACTATTTACCACACGTCATTTTCGTATTATGAACATGTCTTGTTTGCTGAATTTTCGTTGAATCTTGTGTTATCTTCTCCATGAGTGAACTCTGATGCCTTTCTTTAGTTTTATGAGTTTCTGAGTACAATGTTTGGAAACAGACAGAAGGATTTATTGATCGATATTGTTATCTTTGTTATAGGACCATCTAGAAGTGGAGGGACCAAATCACTTTGTTCAAGTGAGTTTCTAGTGTCTTGTATCGTATCGAAATGGTGGGAAATAGCAAAGTAAGTATAGTTCCTATTTTACTAGTAATCATGAACTTTGTATGTGGATTAATTATTATCACACTGGCCTGGAATTGATGCAAGTTAGATAGGATATCGTGGAAAAGGATGCCGAGCATGAAAGATCCCAAACATTATAGAGATGTATGATACTTAATGATGCAAGTTAGTTTAAAATATATCCCATTGAAATTAAAATAAGAGATCAAAGATGAGAAGACTATAGGTTGTTCATGTATAGCATTAAATAGTTGAATGTATGAGCTTAATGTATAACCAAAGATGCGGTTCGAATTCATTGGCTTGTCTTCTTGTTCCAGATATTGGAAAATTATCATTGGTTGGTAGGATCGGAATTGAAAGCATGGTTATGGCATTGGCGTTCATGTTTCAATTCTCGCAGGCCATGATTATCATGGATGGCATAACCTTGGACATCTCTGGAAATTCCATTTCAACGACGACCTTAAGTTATGAACTTGATGCATGTATCCTGAATAATGAATGAACATGTGTAGCATTTGCAATAAAAGGTGTGTGTTCGCTCCAACAAGCAAATCTCTTGTATCATAGGACTTAGGTTCATCACAAAATTCACTAATCAATTAGATGAAAACCAATAACAAACAATAATGCTATTTCGACATAATGTAGCCGGCCACACAACGGCATTTTTATAATATATGTAATTTTTAAAATAGTAAATAATAACTAGAATTTATTACTTTTATATTTTAATTTTTAAATATTTATTCCCCTAAAATTACACATTTTTCATGTCCTTTGATATGCGGGGCAAGGACAAAAATAGTCAATCTCTTAAGGCAAAAGTCTTTTTTAGTCACTATTAATGAAATGATCTAATTCTAGCCGTTTTATACTTTTTCTACCAATTATACCCTTGCTACATAAAATTTTTAAATATTTTGAATTGAAAAATGAAAAACCCTAGTTATCTACCCCAACCACCTCACGTCGTTTCCCCCCCCCCCCCCGCCATAACTGTCGTCGCCGCTGAACACGTTGGTGACGACCCCACTGTATCTCCTCTCTCTTTTCCCATTGTCGATATCATGGCAACCACAACAACCGCCGCCGCCTCCGAGAACATCGCCGTCGGCTCTTTCTTTCTCTTCTCCCACCGATGTTGCCATGATCGACGCCGACGAGCGGCGAGTACATCGTCAATAGCATCACTGTATTCTCTCTCTCTCTCTCTCTCCAACCCCCGATGACAAGAAATTACGTCAATGCTCGTTGTCGTCGATGCCTCAAAATTCTGTCATGACTATGGCATCTCGTGTTTGTATTCGTGTGTACAATCATTTTGCTCGTGTTCGTGTGCACGACTGGATTCTTACGATGATTTCACTCGTGCTCGTGTGCACGAACAATCCTAATACGCTTATTTTCGTCGTGTTTGTGGGTAAATTTGAACATTCTTTCTTTGTCGGAGGATTTTGAGTTCCAACAATCTTTTGTAAAACGAAAATGGCAGCGAAAGAACTGTACAATAAAAGAAGGAGTGTTTCCATGGCTGCTCTCAATTTGTGCTGAGGAGCAACAATTTTTGAAAATGAGAAGAAAGAAGAACGAAGGGAGAGAGAGAAAGAGAGAGAGAGGGAGAGAGAGAGAGAGAGATGGATGGATGGATGGGGATCGGAGTGGTGCCGACGACGAGGAGATGTGGAGGGCGTCGACGGAGGTGGAGTTTCAAGTTTAAAAAATGAGAGGAAGAGAGAGGGAGAGAGAGAGAACGGGAGAGAGAGTGAGTGGTTGAGATTAATCAAATTTTCTTTTCTTATATTTTTTAGTTTATTTTAATTTGATATCTTTCATTAAGGGTAAAATGTCTTTGTACACAAAAAATGGCTAAAATTAGACCACTGATTTATTTGTGGCTAAAAAAGACTTTTATCTTATGAAAGTGGCTATTTATGGGTATTCCCTCTTTATATGTGCATCAAATTTCATGTTATATCTAGTGGAGTATTCGAGGTGCAATTTCTACTGTTCATTTGTCGACCAACAAAATCATACTGACGACAAAATATTACTACCTCCATGTCATATAAGTGGTTTCATTTGAAAATGAAACAATAGCCAATAAGGAAGGAACTATGTGGTTGTAATTGGTTGTGATGAGAGAGACTTAATTGTAGTCAAGTATTATATAATGACAAATGAGACTACTTACTCCCTCCGTCCTCCATTTAGTGACCTCACCTTTGGACACAGGTTTTTTTTGCATTTTGATGATATAATAGCAAATTAATGTGTTAAATTGTTAAAGTGGAATAATTGTGGATCCATTTGATTTTTTTTTAATATTATTAAAATGTTAAAGTATTAAAAAGTAGATGTATAAAGTGTTAAAGTGTTAAAGTGATTGTGGGACCTATGTCCTAAAACGGAAAGGGTCAGTAAATGGAGGACGGAGGGAGCCTCGCGCCTCCCTAGACTCTTTCCACCCTCCTACACTCGTGGAGATTCCCATTTTCTATTAAACCCCATACAATAATAATAAGAGGCTTATGCAAAAATACCCATATCCCATAACACTTCTACAAAACTACCCACTTTTATATATAAAAAAAAAAAATGCAAAAATACCCAAGTTTGAGGTGAAGTGCCCATTTTACCCTTGAATAAGATAAAAAATTGTGTGGTTTCATGAGATGTTGACCGGCCAACACATTTCAATCTTACACACTAGTACATTTTTTTTGTTGTTTTGTATAATAACGGGTTCATGATTGTACAATGATGATGTGAATTTTGCATGCACTCTCTACAATAATTGAAGCTGCTCATTTACACAGTGGGAAAATGACATTTTTTGACTGTGAGCATGTGAGAGGTGCTCGGATTTCAAACGTAAAATTAATCATAGTGAATTTTTTAGTGAACAAATACGCAACACTTGATATTTCTCTCACATATTCATTTCACTTTTGAGGTTTCAATACAGAGAAAAAGAAAGTGAAATTCTTGTGGGAAAATAAGGATTGCAATTTGTGCTACAATTTCAATTGGAATATAGAAACGTGCGTGATAGTTTTAAAATTCCGAGCAATATTTCATAACTCTCAACTTAAAAGGCATGCATTCGTATTTATTCCAACGTTTTAAAGCAATATTGCAACAAATTATTTGGAATAACATAACTGATTATCAAATTCCCTTCGTTTTACTCATTTTCTTGTCGACTAGTTACCATTAGTTAAATTAAGCTTTTTTTTTTTTTTTTTTTTTGTGTGTGTGTGTGTGTGTGTTATTTTGAATGTTTAGAGAACGGATTTTTGTTGCATTAGATTATGATTTCTAAAATTTCATTATTTCTTGTAAGCTTATATATGGATATGCGTTGTTGAATAACAATTTTGAATCAATAATATACTACACTAAAGGAGATTGATCACTGCATATTCATATATGTTTATGTTCATATGATTAAATTTCGATCGAAATCTAGAATTTTACGGTCGTATATGGTGTACAAAAATATATATTATGATGGGAATATTCATTTTTGTGTGAGATACTCCCTCCGTTCCGCTCCATTTGGCCTGCTCTATTATTTTATACCACACATCTATTCACTCTATAGGCCAAATGGAGCGGAACGGAGGGAGTATGTATTTTTCAGCCGTGTTTTGCAATTTAGTAATCGTATATTCGCTGATTGTTCATGTAATTATGTAGATATGGATTCGTGAAAATGTTTAATCATTAAATCCGGAGGAGGATAGGTCGGCTGTTGTTGGTCCCGGTTTGCTATAGGAAAAATACGTAGAGGGGGGGGGGGGGGGGGGGTGAATACATATTTTGAAGTTTTTCAACTTCAATTCCTTAACTCAGAGTATAAAGTAAAGTGCTCTTTGAAAATACTAAGACCTAGCCGAGGGCTAGATCTAAAGCAATCACGAATCTCTTGACCTAAGCTTAGAGCTTGATCAAGAGTGAGACTTTACTCTTTGTGCGGAATTTGGTGAGCTATAATCTTTCCTAAGTATTTGAAATTTCCAGATTAAGTTTGTTTAGATGCACGTGCAATGGATAAACAAAATAAAGAGTTTAGGGTTAGAGAGATACGACACCGAGAATTATAGTGGTTCGGAGATAAAGCTCCTACGTCCACTTGTTGCACGACGGCAACTGTTCTTTTCACTCAAGAACTTGAAGGTTACGGGTCCTTCAAAAACCTTATCGAGATCGGGCTTCACTCGCCTGGATCTGATGAACAGTGTAGTGATTGCGGGTTCACTACTAAGACCTAAACTGGACACGAAGCTTCACTCGCTTCTGTCCGAACAACAGGGAGATTCCGGGCTCTCCTTACAGCCTAGCTTCGATCGAGCTTTACACAAACGGTGTAAGTGTAAGCTTGGATCTCAACTCTATGATCGAGGCTTCTTCAATCGATGAAAGAAGGGCCTTAGATCTGAACAACCTAACGACGACACTCAAAAACCTAACAGACAGAGTTTAGGGTTTTTGGTTGACGAACACACTATGAAGAGCTCTTTACAATAAGTGCAAAGATGGCTAGAGCTCTTCTTCTAAGCTTGGATATGGAATGGGCTTAGACTCTAAGTTTGAAGGTTGTGAAGACGAGTTCCGATGAACTGGAAACTCGGAGAACACTGGAAAACAAAGACTCGAAGATTGCTATGAAAGCTGGGGAGTGTTTGTTTGCAGTAGGCTCGTATGCGTAGGTAGTGTTCTACTTCTTCACGTTGTGATCCTTCACTATTTATAGGCGGAGGGTTGGCTGAGATCCGTGGCTTGGTTGGTGGCCTTGTCCCTCCTCCTCTCGACAGTACTTGCGCAGGCAGTAGCTTTTGCAGACGCGCAGTTTTGGCATTTTGCCAAAATTGGCTAACTTCCAAGTGTAACAGTAACTGGAGCGACCCAGTACTGTTGCGGCGCCTTTGTCGGCCTGGCAGTCAACTCCTCTGCTCCTCTCCGCTTTCGACACGTGGAGATCTCGTAATTAATGCGGAGATCTCCAGTTGACTGGAGTTCAAATTCGGAGCGGGAATTTGTGCTGTCGCTTTCTGGTAGGTAGTGGCTCGCTTCGCTTTGAAGTTGTAGTGGCTGCTCTGAAGTGAGTCGCTTCACAGTCAAATTTGTAGTGAGTCACTTGAGAAATAAATTTCCCGTGACACTACTAAATAAAGTGTTGACTCGTGTTGACTCGCTTCGGCTTTTCTTTGTAGCGCACGCTTCGCTTCGCTTTAGTGGGTTCACTTGATTCCACTATAGCGCTTGCTTCGCTTCGCTTTGCCAGACTCACTTTGAATCTACTGTAGCGCTCGCTTCGCTTCACTTTGGCAGACTCACTTTGAATCTACTGTAGCGATCGCTTCGCTTCGTAATTCTTCGGCACGCTTCACTTCGATTTGCTTGACCTGCTTCGCTTTGGAAAACACACTCAAGTGAGTGGCCTTCACTTGAACTTTTGACGCCTAATCTAAGCAAAATACAGGAGCCATCCTAACAGAGTAGGCTTAGAAAAATTCTAACCTATAAACTACATCAAAATGGGTCGCTTGGGAATAGGATGCTTGGGGTTTTGGGATCTAATCAAAACAAATGACTTTATTTATCAAATATCCCATGTAGTTCCCCCTTAACAATTTGGTCCTTAATAATTCCCAACAATTTCCCCCTTTTTGATGATGCCAAAACCCATACGACTTAGATAAAAATAAATCTAGTCTATCTAACCGTGAAGGGAACTCCAAGCGACTGCTTCCTTTGCAGTTTCGTTTGTAATTTTTTTTTTTTAAAAGTTCCTTCCCCTTTTTTTTCGGTTAAATTAATGAGTTTGTAGCAGAAATATAAAGTCATTCACAAAGCGTGTAAATGACACAGAAGAGACAGAAATAAAAGTGGGATAAATGAACAAGCAGTTCACAAAAAGAAATACTAGGAAGCCTTGAAACTCAAAGGTTTCCAGCAGCTTCATCCTCCTTCTCCTACTCCTTTCCTTCTTCCTCCTCTTTCTTCTCTTCTTCAATAGCAGCAGTATCCACGTAAGCTGATAGCACTCTCGATTCCATAGAGTCTACTGTGTGGATACTAGGTCTTCTCCATGCACTCTCCAGCCTGAAGGCTTCAGTTACTTCCTCATCGATAATTCCTCTGTTAGGAACGTCCGTGCCTGGATGATAAGGCATGGCGAATTCCTTTAAAGCTGGTACCTTGACAACAATTGGCTTGGGCTCTGCTTGTTCAGCCATTGTGAAGATTTTGCGGCGCAATCTGTCGTCATAGGTGGCAAGGAAGTTGTTGAGTGTACTTATTCGAGAACACTCATTCTGCAGCGGCACTACCTCCCAGAAATAATAGGCTTTGATGAATAGGTCTTTGTAGTACAGCCACAGCTCGAGCAGATCTCTCGGAATGAAATCCTCGATTTCCCTTCCGTCCAGGTGCTCATCCCTCCGTTTGGCCAACTCCTCCTCTGACCTGCTTGACAGTTGAGCCATAGTCTTTTTGAATTTTGCTCCCGACTCGCTGTTCCACGATGGACGCTTCACATTGAGTCATTTGCGGATGTAATCTTGCTCCTCCTTGAGAGGATATCGACCAGACTCAACCATCTCCTTCGTAGTCACGTCACATGCATCAATTATGGCTTGAGCTTCACATGCTTCGGACTCTTCTGGCATGAGAGGGATGAAGGCGCTGCGCACTAATGAGGACTGGATGAGTAACACTTCACTGAAGTGTTCCTCGATCCGTGCGTTGATCACTTGGAGTTGCCTTTCATTACTCCTCTCCTTCCCTCTTCTCTTTCCTTCCTCTTTCTCTCATCTCTTCCAGCTTTTGAAGCGACTGCTTGCTTGACCTTTTGGCGCTTGGCCTCGGGGTCATCTTGCTTAGAGTCTGGAGCAGCTCGCTTCAATGACTGCTTCGGTGGTGGGGGAGGTGGCATGTCCTTCTTGGCAGCACTTGAAGGGACGACTGCTGACGAAGTGAGTGCAGCAGTGGTCGTAGTGAGTGCGGCTGTCGAAGTTGGCGCGACGTCTGAAGTGGGCACCTTGGGAGTAGTGGCCACTTGGGAGCTAGATGAAGCACCTGCAGCAATAGAATCTTTTGTTAGTTTAAACACCTGCTCCAACTCCCACACCAAGGCAGCATCCTTTTCCACCTGCACCCTCTTTTCCTCCTTAGTGATCACAGTGACTGGAGGATGTCGTGCAATAGAAGCACTCAGCACTTTTTCTTGAAGCGGCCTGCTGGGCTCTTCAAGTTGTTTCAGTAACTCCTCCTCCGTGAGTTTTTCCTTCCCCTTCCTCGCTTCATCATCCACTCCCTCCTTATCTCCTCCATCACCACTTCCTCCTTCCAACATTAACTCCGCACTGACTCTCCTTCCTCCTGAACCTCCAGCTTCACCTTGTTCTACTTGCCCTTCCCCCTTTTTGGCATCATCACTGCCAGGGGTTAGGATTATAGATTTTCCAGAGAGGGATTGATGTAGTGAATTGACTGTGTTGAGGACAGTCTGAAGCATCTGCTGGGTTTTGTCCATGGATGGCGCCACAATTTCAGCAGTCTTGATAGATATCTCTTCAAGTAGATATTCGCACTGCCTCTCTCGCTCTACAACAGACGCCATCATGCTCTCTAAAGGCTCCACCTCTCTGAAGCGAGCCTCCAGCTCCGCTTCTATGGCTTTGGTGATCTTCTTGGGTTCTTCTTGAAGTGTGAGATCCAAGTGCTCCTTGGACGCTTCAAGTTCTGCCTTCATCACTGCAAGCCTCCTTTCCCTCCGATTGAGAGAGTTGTGAAATTCGGCATCTGCAGTGATCCGTACTGTGAGAGTTTCTTTCAGTCTCTTGACTTTCTGCAGTAGGATTGATAGTTCAGCATTCTTCAAGTCAAGAGCCTGTGCACTGCTCCTCAGACTCTCCAGTTCTCTCTTGTCAATTGCACTCTCATCCTTGACTCCCTTCAAATCAGCTCGAAGTGAGTCAAGAGCCTTTTTGGTGTTGAGGAGCTCACTTCCCTTCATCACTAACTCTCCTTCCCTATTCTCCAGCTTCACCTTCAGTTTCTTTACTTCTTTCTCCAGCTCCACTTTCTCCTTGCCAATAGTGATGAGCTTGGCATTAACTTCCCTCAAGCGGCTTCTTTCTGCCTCAAGCAAGCCCTTGAGTTCAGTGATGGTTTTGGTGTTATTATCCACTAGCTTCACCTGCGCCTCCAGCGCCTTCTCTTTCTCCTCTAGAAGCCTCTCCTTCTCCTCCACCTTATCCGCCAATTCCTTCTTCTTCTTGTCAAAGTCTTCTCTAAGACCAATGACCTCCCCCGCCTTCCTCTCCAATTCATCGCTCTTCTTGGTAATCTCGCTTTGGAGACTAGCAATCTCAGCATCCTTCATCTCCATCTCCTCCTTATACTCCCGGATGAGCTTCCTCTCATGGGATGATGGCACTCGCTTTGGAACTGTGGTGAGTGGATATGATTCCTTCACCTTGGCATCCAGCTTCTCCCAGAAGCTGGTCCCTTCAAGGAAGGCATGGAAGCCATTTTCGCCGATAAAATTGAGTAGTTTGGCTTCCATCTGGATCAATTCCTCCTCGGTGAAGGCTTTGAGGAGCCTGAAGATTTTGTAGTATTCTGTTCCTCGCTACGTGATGTACGTCAGAAAGTCTACTACGTTGGTGTAGAAAATGTCGCTCCATTCAACACTCGCGGAGCGAAGATCGTAGCGAAGGTTGATTGTCTCCGCGGCTTGCTCTCTGTCTCGAACATAGCGTTCGAGAGCCCGCTTGTGATCGGTGAGAACAGGGGTTTTGAATTGAGGGATGATGGGAAGTTCTCCGACAGTTTGGGCGGTATCGGCTGTAGCTGCCGATGTCGAGATGGATTGGGTAGGTGATGAGGTTTCTGAAATCTGGATGGCTTCAGTGGGTGGTGGTTGGATAGTTTCGGTGGGTGGTGGTTGTATAGGCTGGGATTGAAGTGGGGTGAATGAAGTGTAGGCAGCAGCTTCATCCGTGCTGAGGAATGGAACAGTGGGAATGTGAAAAGAAGATGCTGACTCTTCTTCATGGGGAGAGAGGGGGGTTATCTGTTTTAATGGTTGTTGGGTTGATGAGGATTGAGGTTCTGGTATTTGGGTAAAGTGGGTTAGGATTTGGAGTGGGGGTGATTTGGCTTTGATAGGTAAAGGCTGGGGTTGAGTAGCTTCGATGTCCTCAAGCGGCATCTCCACCGCCTCGCTTTCTTGGACAATCAAATCGACTCGCTTTGTCTTCTTGCCTCGCTTCGGCACGGCTCGCTTCCCGGGTGAAGCGACCGGCTTCACTTGGCTCACTTCGGCTTGCCTTTCGGCAACCGGTCTCGCTACGGGCACTTCAATTTCCAGAAGTCCCAAATCCATCAATTGCTTGGACTTCCTCCATTTGTCGTAGTAAATGGACTGCTTGTTGTAGATGGTGACGTCATCTTCCGGCCATGATTTCCCCGGAAACTTCTTCTCCAAGGCATAGGAAAGCCTTGAGAAGAACTTCAGTTTCCCCTTGCGGAGAATCTGATCTGCGCTCCCCTTCACGAACGCAAAGTCGGCAGCAGCTTCATGAATTTGATTGAGGAACCAGTCATGCCAGTTGAAGCTGGTTCCGGTGAGGCTGTCGACGATGACTGTTGTGGCGATCAGCTTCGTCTCAGAGAGAGTATCCAAGGTTCCGATGTAGCACGCGACACTCTTCGAGAAGAGTTCGCAAATGTGGTTGAAGGGGGCCTTCAAACTCGAACGAATACTTGCCTCCTTGAAATTTGGATCGGCTTCGGCGGTTGCAAAACGACCGTACTGAACTCCGGCCGAGAGACCCAAATCCAGTAATGAGTCTCCTCCTTCTCTCGGCAAGTTGAACGTGCCGATCAGCTCATTCATGTCTACCTCCACTGGCCTCCTCGTCTGTGGATCGGTGAAAGATGATATGTTTTGCTCCTTCCTCAAATTTAGCAGGAGCTCTCCGACAGCTTTGGCCAGAATCTTTGACGGGACCGCCGTCACAAACTTCCATAGGCTGGCCTTGGTCACGGCCCTACGGAGAAATCCATTCCTCTCGATGATGGCTGGATCGAGATGAGGCTCGACATTAATGTGTTTGTCGACCTCCGCGAGAAACTCCTCCATCGTCTCGGTATTCTTCTTCTTTCCCATGGTGATTTAGAGAGATTTGAGTGATGTTTTATCAATGAAAATTAAGGGTTGAGACTCGTGAGTTGCAGAGCAATTGCAGATCTAGCACGAGAATGGCAAATTTAGAAGGCTGTGAAAATTTCTGCAGTTCTGCCTCGACCCATATATATAGAATTAGGTTATGGCTGACGTGGCAGGGGTAGGACGGTAATAACACCGAAAATCCTGTAGGTAGGCGGCGGACGTGCGGTGATGGATCTGACGTGTCCGGCGTCATCACAGTAAAAGTGAACCGCCACTTGCTCGACGTCGCCACGTGGCCTTCTATGGTTGGCTTGTCGTATACGGCGTTAATCGAACGGCTCCAGATTGGGGGCTGTTAAGATTCGACGGCTGGATTTTCTTCGCCTTTTCCCGCTTCAAATTCAAACGTGTGAACACGCGCCCGTTATTTCCGTCGTTCCTGCACCTGCATTAAATGCACAGCAGAAAGTAAAATTGCACTCGAGTGCAGACAGCTCATACTCGCTTCATGCCCGCTCGCTTCGAGTTGGGCCGCTACGCCTTGACTCGCTTGAGAGGCATTCGCTTGAGTGACTGTTCCGCACTCGCTTGCGATGGCTAGCTTTGAGTGACGAAGCACTCGCTTGGCCATCTGAAGCGACTGAAATAAGAAATTGAATTTCTTTGCTTAATTTAAAATGTTTCTGACTTACATACTTCGAGGATAAACAAGAGTGTTTTCCTCTTTGTATTTGTGTCAGATTCATTTCATATTTTCCACGTAGTGAGTGAAGGTTTCTAGCACGCTTCGGCTCACTTAGTGTACTTAAAATTGAAACACTTACCAGTCAATCTCACTTCGTAGGAGATTGATACCACAAATTGAAGACTTCATTTGAATTAGATACCACCTGTTGAATGCTACACGTTGAGTTAGATCTTCATGGCATTCATCTTCATGGCATTCATCTTCCTCTACGAATTAGAGAGTCCTCCATCGAAGTGAATGAGGGAGAAAATGAATATAGTACACAAGCTTACTTCAACCCGAAGGGAGTATCACGTAAGTGTACTTATTCACGACGAATGGGGGATGAGTACAAGTCCTTATCTCAGAGCAGAAATGGACAGGATGACAATGAGAATGCTCTGACAAGACAATCTCGTATTTTACGCAGAAGCATGTCACCAGCCCTGCAACCTTTTGTATAAAAAGGTAAACCTTCAAGCTTTCCTACATTCTAGAGAATGAATCTGCAGTCGGCTCGCTTTGACCCAAACTAGGGCAACTTGAGGCGATGCAGAATTCAAGATTGCAGCATTCTTGCTCGCTTTGGAAGTAGCTTGCTCCGAGAGAAGCATTAGTTCCCCCTTAACCATATACTTAACAATTCCAATAAGTTGGTAGGGAACTTCTTCCAATACTCCACCTTTCTCCACCTAACTTCAGTTTCTTCAAGCGAGTGAGATTTGAAGTGGCTCGCTTGAGTTGGTGAAGATCCGAAGCGAGTGACGCTCAAGAGAACAAGCGAACACTCCTCCGTGCATCCTGGAACTAGCATTCTTCACCAGGGTCTAATAACCCTAATTCCATGCATAGCTGGTTGAATCGAGACTCAGCTAGAGGCTTGGTGAGGATATCTGCTCGCTGGAGATCGGTATGGATTTTCTCGAGCTTGATATCCTTCTTCTCGACATGATCACGAATGAAATGATGTCTAATTTCCACGTGCTTGCACCTGGTGTGAAGCACTGGATTCTGCGAGATACATATGGCACTGTTGTTGTCGCAGAAGATCGGAATTTCATTCGCTTCCACTTTGTAGTCCTTCAACTGTTGACGAAGCCATAGGATTTGAGAACAGCAGCTTCCTGCGGCCATGTACTCAGCTTCAGTTGTTGAAGTGGCTACACTTGTTTGCTTCTTTGAGAACCACGAGATTAGCTTGCTTCCCAAGAACTGACACGTGCCCGACGTTGATTTCCTATCAACTCGGCAACCTCCATAGTCAGCATCGGAATATCCAGTGAGTTCCAAATTGTCCTCCGCTGGATACCACAGCCCCATGTTGAGAGTGCCCTTCAAATATCGAAGAATCCTTTTGGCAGCTTCAAGATGGCTGTGCTTGGGGTTGCTTTGGAATCGAGCGCAGACACCGACTGCAAAAGCAATATCTGGCCTGCTTGCAGTGAGATAGAGAAGTGACCCAATTAGGGCACGATAATCTGTAGGATCTACAGATTTTCCTCCTTCGTCTGGCTCCATCTTCCAGTTGGTATTCATAGGAATCTTCACAGCTTTAGCATGTTGAACACCAAACTTGGCAAGCATATCTCTAGTGTACTTCGCTTGGTTGATGAAAATTCCATTATCCTGCTGCTTCACTTGAAGACCTAGAAAGCAGCTCATCAAGCCAATCATCGACATCTCATACTTGGTCTTCATTAGCTCTCCAAACTTCTCGCTAAGCGACTGGTTTGGTGACCCAAATATGATGTCGTCCACGTAGATCTGGACCCATAGCATATCATCTCCATGATTGATGGTGAAGAGAGTCCGATCTATCTTTCCCTTTTGGAATCCATTTTCCACTAGGAATTGAGATAATGTATCATACCAAGCTCTGGGAGCTTGCTTCAACCCATACAGGGCTTTCTTCAAGTGATACACTTTATCTCCCTGCTCGAAACCCGGTGGCTGCTCCACATACACTTCTTCCTTCAATTCACCGTTGAGGAACACGCTCTTCACATCCATTTGGTACACTTTGAATTTCTTGGCCGCTGCATAGGCTAGAAATAAACGGATCGCTTCAAGACGTGCCACTGGAGCGAAGGTCTCGTCAAAGTCAATTCCTTCCTCTTGGCAGTAGCCTTTAGCAACTAGTCGCGCCTTGTTCCTCACTACGTTGTGGTCCTCGTCCGTCTTGTTCTTGAACACCCACTTGGTGCCAATAACATGCTGAAACTTGGGACGATCCACGAGGTACCATACGTCGTTCCTGGTGAACTGATTCAGCTCTTCTTGCATGGCGATCACCCAGTTAGAGTCGGCTAGGGCTTCCTCCACGCTTGATGGCTCAATGTTTGAGAGAAAGCAACTGAACATGGCACTTTCTCCAAACACTTGACTTCTGGTCACTACACCCTTGGATGGATCTCCAATGATTTGGCTAGGTGAGTGATCCTTGAGCCACGCTCGCTTTGATCCGCCAGCTTCATCTTCATCCGCTTCCTTGTCGCTCGCTTCATCATCTGACGCGACTGGATTGGGTGCTTGGCCTGCACTAGCTTCAGGAATCTTGGGGGCAGCTTCGACTTCTCCTTTGGGATCCTGCTCGCTTGAGTCCTTGATCTCATCATCTTCATCAAGCACGTCCCAAGTGAGTTGATTTGAGAGTTCCTTGCTTTGACCTTTTTCATTCGCTTGGGCCTGTTCCTGTGGAAGACTTAAAGAAGATTCATCAAATACGACATGGGGTGATTCTTCCACAATTAGGGTTTTACAGTTGAATACTCTGTAGGCTTTGCTAGACATAGAGTATCCTAAGAATACTCCTTCATCAGCTTTGCTTTCAAAGGCTTTCAACTGGGACTTCCCATTGTTGTGAATGAAGACCCTACAACCAAAAATATGGAAATAAGATATGTTAGGAATTCTCCCTGTCCATATTTCATATGGTGTTTTGTCGTGCCGTTTGTTGAGAAGCGTCCGATTCTGTGTGTAGCACGCCGTGTTGGCAGCTTCAGCCCAATACTTCATCGGAAGCTTCGAGTCAGCAATCATGGTGCGAACGGCTTCTTTGATGATTCGATTCCTTCTTTCAGCAACTCCATTCTGCTGAGGAGTGAGTGCGGAAGACGTTTGATGTGCTATGCCATGCTCCGTGCAGTACGCTTCAATTGTAGAGTTCAGGAACTCTGTGCCTTTGTCGGAGCGAATGGTCACTATAGCTTGATTCTTTTCCACCGCCAATCGCTTGAGCAGTTGTGGCAGTTTGGTCAGTGTCTCCTTCTTGCAGAATAGAAATACAACCCAAGTGTAGCGAGAGAAATCGTCGACTACAACTAGAGTGTACTTCCTTCCATTTACACTAACTGGAGTAACTGGACCAAACAGATCCATGTGAAGCAGCTCGAGCACTCGCTTTGATGAGGCTTCTTCGAGACTGGCGAAGTGCTTCTTCGTCTGCTTCCCTCGTTGGCATGGTGAGCATGGATGGTCTTTGATGAAGACTTCATTCGGTATGCCTTGCACCAAACCTTTTCGAGCTAAGCGATTGATAGCTTTGAGATTGAGGTGGTTCAAGCGTCTGTGCCATAGCCATCCAATTTCTGTAGCACTTCTTGCAACTAAGCACGTCTCCACTTTGCAGCTATCCCATTATGCTATATAGACGTTCCTTTGTCTTATTCCAGTGAGCACAATCTGGGACGTGAGTTTGCTCTTCACAATGCACTTGTTGGAGATGAACTCCACCCTGTACCCCTTATCACAGAACTGTGAAATGGATAACAGGTTGTGCTTGAGTCCTTCCACGTAGGAAACTTCTTCAATTGTGAGCTTTCCAACTTTCAGTGCGCCGTATCCTTTGGTGCTTCCTCGAGAGTTGTCACCAAATGTAACGTGTGGACCCTTCTTCTCTATATAGTCGTGAAGTAGAGCTTTCATGCCAGTCATGTGTCTTGAACATCCACTGTCCAAGTACCATACTAGTTGACCCTCACTTGGCATGGGATCCACGGCGCTCACCTGCAATTAGACAGATTTTGGTACCCAAATCAGTTTGGGTCCTTGCAGGTTAGTTCCCTTAGGTACCCACACTTGCTTCACTCTCTTTTGAGATGAAGCTTGTGTCTTGGGCTTCTCGACCTTCGAAAACTTGGTGTACTGCCTAGAAGCAGCTTCACACGTGCAACAGTGTGTGCAAGATGGGTAGCGGCTCGCTTCAGTCCTACCCATGCTCTTCCCACTTTGCTTATATCCCGAAGTGACTCGCTTAGGGTTAGCTTTGGGTTTAGAGACTAACTTAGGGTTTCTAGACTGTTGAAGCGGCTCGCTTGGTTTCCTCGAAGCGGTCCAACTAGGGTTTTGACCCTGACTCGCTTGAGTAACCTTGGGAGTTCGAAGCGGCCTCTTTGGTGCTTCGAATTCTTCCCCCTCAACGTTAGTCCGGTTGGACCATCTCCAGTCCGGATAACGTGACACATAGACATTACTCCTCTTTTTAGGAGGTAGATCCTTTGTCTCTCGTGTCTTGGCTTGAGACTTAGAAGCTTCGACAGTTCTCCCTTTACCCTTGGATTGGTAAGACTTAGCATGTTGAGTGCTAGGGATTGTTGAACTTTGCTTGCCCTTAGGATCTGCCCTTAAAGATATAGACATCTTCATTGGCTTCCTTTTAGGGTTCTCAGCCACTTTGCCTTTATCCTTGTTGGTGGTCGCTATGGATGCAGTGGGCAATTCCAAAGTGACTGATGGAGTAGTGTGTGATGCACCAACAAAGACAGTCGGCTTGGGAGGTCCACCCTCATATCCAAGGCCAGCTTTTCTACCAAAAGGCAGAAGCGAGCCCTCTAGTGCCTGCCTAGCATATGATGCTTTGTTCAAGTTGGCAACTAGAGTGGACTGGGTTTCATACCTTCCCTCCAAGCTTTGATGTCTAGCGAAGAGATCCTCGAACTTACTAGTCATAGCCCTTAAATTAAGTTTGACTTCGTCAAGCTCACGGGCTAGCTTTCGGTTCTCCTTCTCGCTTCGAGACAGAGCTTGTTTTACCACTTCGTGGTCGCTTGACAATTTTTGGTGCTTGTCAAACAACTCACTCCATGTAGAGGATTGTTCTTCCTCATTGACAGTGTGTGCTAGTGTAATTGAAGTGATTGAAGGATAGAAGAATACCTCTCCTGTTTCTTCATCGGTGAGCGCCATAAATCCAAGATCCTCACCATCACTGGAGTTTGGATCTGTGAATGCATCTGAGTCGCTTGGTGGATCTTCAGTTGTAGCGACCGGCACTTCACTCGCTACGAGCGCTCGCCTTGGAGCATCCCTCTTGGCCTTCAATTCTTCGCGCTCTTTGGCACTTAGCTTTGGGCAATCGGATTTGTAGTGGCCCATCTTGTGGCAGTGGTAACACTCCACATCCATCATGTCGCGCGGAATCGTCTTGGTCGTTTCTTCTCTCTTTCATTTTCCTTCTCGAGCATCAGTGCTCCTCCCTTTGTACTGCTTGTAGAATCTTTTATACTTGCCCACTCGAGAGTTCATCTTGTTGAAGTTCTTGGATAAGAATGCAATGTGTTCTTCCAATTCTTCTCTCGTCATCTTGGCTAGCGACTGCTCGCTTGGCCCTTCGGCAGCTTTGAATGCTACTCCTTTTGACGTAGTGGGCGCTTCATCCTCGTCGTCGAGGCTCATTCGATTCAGATCAAACTCGTGAGCTTTGAGCTCGGAGAACAGCACTTCTGGCGTGAGCTTCGTTAGATCCTTGGTAGCTAGATATAGCTCCTTCATGGTCTGCCACTTCCTTGTGAGAGCACGGACTATTTTCAGGTTTACTTCCTTGTCTGTGAGTTCCTTCCCAAGCGAGTTGAGAGTTGCAGTAATGTTGGTAACTCTCAGCTCAAAGGCGTCGATGGACTCTCCTGACTTCATCACCAGATTTTCAAACTCCCGCATCTGAACGGCGAGTTTGTTTTCCTTGATTTTGTCAGTGCCTTGAGAGATGAGGGCTAGGGTTTCCCACATTTCCTTTGCCGTTGCACATTTCCTTATTCGTGGTAGATAGGCGTCCGACACGGTGCTCTGCATCGTGTGGCGTGCAATCTTGTCGAGGTTGGCAACTTTGAAGTCATTTGGAGTATACTCATCTTTATCCTTCTCCACGTACTGTTGTCGAACGTGGGCCGGGCGACCTTCAGCGGCTGGAACCTCCACAGATATGGCTTGCTTGATTTCGATTGGTCCGTCTTCAATGACTTCCCACATCCGGTCGTGGATTGAGCATAGGAAGCTCTCGACACGGAAACTCCATATCTCGTATCCTTTGATCGAGAACTGTGGAAGATTTGATGCACTGTATGTAGACATAGCAAACTATCAGCAGTAAATGCAATATGCGTGGGTGAGGTTTTGATGCACTTAGGAAAATAGGATCCGGTTCAGTGAGACAACGTGAAGCGAGTGGGGACTCGCTTCGGATATGCAAAGCAGAGGCTCGAAAGAACCGCTGCTCTGATACCACTTGTTGGTCCCGGTTTGCTATAGGAAAAATACGTAGGGGGGGGGGGGTGAATACGTATTTTGAAGTTTTTCAACTTCAATTCCTTAACTCAGAGTATAAAGTAAAGTGCTCTTTGAAAATACTAAGACCTAGCCGAGGGCTAGATCTAAAGCAATCACGAATCTCTTGACCTAAGCTTAGAGCTTGATCAAGAGTGAGACTTTACTCTTTGTGCGGAATTTGGTGAGCTATAATCTTTCCTAAGTATTTGAAATTTCCAGATTAAGTTTGTTTAGATGCACGTGCAATGGATAAACAAAATAAAGAGTTTAGGGTTAGAGAGATACGACACCGAGAATTATAGTGGTTCGGAGATAAAGCTCCTACGTCCACTTGTTGCACGACGGCAACTGTTCTTTTCACTCAAGAACTTGAAGGTTACGGGTCCTTCAAAAACCTTATCGAGATCGGGCTTCACTCGCCTGGATCTGATGAACAGTGTAGTGATTGCGGGTTCACTACTAAGACCTAAACTGGACACGAAGCTTCACTCGCTTCTGTCCGAACAACAGGGAGATTCCGGGCTCTCCTTACAGCCTAGCTTCGATCGAGCTTTACACAAACGGTGTAAGTGTAAGCTTGGATCTCAACTCTATGATCGAGGCTTCTTCAATCGATGAAAGAAGGGCCTTAGATCTGAACAACCTAACGACGACACTCAAAAACCTAACAGACAGAGTTTAAGGTTTTTGGTTGACGAACACACTATGAAGAGCTCTTTACAATAAGTGCAAAGATGGCTAGAGCTCTTCTTCTAAGCTTGGATATGGAATGGGCTTAGACTCTAAGTGTGAAGGTTGTGAAGACGAGTTCCGATGAACTGGAAACTCGGAGAACACTGGAAAACAAAGACTCGAAGATTGCTATGAAAGCTGGGGAGTGTTTGTTTGCAGTAGGCTCGTATGCGTAGGTAGTGTTCTACTTCTTCACGTTGTGATCCTTCACTATTTATAGGCGGAGGGTTGGCTGAGATCCGTGGCTTGGTTGGTGGCCTTGTCCCTCCTCCTCTCGACAGTACTTGCGCAGGCAGTAGCTTTTGCAGACGCGCAGTTTTGGCATTTTGCCAAAATTGGCTAACTTCCAAGTGTAACAGTAACTGGAGCGACCCAGTACTGTTGCGGCGCCTTTGTCGGCCTGGCAGTCAACTCCTCTGCTCCTCTCCGCTTTTGACACGTGGAGATCTCGTAATTAATGCGGAGATCTCCAGTTGACTGGAGTTCAAATTCGGAGCGGGAATTTGTGCTGTCACTTTCTGGTAGGTAGTGGCTCGCTTCGCTTTGAAGTTGTAGTGGCTGCTCTGAAGTGAGTCGCTTCACAGTCAAATTTGTAGTGAGTCACTTGAGAAATAAATTTCCCGTGACACTACTAAATAAAGTGTTGACTCGTGTTGACTCGCTTCGGCTTTTCTTTGTAGCGCACGCTTCGCTTCGCTTTAGTGGGTTCACTTGATTCCACTGTAGCGCTTGCTTCGCTTCGCTTTGCCAGACTCACTTTGAATCTACTGTAGCGCTCGCTTCGCTTCACTTTGGCAGACTCACTTTGAATCTACTGTAGCGATCGATTCGCTTCGTAATTCTTCGGCACGCTTCACTTCGATTTGCTTGACCTGCTTCGCTTTGGAAAACACACTCAAGTGAGTGGCCTTCACTTGAACTTTTGACGCCTAATCTAAGCAAAATACAGGAGCCATCCTAACAGAGTAGGCTTAGAAAAATTCTAACCTATAAACTACATCAAAATGGGTCGCTTGGGAATAGGACGCTTGGGGTTTTGGGATCTAATCAAAACAAATGACTTTATTTATCAAATATCCCATGTAGTTCCCCCTTAACAATTTGGTCCTTAACAATTCCCAACAGCTGTGAATATGTTGGTGGAACTGAACAAGTTACGAGTATATCGACTGAACCCAATTGTTCTATTTTGAACCTCCGGTACAACATTGACAATGTTTTGCAAGCTGCGAATCTGGGCCTGAATTACGAGCTTTATTGTCTATCACATTCTCGTAGCGGTCTTCGTGAAAAAGTTGTCCTTGTTAGTGACCGACAATTGAAAGAAGTATTCATGCATGAGACATATCCAACCGTATATGTTGTTCATAACAATCCAAATGTTGGACGAGTTGAATCTTCGCAACATGATTTCTATATTCCTTCTCTTGATGTTCCGAGCCAATGCCATTTGGATACGACACTGAATTCGGAAGCTATGAGGAGAATTTAGAACAAGTTCAACGAATGGCTTCTACTGATTGGTTTCGTGAAGTAGGTTCTGCTTCTGGGTCTCACAGACGCGATTTAAATCTCGAGCAACCTTCCTATACAACTGATGAACCGGAAATTGGTCTTGAGAATGATGATGATGCCGATGAAGATTATGTGCTTGAATCATTTCCTCAATCAGAGGGTACAAGCACTCGTCGTGGACAAAATTAAAAATGAAACATTATGCCAAATGGATCTTGGCCAAGAGCAGATTGCATATGTAGAGAAACCATCTCTTCTGCATCAATGTTCATGGGCACCACAGAGTCAGTCTACATAAATTATTAACGACAAGAAAATAAGTGATACATGCCGTAAATTTTATTCAACCCACTGGAAAATCTAATCTACATAAGTAATTCGCATGCATATCAATTATTACGAAATTCTATATTTAAAATTTGAAATTTCAATCGAAAAAATGAAGGGAAATATGTAATTTATGAATAGAAAAATTAATCAATGATTGAAATTATACCTCATGTTGGAATATTGTGGCGATATTATCCTTGATTCTCGAACGGAACTTCCACCTTAAAAATCTTGGATGTGCGCCCTCTCGATCCTCTACTTTCTTAGCTATGAAGTCGGCTAATTCCGGCATGATCTCAAGGGACCAAACGTGAAAGGTCCATGCAGCTCCATTGAAATGATACCTCTTATTATGTGATATAATCTTGACATAATGCTCCAATGTCAAGAAAATATAAGCCCCCGAAAATCATTAATATACTTCATATCGCCCGACAAAGCCCAAATCCATGAATCAACATAATGGTTATGGTCATATGCCAACAAGAATAGGTAAAGCACGGGGACATGTGCTACCCTAAAGTAAGGCTCCCCAATCGGATCATCTAGTATCTTTCGCTCGCCACGAAAATTTTTGAATAATTTGACGACTGTGATATCCCCTCTCCACTAAACAAGTGAAAAGCATGCATGTGCGAGAGGTCATACTCGCTCGTAGTGTCCACTTTCGACGGTCTGAACTTTAACCCCGTTACTAATGCAAATTCTATATGCCCAAATCGAACGTGTGCCCCATTTAATTAGAACCACATCTCGTCGTCTTGCGCCCCGGGCATAATAATCTCTCGAGACAGAACATGGTGCACAACCATGCCACAATCCTGTTTAGGATTCCAACGAAGAAATTTTCCGAAGCATCCCTCCTCAAAACGATAAAAAAATTGTCTCCCTCCAACGACCATAAATATTTTTCTCACTTCTCGTAAGACTGATAGCTCATAGTATGTTCCTATTTTTGAAGGTACATCGATTGTCTCCGATCTTTTGAATTCCATCTAATTAAAAATGAATCATAACATAATTAGTGCATAAATACTATAATCAAGGGAAAAAAACATAATTACAGTCGAATCAAACAATTTTACGTTCGTTAGAGGCCAAATTGAAATGAAATACGACTGTAAAATTCATTATAACGGTTGTAATATCATTCTCGAATATAATAATAATTTCATCTATAATTTATTTAAATATTATGACAATAAAATCACTATTTCCTTCAAAAATAAAATCTCTTATAAAAGCCGGAGTAAAAATTATTTTTAAAAAAATACCCTTCTAAAAATTTATTTCAGTCATGTTAATATTCAATTTAATCGTGATTACATTGTTTAAAATTTTGCATATTCAATAATAATTAACAATTTTATACGAACTATATATATATATATTTTTGGCTACTTCAAAACCTAATTTATCTATATATATATGATATATTGACAACAATAAACAATTATTCTAAATTATTATTCAAACATAATTTGCAGCAGGCAAAATTAGCTATAACAAATGAAGGGAAATAAAGTCGCATCGATGGTAATTTGACATTAGTGGCAGGAAAATTACAGAAAAACAAAATAAACACGAATTATCTGTTGGTGTCTCCTTGTGGAAGAGCCATGGTGGACTAGAAATCAGTTTTTTTCAGTGTCCTACAAAATATTATTTAGTTTACCGAGTGTTTTTAGCAAATTTCAGTCGTAGAGAAATATGAAATATGAAGAAAATCAACTAAAATTTACTCGGATGGAAAATACGAAAAAGGATATGATTTATGGGAATTTCAACTGATTTCAGATCCTACTAGCTATCTTAAGTAAATTCGATCAACACTCTTGCAAAATCCGACGAGATTTAGTGAATTTTGGTCGGACAAAACTGCTACAATGCAAAGGGAAAATAAGAGAAGAAGAATGTGGGAAAAAGAGACGGACGAAAAATTGGGTTTTTAACCCTACAGTCAAAGCATTAAATACCAAAAGTTGCACAAAAATTGAAAAAAAACTGAAAAAGCTGAAAAGATGCACATCACCCTCAACTTTATTTTCTTGTCATGCAAAAAGTGAGGGGTAAAATTGGCACTTCACTCATAACAACTTTATTTTCTTGTCATGCAAAAAGTGAGGGGTAAAATTGGCACTTCACTTATAAATTGAGTATTTTTGTACTTTCTTATGAAAGTGTGTTTTTTTGTAGTTGGGTCATCAAATATGGGTAAAATGCTAGATTACCACTAATAATAAACCCCCAAAACCCACTCAGTCAGAATCAACGCCAAATCAGCCATGCCGTGGTTCAGAAGCTTCATCCACTTAGTTAAACAGTCGTCGCCGCCGCACTGGAAACCGGCGTCGCTGCTGCTCGCCCATTTCCCGCCCTCGCTCACCCAACTGCTTGCGGCATTTCAGCGCCGAAGCAAAGAGCAACCACCCCGGCTCACGGCCGACCAAGGGCGACGAGAAGCCCAGAGTGGTGGTTCTCGGCACGGGATGGGCCGGGTGCAGGCTGATGAAGATATAGATACGAAGATCTACGACGTCGTCTGCATTTCGCCGAGGAATCATATGGTGTTCACGCCTCTCCTGGCGTCGGTACGCTAGAATTTCAGTCGGTGGCGGAGCCGATTGGGCGGATCCAGCCGGCCATTTCCAGAGAACCTGTGAAACGCTCCCGGATATCACACAAGAACTTCTCGATATAGCTCGAGAACAGCTCTAATACTTCTCGATATAGCTCGAGAACAGCTCCAATATTTCTCGATATAGCTCGAGAACAGCTCCAAATCCTTACACTCACGCAAGGCCAAACTCTAGGGTTTCAAAATAATGATAATCGGCGTTCCTTTCAAAAGTGTTCTCACAACCCATATATAGGCTTGAGAAATAACAAGATTACATCAAAACAAGACTTCTAAGCCCAGCCCACTAATTAATTAGTAGCCCACTAAGTAAGACTTAAACTAATTAAACTTGGAAAACAATTACTAATGAAACAGAATCCCAGCAGTAGCTAAACAACATAGTCATTCAAATACCGTGGCTTCGATCGGTTTCTTCGCGGGTAACCTGCAGCAAGCTCATCACCCCTTTCCTCTCGACCACTCTTCTCGACACCTCCGTCGTTAACATTGTCCTCACCTTCTTGTGTCGACGCGATGGCTGTATCAACCTGGTTCCTTCTTCTCCCTCGAAAATTGAATTTTTGGGCCTTTTATCTGTCTCGATTAGTGCGTGTGATCTTTTGGAGGTTTGGAGTTGGAATTAATGCTTTTGACATGAAACCGTTGTTAAATTCTACGTAGTTTATACAATTATGACTATGAATTGGGGAATTTAATGAGCTTGATATTTATACTACTTATATTTGGGCAACATGTTCTTCTTTAATCTGAATGGTGGAGTGATTGAACATGAATTGTGACATTTTTGGAGTACAGTGAAAATTGAGATATATTAGTATACAGTAGAAGATACTCACCAGGGCATTAAACTTAGGTTTGTACTGAGGAGTGACAGTGTCAACGTATTTGTATTTCGGGATTTTAATTTCAACATATAACTTCATCTAGCCAATGATGATGCCAGATTAAGGAAACACAGAAGCTCGAGATTTAGTTCATTCAACTTTCTAAATACTATATTGGCATCAATTACGTCCATCGTGAAAATCTTGGTTCATTCCTTTTAGATTAGAACGAGGTATCTTACGATGCATTTTAATGGATATCAAGATGAGCGGAGGGAAGAAAATATCTGGCGGCCACTAACAAAAATGGTTATCATGGTATAATTAGAAAGGATGGGAAACAATTATTTTGCATAGAACATGTAGTAATAACTAGTTAGTACAAATACTGATAGAGCACGCCCTTGGAGGGTGTACGCTCGCGGAAAACGGGCAGTGGCTAATTACTAATTCTCTTTATTAATATTATTATTTCCTTTTATTATGAGTTGGGATAATTAATATTTTAATAATTGGACCAGCCGTTATGCATAGGCTTTTGGAGTCCTTTAGGGCTTAGTATTAAAATAAAGTTTCTATTGTAGTTGAGGATGTGAAAAGTTATCTGAAAATTGGGACGGCTTGCCGTAGGGCCTCTTTTGAGGAGATTTATCACAGTTATCGTTTGGGTTCTTACGTTTATCGCCTTCACTCTATCAATTTGGTCCGACCTGCCGGATCGCAAAGCTGGTGCTCACGAGGAAGCAACACGCAGAGCGGATGGAGAAGGCGATTGAGGAAGTTCAGGCTGCGGTGGCGGAGCTTCGCACTGCCCAGTCTGAGACGGAAAAACGGCAAGCTGCAACCGACGCCAAACTCGACGCTATACTTCTCAAACTCAACATCTCTGGAAATTTTTCCGGCGACGATAATGATGAAGACAAGGATTCCACAACACAGGATGACGATGGTTCTCTCATGGCAACACCGTAGAAGATGGAACTACCCACCTTTGATGGTTCTGATGCACGAGCATGGTTATCACGAGTGGAGCAATATTTTTTGATACACAAGATAAGTGCAACGAAAAAGGTGGAACTCGCGGTTATTGCATTGGCGGGCTCAGTGATGGCGTGGTATCAGCTGTTAATTCGGCGAATAACAAATCCAGATTGGGCTACTTTTCGTCAAGAACTTCTAATCCGTTATGGGGATGAATCAGCGATTAATGGGTATGAAGCCTTGATAGCTGTAAAACAAACAGGATCGTTGGAGGAATATATATCTGCTTTTGAGAATAGAGTTTCACAGATACCTGATTTCTCCGACGCACACTACCTGGGTTTTTTTCTAGGTGGGTTGAAGAAACAACTTCGTGCACAGATTCAAGACACTGCAGTAGCGAGCTATTCGGCTGCCCTACAGGCTGCCAGGAAGTTGGATCATGCATCAGCTCCAGCCCCAACGCAGTACTCATTGAGGACCGCCTCGGCCACAAGTTACTCAATGCGATCTTCCTACAATCCACGCTCAGTTCCTTCTGCTTCACAAGGGTCCACAGTTCCGGCAAGCGCATCTTCAGCGACATCTCAAGGCAGGTCGGCTTCGCGGAACCCGCGGAGTTTTCGCCACATTTCAAATGAAGAGTATCAGAAGCATCGGGCAGCGGGTACCTGTTTCCGTTGTGGGCTGAAGTTTGGGCCGATGCATCGCTGCCCTCCCAAAACACTACAAGTGTTGATAGGAGATTTGGAGGAGGAGACCGAGGAAGAGTTGGAGGGGAGTCCAGAAGATGTAGATCCCGAGGATGCCACCATGCTGCAACAACTCCAATTATCCGAACTGGCGTCTTTTGGTTTTGATGGGCCCCAAACCATGAAACTATTCGGCAAAGTTGGAGACAATCGTCTTTTGTTGATGATTGATAGCGGGGCGAGCCATTGTTTCGTGGCAGAAGACGTCGCAAGGAAGTTGAGCTGGACGATCGAGCCCACAGCTCGATTTTCTGTGATTCAGAGCATGGCACCAAAGTTCGTAGTGGCGGAATATGTAAGAATGTTCCTCTTGTGTTGGGCGACGAATTATTCTATATTTCTTGCTATGTGTTTCCTATATGCAGTGTTGATATGATACTGGGGGTTTCATGGTTGGAACTGTTGGGTGATGTTAAGGCAAACTGGAAAACTCTAAGCATGGAATTTTCTATTAATGGTCATTTGCGGATTTTGCGTGGGGATCCATCATTGACACGCAAGGCCTGCTCCGTCAAGGAAATTCGATCTCTCAAGCGTGAGGATGATTGCTGGCTGTTATGGTCGTTGGAGGGCAGTAGGGTGTTGGAGCAGTTTGGGGTTTCGGAGACTTTACCCGTGGCTGCACGGAATGAGTTAACTTCAGTTTTATCATCATTCCCTTCTGTGAGTGCACCATCGGCAGGCTTTCCACCCAACCGTCATTGTGATCATCAGATTGTGCTTCAACCGGGTTCACAACCGGTTTCGGTGAGGCCATATCGCTACAACCATTTGCAAAAAGATGAAATGGAGCGTTTGGTAGCGGAAATGATCGCTGCTGGAATTATTCAACCCAGCAGCAGCCCTTATTCCAGTCCGGTACTTCTCGTTCGAAAGAAAGATGGCTCGTGGCGTTTTTGTGTCGACTATCGTCAACTGAATAAGCAAACTGTGGCCGATAAATATCCTATTCCAGTGATACAAGAGTTGTTGGATGAGTTGCATGGGGCACAATGGTTCAGCAAGTTGGATCTTCGGGCAGGGTATCATCAAATTAGAGTGGCTCCAGCCGATGTACCCAAAACAGCTTTTCGGACTCATTCTGGGCATTATGAGTTCTTAGTCATGCCCTTTGGGCTGACAAATGCACCGGCCACCTTTCAGAGTTTGATGAATGATATTTTTCGGCCTTATTTGAGATGATTTGTTCTGGTGTTTTTTGACGACATTTTGGTTTATAGCCATTCATGGTCTGAACACTTGGATCACCTTCATCAAACTCTTCAAGTACTACATGATAATTCCTTGGTTATTAATCCCAAAAAGTGTTTACTCGGCCGGCAGGAGGTGGAGTATTTAGGCCACGTTGTTTCTGGTCATGGCGTGCAAATGGATCCTGCGAAGATATCTGCGGTTATACAATGACCTACTCCAAAGTCTGCTCGGGGATTACGGGGATTTTTGGGTCTGACCGGCTATTATCGGCGTTTTATACGAGATTATGGTAAAATTGCTGCACCACTCACTGCGTTATTGAAGAAAGAAATGTCACCGCCATGGTCTTGGTCAGCCGAAGCGGAATCCGCCTTTCAGAAACTCAAACAAGCTCTAACATCTGCTCCGGTTCTTCGTATGCCGGATTTTTCCAAGGAGTTTGTGGTGGAGTGTGATGCATCGGGGCGAGGAATCGGAGCGGTGCTTATGCAAGAGCAGCAACCTGTTGCTTATTATAGCAAAAGGCTTTCTCCGAAATTGTTGTCCAAGTCGGCATATGAGAAGGAATTAATGGCTCTTGTGCTAGCAGTACAACATTGGAGACCATATCTGCTTGGTCGTCGATTCATCGTCCGGACGGATCAGCGGAGTTTGCGTCATCTATTGTCCCAGGCATTGCAAACACCAGCGCAACAAAATTGGGCAGCTAAGTTATTAGGTTATGATTTTGATGTGGTGTATAAGGAGGGGAGTCTAAATCACGCGGCGGATGCTTTATCGCGTCGAGATGAAGATGGGGAGTTAGCAGCAATCTCCCTACCTAAATGGGCGGATTGGTCATCGCTGCAACAAGAGGTTAGAGCTGATCCCGATTTACTTAAAATTGTTCAAACTTTGGAAAAGGGACAACCTGGTCCCAAGCATTATACTCTGGTTCATGGCATTCTGTTTTACAAGGGGAGGTTAGTTATTCCAGCACTCTCTGATTGGATTCCTAAACTACTAGTGGAATTTCATTCGACACCCATGGGGGGTCACTCGGGAGCCCTTCGTACTTATCGTCGTCTTGCTTCCAATGTGTACTGGCCGGGTATGATGAGAAGGGTCACGCAATTCGTCGCTGCGTGTGAGGTCTGCCAGCGGCATAAATATGAGACTAAGTCTCCGGCTGGGTTGTTGTCCCCTTTGCCTATTCCTTCATTGGTGTGGGAAGATATTAGTCTCGACTTCATTTCTGGGTTACCGCGTTCCGGAGGGGTGGACTGTGTGTTAGTGGTGGTGGACCGTTTTTCTAAATATGGGCATTTCCTAGCTTTGCGACATCCGTTTACGACCCGGACAGTGGCCGAACTCTTTACTCGGGAAGTAGTACGCTTGCACGGAATTCCAGGATCAATTGTGTCTGATCGCGATCCCATTTTCTTGAGTTCCTTCTGGCGTGAACTCTTTCGCTTGGCTGGAACAACATTAAAAATGAGTTCAGCTTACCACCCCGAAACGGATGGGCAAACAGAGGTGCTAAATCGATGTTTAGAGACTTATCTTCGCTGTTTTTCCTCGGAAAGGCCGAAGCAATGGAGCAAATGGTTAACATGGGCGGAGTACTGTTATAACACGGGATTTCACACTGCAGCAGGCACCACGCCGTTCGAGGTGGTTTATGGGAGACTTCCGCCAAAATTATCACGTTTCTTACCCGGGGAAGTTCGAGTTCAGGCTTTGACTGAGTTATTACGTTCTCGGGATGAAGTATTGGATCAGCTCCGATTTCATCTTGAGCGTGCCCAGCAAAGGATGATAAGAGAGGCAAACAAACATCGCAGGGATGTGGAGTACCAGGTCGGCGACTTTGTTTATTTGAAATTTCGGCCTTATAGCCAATCTATGTTGTTTCAAGCAAGTAACAACAAGCTGGCCCCTCGATTTTTTGGTCCCTTTGAGGTTGAAGCTCGTGTCGGTGCTGTTGCTTATCGTTTGAAGCTTCCACCTTCTTCACGTGCTCATCCGGTATTCCATGTGTCTCTCCTCAAAAAGGCGATCGGATCTGTGCAGCCAGAGTCAACTTTTCCTGATGATTTGATGTCTGTTGATCCTCCTTTCTTGCCAGAACGGGTGCAACAAAGACGAACTATAGAGCGTGAGGGTCAGCATGTCGATCAAGTATTAATTAAGTGGCATGGTTTAGCGGACGAGGAGGCGACGTGGATGGATTGTGCCGATGTTCGTGGCCAATTTCCGTACTTCAGCCTTGAGGACAAGGCTGTTTCGGCGGGAGGGGCAGTTGATAGAGCGCGCCCTTGGATGGTGTACGCTTGCGGAAAACGGGCAGTGGCTAATTACTAATTCTCTTTATTAGTATTATTATTTCCTTTTATTATGAGTTGGGATAATTAATATTTTAATAATTGGACCAGCCGTTATGCATAGGCTTTTGGAGTCCTTTAGGGCTTAGTATTAAAATAAGGTTTCTATTGTAGTTGAGGATGTGAAAAGTTATCTGAAAATTGGGACGGCTTGCCGTAGGGCCTCTTTTGAGGAGATTTATCACAGTTATCGTTTGGGTTCTTACGTTTATCGCCTTCACTCTATCAAATACAATCCTCATCCTTTATAAATGAATATTTACTCTTTTGCCTTCACACTTTTTAAAGACTCCTGACAGAGGATGGGGCGATTTCCTCTACCAAGAAACGAAAAGAAATAAACGATACAATGGCAGACGCGAGAACCTTGCTCGTCGTACACGCCGGATTACGATACGAAAAGGAAAAACGGCAAATAAATAAACTAGGGTTTGTATTGTATTTCTTGATAATGAAAATAAGATACAATCCTCCTATTTATACTAAATACCTAGGGTTGATTCGACCTACGATTCGGGAAAGAATCAACAAGAAAACCCGAAAAGAACGACCCAAATAATTAAACGGGCTAAGCCCAACGACAAACCTAAATAATTAAACCTAAATAATTAAATTAACGTATCAACTCCCCCACCCTTGAAAATCACCTTGTCCTCAAGGTGGAGATCTTTATATACTTTGGCAAGCGCATAGAGGCCGAAACTAACCAAGCGTCGGGAAACTTCTCGTGATTTCAACCATTTTTTCCCGGGGCCTTCACCTTTTTTATTTGGTGTAAAATACAACTGATCCACCTCCTTTTGGGCTTTGTACAATAAGGCCCATCCATAGTTGATAGGGCTAGATTTCCTATCAAGAATAACGAAGTCAGACGCACGCTCAAGGACAAAGTCTTCGCCCTCCTTCGCAGCTTTAGAACCACAGGCCATCAACTCGGCAGTGAATGCCAAGGTAGTGACGGCGGCGGTGCCTTGAATGGCGTTGTCGGCGTTGCCGCCACCGTTGCCGGAGTCACTCATCGCATTGACGGAGTTGGGACTTTGCTTCTTGGAGGTACCAAGCATTTTGGTGTCTGTCGCCTCTTCCGCCGAGGGGCACGGTACAGAATCCGGGAGAGACGGCGGTGGATCAGCAGCACACGGATTCGAATAGCCCCAATTTGAACGGTTGCTGCAACTTTCCGGAGCATTACGAGACCAAGGGGATTCCCACGGTTCGTGGAGATCTGCCCGCGATGGTCGTGGTGCGTGGCTCGGCTGCCGGAAACTTAGCGGTGGCTGCACCGCGTCGGAAGCTGTGGGTGGGTGTTGATGCAGCCCCCACGACGGAGGCATCGCGTGAGAGGTGACAAATGGGAAGGGGTCCGGGCGTGGCGGCTCGTGTGCTGCGGTCCAGCGAAGGTTCCACGCCTCGATTCGGTCCAACTCATCGAGTCGGGCTTCTAATCGCTGTAGCCTGAAGAGAATATATTCCATGGCGGCTTGAGTAGATGGGAAATACGACGCCGCCATAGAAAATGATGGCGGCGCTGAGATAACCGATGTTTCGCCCCCTCAAAGAGACTCCACTTTGGAAGCTCTCAATGAAAGCACCAATTGATAGAGGATGGGGCGATTTCCTCTACCAAGAAACGAAAAGAAATAAACGATACAACGGCAGACGCGAGAACCTTGCTCGTCGTACACGCCAGATTACGATACGAAAAGGAAAAGCGACAAATAAATAAACTAGAGTTTGTATTGTATTTCTTGATAATGAAAATAAGTTACAATCCTCCTATTTATACTAAATACCTAGGGTTGATTCGACCTACGATTCGGGAAAGAATCAACAAGAAAACCCGAAAAGAACGACCCAAATAATTAAACGGGCTAAGCCCAACGACAAACCTGAATAATTAAGCCTAAATAATTAAATTAACGTATCAACTCCCTTCCCACTTTTTTAAAGGCTCCCTTCTCTTTGCCCTCTCAACAAGTCTTGCAAAGTTACAGTCGTATTCTACTCAACAGTAGCTAGTTTCATTTTAACAATCATAGAGGCACATGATTTACATCATTTGGGAAGTCGGGAGCCTAGGAACACTACAACACAAATGATTTCAACACCAACGTTCAGCCAAGGGAAAATAACAAGATTCGGTATAAAAAGGATATCCTATATCTATACCTATACTAAAAAGAGTCTTATGTTACAAAATAATGTAATGCCTATTATGTCCTTAATATAAATTTATTTTTAAGGGTAATTGTGTAATAACATATATTAAATTATTATAATTTGATCAAAGTTAAATTATTTTACTCTTCGTTATTTTATACTTTAATTACCGCACACATATAAAATTTTGGGAAGTTCTTCAATTATATAATAAAAATATTACATATGAGTATTATCATAAATAAAATAAATTTTAATAAGAATCATCGGTTTTCAATTTCATTCTTTTTTTTTTTTTTTTCAAATTTCATGTGATGTACTGTAATTAATAAATAATGATTCTTTTTCTTCAAATTTCATGAGTTTTTTTTACTACTTTATATATATATTTTTAAAATCTAATTAAAGTCACTTTAACATTATGATTTTATTATTCTTAAATTCTAATTATAATTCTTATAGGAAATAATTTCTTTATATAAACTGTTATTATTCCTAACTTGTGATATAAAAATTATAACATTATTAATTTATTTTATTAAACAATCAAAATTTAATTTACAACAATATTTCCATGTAATAAGGATTTGTGAATTCAATAATTAAAGAAAAAATTGTAATTATAATCTATTGCTACAAAAGTTTTTTATTTGGTTTCTTGTGATAATTTATTGTGTATGATAAATTAATAGAGTCAAGTTAATTATAGTTAGCTATTAAACATTGGAGATTGTAAGGAATTAAGATTATTTTTTAGGCAAAAGTTTCTTATTCTATATATGTAGATTTAGTTCTCACAATACTAATATTTATTCTGCGACCGCGATAGTTTTCTTCTTAGTTGCTACTCTTTAGTTTTATTTTCTTTCTCATTTCCTTTCTTCTTCTTTTTTTGAATAATTCTGATAATTGTCTTTCTCCATATCTTAAAATATAAAAGATTGGAATTAATGCGTCAATTGAGATTATACGTTTGTATCTTCAATATATCAATCTTTAATTGATTTTTTCATTATATATAAAAGATAAAAGTTGCTTAAATTATGTATTATGCATATAAAATTGAAATGTTATAATATTGTACAATGACGCATTAAATTTCATCAATTTATGAATGAGATAGAGGGAGTATGAAATTAGATATCTGGATATCTTAAAATTTAAAAATTATTTTTAAAAATCACAAATATTACGTTTTATCATTGTGGACATTGAGACATTTTTTTTGGAGATATTATTAGTACTCCTAAGTCTTGATATATGGGTTTATGTGATGGTTAGATCTTAAGAGTCACGAGAAATATGAGTTGTGTTAGGTGGAGTAATCTAAGTAGTGTTTAGATTGGGGTAGAGGGTAAGATTTTACCTAAAAGAATATTCTTTTTGGAATATGGTAACTAAGCTCAAATAATTCTAAGATGAGCTTGGTTCAAGAAAGTGTCATTTTTTGAGCAATATATTTTGTTAATTCAGTTTGTATAATAAGGCGAGAGCTTGCACGCGAGTCGAATGACATAGGCATCTTTGCAATAAAAAAACTATGTAAAAAATGAATGAAATATGAAGTAACTAAGGTAACTATTTGTATGTGTGTGTCTAACTCTTAATGCCTAAGACATACATCATAACTGTCTCAAATTTTAGAGTTCTACGTGATATCATTTTGAAATTATAATATTAAAATTGCTTAGAAAAAAGTAACTAAGTTCGGAAATCTTAGATGAAGAACACTTTTAACTCTTTTCTTATGAAAAGTTTTAACCCTATTCAATTAAAAGAATTATGTGAACTTGAATGCTTTAATTATTTGCATATATAAAATGAACAAGTTGGAGTCAGACCAGTTAATCCTAATTGATTTAGGATTACGATTTACTGCTATTAGTATAAATAGTTGTCTACTCTTTGTATTATGTATCTGAAAAATAGTGAGAAAATCTTGACTTGACATTGTCCCAAACGTAGTTGTGAGACGAACTAGGTGAACAAATCTTATGTTCTATTGTCTTTCGTGATTACGTGTATGTGTGTTTTTTGGTAACTAATAAATAAAAGAAGACTCTTGAAATCAACAACTTATTAAAGTGATTCCGTGCAATGAGTTAAACTTATCAAGTTAAATAGTTGTTGTACTAATAATTTGCGCTAAACTTACGAGAATAAACTTTTGTAGGCCAAATCTAACCCCAACGAGAGCAAAACCTTTATATGGTATATATCAATAATATTATTTTAACTGAATTTCTTTTCTATATATAGATCATTGGTCTTTTTATTAATAAAAATTCAAACGAGAACCACATGCCAATGTTGTGGAATAAACTATTTTTATATTCCCTCAATTCATTTTTTAAGTTATTACTGAAAAATGTTAATCACTAATTATTAATTATAAACCTAAAAAAATCAATTCATTTTTCTGTCTATATAAAAAATAATAATTACACCTATGGGTTGTGAGCAGTAATCTTTAACCGGCCTATATTTAAAAATATTTTGATATGTATGTAATGTGATTTTGACCGAGATATAAAACGTACATTCACATTCAAGAGATTTTTGATATGTATCACATAGTAAAACCTTAGAAAGAGATTAAAGAGTTGTTATTTTATGGTTCTTCTATAGTTAAAATTATTAGTCACTAAAATTTAGGAAAGTGCACTCCTAACTCAGACCTTGCTATAATTAACTCTTATATAATTTCGAGTCATATTCAATAGGGATTTTATTGAATTTTTTTAGACATAGAAATCCGAAGGTATTCAATCCGGAATTCAAATGGAGGTTAAGAGGGTTAAAAAAAAATACAAAATTCAATAAGTTCAAGTTATTCATCATATTCAAGCTCTAGATCATTTTGCTCTAGAACTAGATATGCAAGAACATCAAATCCTTAGATTATTCTTCGATTGTTCTTGTGTTTAGAGACTACCCCATCATCCCAAGATTGACTCAAATCCATATCAAAAGCCTATTCAACCATGATCATATTCTTGTAAAGAGATACTCATAGTTAAATATTCCTTCAACACTCAAACTTGAGTGAGTATTAAGATTGTGTTTAGTGTTGAATTGATTGTTGGAGAATTGTGTATCTTTCAAGTGTCAGGAAGTGTCAGGGTTGAAGATTAGACTTGTTCGTTGTAAAACTTATTACTTTAGCTCTCAAGTTGTAAGAAGCTAAGCCACTTCCCTTGGACGTAGAAAACAAAGAATATTCATTGAAAAAATCAACCATATTGAATAACTATAATTATGCGTCTACTTATGTTTTACTTTCTATAAATTTGTTATGTATAATCTTGAACTAAAATTTATAGAACCTATTTATGGCACAAACACCTCATTGTGTGTGTATGTGTGAGTGTTCATTAATAAGGATATAGGTAAAGAATGTCCATAATATCTAAAAAAACACTTTGGTTTCCTTTTTAAATTATTGATTTACATAAAATTATGATAATTTTTAATTTTTTTACTGAAGTCCACATTTTATTTCAGCATTTATGTGTCACTATAAAAATATTACTTTCTTTGTCTACGACATATGTGATATGTGTTTTTTATTAAAAAGTTCGTTGATGAATTTTGGCTTTATGATTAAATAGCTTTGAATGTGAATTTTATAATTACATCATAATTTTAATTACGTTATGTATATGTTTATGGAAGAATGTTATGTTACTTGTATTTTTGTTAGCTTTATCTCCATCATACAATTGAGTGTATTCTACTGATAGAAAGGAAACGGTCAGATTAAAATGTACTAAAAAATTATGTCACACATAGCGTTCTCATTTTTATTTTATTTTTATCAAAGAGAACACATTCGTATTCTTTTTAAAGGTTAATGACAAGTATAATACAATAAATATTCCTGTAAAAGTTATGTTGATTACATATATATAAGTGAAATTTTATTATATTTTAATTAACGATGATGATGTACATAATGATTTAACAAATATGGATAGACCCTTATTATTTGTTGCCGAGACAACATCAAGATATTAATTTATTTTATTTTTTTAATTTAAGTTATCTATAGTGCTTCTTTTTTCTTTGGTGGTTAAGTTATTATAAGTTTTTGAGAAATGAAAGAAGTAATATTAGTGAATCAACGTAATAGCAAGCATTAGTGATAAAATTCACAAAAAATAATATTATAAGTTAGAAATATAAATTTTAAAATAGAGGTAAAATGTGCAACGCACGTTACGTTTACTAGTAATATTTAAACATGTATCATCCAAAAATATGTTAAATATTATGTGTGTGTTTGTGTGACTGGAAGTAGCTAGTTGGCGGACGTGAAAACGAATAACACAAACAATAAGTACATATGCAGAGAGCAAGCAAATGTAGAAATACGAACAATGGGCAGCATTTACCATCATAAGCTTGCTTGCATACATCAACCAAACGAGAACCGATCCCCTTCCCGTAATATTCCCAGTCTATTGGTTCTGGTTCCTGCAATTTTAAATAAGAATTCAAGTTTTAACATAGTCCTTAAGGTGCCAGGGTACATTTTCACTACAGGAGGTAAGATAGGTAGTTGATGGAATAGCTCAAAAGCGTGAAAAACAAACTAACAACTTTAATGAGCTGTAAAGCTATATTTAATCCTAGCCATCTATCTAGCAAAAACTGATCCAACGGATACGATATAAAGTTCAGAAATAAACCAACTAAAATACGTGGAAAATATCCAAATAACCATAGCATGAAAATGCATGAATTACTTTTCTCTACACCCCCCTCAAGGTGGATGTAATGGAGATCTAGCACCGCCAGCTTGGACAGAAGAGCACGTTCTTATTGATGAATTCAGTTAGGGCTGGCAATTTGTGCGTGTCGGGTTGTTATCGTGTTGACCTGATAGTGACACGAACCTGTTAAGCCCAAACATGAACACGACCCGTTAAAGATTTTATAAACCTGAACACGAACACGAATTGAATTAGCCAAACCTGAACACGACTCGAGCTCGACACGAACCAACTCGAACCCGACACGAAATCAAGTTATAAAATAAGGGAAGCGGGTAAATGTAAAGATTGTGAAGTAACCCGAATCAGGAGTAATTTATTAGTAAAAAATAATAAATTAATTAAATATTTATATTAACAGGTTACCTGAACCCGACACGAACCCAACCCGAACCCGACACGAAATTTTCAGGTCCTTATTGTGTCGACCTATTAGTGACACGAACCCAATAAACCTCGACTCAAACCCATTAATTTCGTGCGTGTTCGTGTCGGATTATTGTGTCGTGTCAAAAATTGCCACCCCTAAATTCAGTGCCATGGTCTGTCCTAAAGACCTTAATCTTCTTGTCAAACTGAGTTGATATCATCTGAACAAAACCAGCAAGTACAGTATTGACTTGATCTTTGGACTGTAAGAGAAAAGTCCATATCATTCTACTGAAATCTTCAACAAGAGTTAGTACATAATTCACATGGCAAATATTTTCTTGAGTGTAGGGCCCCCAGATGTCCCCATGAACCATTTAAAAAAGAGACTATGTTCTTCTGTTCAGAGTGGGGAAGTTCTCTCTAGCATGCTTAGCTTTGATGCGAATTTCACAATTTTCTATAACCTTGACTGCCTCATCAAAAATTTTACCTCTGGGAATGTGCATATGTTGCATAGCAGTAATAGATGGGTGTCCCATAAAAATATGTCAATCCTGAAGACTCATGTCTCTGGGATTGAAGAAACTGATGAGGTGATTCTCACTAATAGCATCCATAATTTAAAGATTGCTCTTCATCCTTCCCACTCCAACAAGCAGGGTCGGTCCAACAAAAAATGAGGCCTGAGGCAACACATTATATACATATAGGGTAATTATAAACATAGCCCAAAAATTACTCTTCATAGCCCCTTAGTAATTATAAATATCAAAAGTACTTTTATGCCCTCATAGTCATAGCCCCTGAATCGTTTCTTTTCTCGGTGGATTGAAGACTGAAATTTCTCAGTGTACATCGCTCTTTTCCTCTATGAAATTGTTGTTTCGGCAGTTACTTGAGAATTAAATTCAAATCTCGTTATTTTTTCAACCACCAAAATTCTTTAAATTAATCAATTGTTTCAACGATTAATTCTCCGATAGCAAAGCTCTTAATTCAACGAATTTAACCGGCATATTGCGCCTGCCGCCGATGAATTATAGGACTTCTTGTAGGAGAAAGCAAACCAAAAGATGCCCAATAATATACGTAATTCAAACTTATTCTTTTCCAGTTCAATTTAAAAAATTTCACTTGTATACTTCTTCATCGATTTACTAGGACAAAATTGACAGTAAGAGATGACGACCATCGGTTTTTTCCTCAAAAACCTATCGAAGTTGACAATTTTGAATTCATTTTTTATGTTTAAAACATCGAAATATTTATTCAGTATAATGTGAGTCTCTTTTGAAAGGGCTATGGAAGAAATGGAGATTTAATGATACGTTATTTTTATTATTTAGGTTTGTCGTTGGGCTTAGCCCGTTTAATTATTTGGGTCGTTCTTTTCGGGTTTTCTTGTTGATTCTTTCCCGAATCGTAGGTCGAATCAACCCTAGGTATTTAGTATAAATAGGTGGATTGTATCTTATTTTCATTATCAAGAAATACAATACAAAACCCTATTTTATTTAGCCGTTTTTTCCTTTCCTTTACTTTCTCGTAATCTGGCGTGAACGACGAGCAAAGATCTCGCGTCTGCCCTTGTATCGTTTATTTTTTTTCGTTTCTTGATAGAGGAAATCTCCCCAACCTCTATCAATTGGTGCTTTCATTAAGAGGTTTCGGAACGGGGCTTCTCTGGAGGTATCAAATTTATCCTTTAATTTTTGTTAAAAAAAAAAAAAAAGAAGGGGAAATCGGATTGTTTCTACATTCGATTGGTTGGTTTTGTTGGATTTTGGTTGATTTATCATTTAATTTTGGTTGAATTTCGGAGTATGAATCCTAATTTTGGTGGGATGTCGTCATCGCCGTTTGTGTCTTCAACGATTCCACCACCATCGACGACGTCGGTTTCGAATTCCATCTCGGTGGACACCCTTATCACAGTGTTGCAGCGCATAGAGGCTCGTCTCGACGCATCGGAGCAGAGTTGGACAGCACAGCACGCCTACCCTCGGTCCGAACCCGAATTCGATCCGATATTGGGCGGGCCACTCACTTCGTGGGATCTCCCGAGGCCTCGTATTGCTCCGGAAAGTTGCAGCAACCCTTCAGATTGGAACTATTCGGATCCGTATGCTTACGATCCGCCATTCGGCCGACCACTCACTTCGTGGGATCTTCCAAGGCCTCGTATTGAGAGCTATGGAGGCGGAGGATCATCACAGTACGAGTATGGAGCGAGCGGAAACCACGAAGGTGGAAGCTACTCGCCATATTCGAACTATGGAGGAGGATACTCGGGTGGTCGTTATGTAAACGAGCCTAACCCGTATGTGTCGCCACCTCCTCCTCCGCGGGAAGGCTACTATGTGTCGGCTCCTCAGCCAAATCCGCCGTCGTATACTCACCCTCAGCAATCATGGGGATTGCCATGGTCTCGAACCGCTCCCGACTCTCTCCACATCATATCCGACTACGACCTCTCCTCTATGCATGTTCATGGCACGATTGTGGCGATGGAGGAGAAAGGAGTTAACTTGGGGGCTTGTGCCGAGGGTGAGGCGGGGGTCGATGATGGAGTGGTTGCGCCGGTTTCTGATGAACCGGTTGGGAGTGAGAAAGATGATGCGCTGAACCCGGAGATGGAAGAAGTTGGTGAAGAGAAGGGCGATTTCGTGGCCAATGATTCGGAAGTTGGGGTAAAGCTTTCGAATGATAGCAATGGCTCCCTTGATTCGAAAGTGGCAGAAAAGGAGGGTGATGTCAACAGCGTCGTCCAAAGCTCTGCCGCCGTCATTCACGACGATGAGCGCGAGAAGAACTTAGAATTCACAGATGAGTTGATGGCCTGTGGTTTAGTCGTGAAGGAGGGCGATGACTTTGTCCTTGAGTGGGCTTATGCTTACTCTCATTTTGGATGGGCCTTTTTGCTCCAAGCCCAAGAGGGGGCTGTTTTGTTTGGCCTTATACCAAATAAAAAGAGTGAAGTCGGCTCAGGAGAAAAATGGCTGAAATTACGAGAAGTTTCCCGACGCTCGATTATTTTTGGCATCTACGCGCTTGAGGAAGTATACAAGGATTTATTGAATCTCCACCTTGAGGACAAGGTGATTCTCAAGGGTGGGGGAGTTGATACGTTATTTTTATTATTTAGGTTTGTCGTTGGGCTTAGCCCGTTTAATTATTTGGGTCGTTCTTTTCGGATTTTCTTGTTGATTCTTTCCTGAATCGTAGGTCGAATCAACCCTAGGTATTTAGTATAAATAGGTGGATTGTATCTTATTTTCATTATCAAGAAATACAATACAAAACCCTATTTTATTTAGCCGTTTTTTCCTTTCCTTTACTTTCTCGTAATTTGGCGTGAACGACGAGCAAAGATCTCGCGTCTGCCCTTGTATCGTTTATTTTTTTTCGTTTCTTGATAGAGGAAATCGCCCCAACCTCTATCATTGAAAGATTTGATAGTACCATCATCGGAGTCGTGGAGGGGAGTCACTGTGAGAAAAAATATCTGAGAAGGAAAAACAATTAAAAAAAAAAAAAACCGGCTATGGGGAGAAGATGGATTTGGGGGCTATGAGGGCATAAGAGTACTTTTTGTATTATTTAATTATTATAACAATTGAGGGGCTATGAAGAGTAATTTGAGGGCTGTGTTTAGAATTACCCTTACATATATGAGAAAAATATATTTATTTAAATATATTTTATATTTTCGTCTATAAAAATTAAAAAATTACTCGCTTTTGTATTGTGTGTTTAATAGAAATAATATTAGATTTAACTTTAGTGCACATAAAAGGAAGATAATATGTTGTTGAAATTTAATTTATATTTCATCGTTCAAATCTTTTTTCGAGTGATTGTTACTATATAACAAAAGATATAATTATATATATGATGTTTACATGCAAATATGATTTATACACACACTTTAGATTTGTATTGGATTTTCTTTTTGTGAAATAATGTAAAACCAAAAAAAAAAGTACAAAAAAAATGAAGGAACAAACAAAAAAAATTTAAATTTTAAATAAAAAATAAGATTGTTCTGAGAGGAGGAGGTATTGAACCCTGGTCAAAAAGTTCAAAAAGGAGGTCTCAACCATCAAGCCAACCTACCTAAATATATTACCAGATGTAGTTAAATAGTACTATACACATATAGAAACTGTATCGGCCGGCAAAAATTGGGGGCTTCTTTTTTCCGGTGGCCTGAGGCGGCCGCCTGAGTCGCCTCATGGTCGGACCGGCCCTGCCAACAAGATGGTCTGTGTGCATTCTCTGAAAAGTACAATGAGTGGGAAAGAATGTATACCTGATGTTCAAGCATTTAATGTCACATCCCAGTTCCCGAGGGAAGGCACGTGTGCCGGGACGTGGCAAGGGGTTGGAAATAAGAAGCGGGGATAGAAAGGGGCCTACTTTCTTAGGATAATTAATCATATTATTAATGAGTTTATTTAATTAATTATGGGATCGGGACACACAACACGAATCACGGGGTAGGCAAACCATACTGCCCGTGTCGGTCGGCCCTGTCTGAATACCCATAGACTTTAAATAAAATACGGGATCGGGACGCTCGGCTCAAATATGGGGTCGCCTGAGCTAAACAACCCATAATGGCCGGCTTGTGTCTGAATACCCGTAACTAAAATAAATATATATAATATATTCTTATAACGAGACTCAGGTATAGCGTAGAGATTTTATTTCAAAACCTGAAATTTAACTAGGAAGCCAAGTACATTGCAGGATCGTTACTAGTGACCACTTTAACTATAAGCGTAGCAGAAGCTCTATTCTTAAATAGCACAACAACAATCCTCTTCAGCCACGTCTGCTCCACCAGCTCCTTAATCTGCAAAACATTTGGAAAGGAATTGCAGGGCTGAGTACTAATGCACTCAGTGGGCTTGTGCCGAAAACATTTATCATAAAAGGATATCCATGATAATAAAGCATACATAGAAGAGTTTTACAAATCATATAACTTCCATGCACACCTAAACCCATTTTCGTTGATTGCGATGCAGATTACCACGTTACTCTTATACCGATCCCGGGACGTACCACTGCCGGATCCCTTTTCATGGTGGAGCCATAGTTTGGAGATAATGGAGTATTTCATCCACTAGTTCCCCCCTCGAGTTAGAATCAATTGGTGATCAACCCAATGATATCTAACAGTGCGCACAGCCCCTCGATTAGTGTGTTAGACCAACCGAAAGACCCGATCGTAAATATAAGAGCCTTAAACATGTAATCACGCATCAAAACATTTTTCATGGAATATCCCACATTTTAGAGCTTACTAACTCAAAATAATATTTTGAAAGAGAAACCCCACCTTAATTCTAAATCTCTCAATGTCGTGAACGAAGAGTGATATGGAAGCTTGACTCCTATGATTTTCTGGAAGGGGTAACGCAGAGCAACTTATTTGTAATTAGTAGAACTGGAAGTCGAGATGGATGGGTTTTGAAGCTAGGTTATTCAAGAAGAAATACTCGTATTCCTCTATTTATAGAAGAAGATTTACTAGGTTAGCTTTGCTTAGTCATATCTAGACTACATTAATCATCAACCTACACTTATTTAGAGAAGGACACGTATGCTATTGTTGTATGAAAATTGGCCACCCATTACATTTATGTATATGTGATATTTAACTACTAATCATGCATGCGTAAATATGCATGGCTATGCTTCAATCTATTACTTCCTATGCATGCAAATTAGTATACATTATAAAATCATGTATACACATTTATTTTGCATGGAAAATACTCCCATGCATGTAACTAGTTACGTGCACCTAAACTATTGATTTTCTTTCGAGAATTATTTTAACTAATTAATTTAATACCAAAATTTGGGTTACTACATTTAATCAGTTTAGCAACAAATATAAGATTTTGGGTGAAACCAGGTGCATACAAAACTTCATCCAGCACAATATCCTTGTTCACTTTAGCCTTCCCTGAATAAGCAACAGTCCTAGAGGATCCATCAGGGAGGTATATAACTGTGGGAACATCAAGCTTATATGTAGTGTATAACAACTCAGGGTTAGCACAAATATGTGTGCTAGCCCCTGAATCAACTATCCATTATGCCTTGTCCATACTAGGCAATACAGAGAATGCAAAATGACCTTCAAAAGGATTAGATCTTTTTCCTGGATCCTGAATCATATTAGCATCCACTTTATTTGAAGCCTTTCCTGGTTGTTGCTGCAAGAATTGTCCCATACATTTTGCAATCTCTGTCTGTATCATTTTGCTTATGTCCTGACCACTGTCCCTTTGCCCAGATCTATCTGGTGAGACCTCTATTTCATTCCCAGCTTCAACAAAATTTGCTCTGTTATGTCCCTGTCCTTCTTTAAGCTTTTTGTACCATTCTGGAATTCCATGTAGCTTGAAGCACTCATCTGCTTCATGTCCCATTTCCTGGCAGTGTGAGCATTTTTGTTTCCTCTTATCTTCTTTAATGATTCTTCTCTTGAAAGGACCACCTCCTGGTTTCTGGTATTGCTGTTTCTGATAGGGAGGTTTAGCTCCATACTGCTGTTGTGCAGTTCCATAAGTCATTTGGGCAGCTCCATAATTCACTTTCTGAGCATTCATAGTCATTAAATTCCTATTATCTCCACTTTGCTCATTCAAACGTTTTTGATCTTCAACTTGGACCAGCGTAGAATATGTTTGATCCAAGTTAGGCAGAGGTTTCAACAACATAATCTGTGTCTTTGTTGAGTCATAGACCTCATTTAATCCCACCAAAAATGCTACCAGTCTGATTTGTTCTGATTTGTTCTTCTCTTTGCATAGATTTCTTCTTAGCATTACACACATAGTCTAAAGGTGGAAGAAGCATGTCTATTTCATCCCACATGGCATTAAGCTGGTTAAAATACAGAGAAACTGACAAATTTCCCTGCCTAAAAGCATAGATGTCTCTCTGTAATTTAAGGATATTTGGTCCATTACTCCCACCAAAACGTTGATTCAACGCACACCATAACTTATATGTATTGTCTATGTGTGAGAAGGCATCAACAAGATCTTTAGAAATAGAGTTGCAAATCCATGTCGACACAATGTAATCGACCTTAAGCCATCTCTTATAATAAGGAGAATCAGAATCGGGTTCGAAAAAAGTACCATCCAAGAGCTCCAGCTTGCTCCTTGCAGCTAGAGCACGTTTGATCGACTTGCTCCAGTTGAGAAAATTTGTTCCCGTAAGTTGTCCTGAAATAAGCTGCATCCCCACATGATCTGTATCCGGGAGATTAAGAATTTCTTGGATCTGAGCTTCAGTAAGCCCAGAATCAGCATCCTTCTTTGGATCATCCTTCTCTTCCTTTTTTGGTTTGATCTTTCTGGGCGAAAGATCACCTACATCTTCATTCGCCATATCCGCCCACGATTGTTGAAAGAATTTAGCCATTAACTAGAAGAACACAACAACCTGGCTCTGATACCATGTTGAGGGAGAGTATTTCGATAAAACAGTAGAAATTTTCATTGCTTCATTCTCAAGCTATGGCTCAAAATATCTCAGTATCTATACTCTCCTCTCTCTCCTAGCTCAAAAGCGTGAAAAACAAACTAACAACTTTAATGAGCTGTAAAGCTATATTTAATCCTAGCCATCTATAGCAAGAACAGATCCAACGGATACGATATAAAGCTAAAAAATAAACCAACTAAAATACGTGGAAAATATCCAAATAACCATTGCATGAAAACGCATGAATTACTATTCTCTACATACTTCAATAGACTTCGTTTCCTAATTAGGATGTTCCATTTTAATTGATTTATTTCCTAAAATGAAAAATACTTCATAGTAATAAATATTGAAATTTGTAAGAGATAAAAATCCTAGATTTGAATTTGTTAACCATATTTTTATTAATAAAAATTTAAAGTGTTAAAAATAATTATAAATTCTAATTGCGTGTAATCCCACAAAATAATTCTAAAATTAAACTAAAATATTATGAATGTAAATTTTTCTAAAAGAAAATGCATGATACTAATTGAAAATTTTATATATGGTATACGATTGGAAGACGAAAGTTGGGACGAAGGGTCCGACGTTGCAATTCTAAGTTCGTATGAAAATTAAGTTAAATAATAAATGAAAAATCAATTAAAGGGTATATTCGCACCATTAACTTGGAAATTTGGATATTGATGCCCCTAAAAAATATACTTTAAGGATATATTTGCACCTCATAGTAAAGTTTAAGAGCATTTTTACACCTTATCCCTAGCGGCTAGCAGTTACAACTTTCCTTTTTTATAATTGAGACCGATTTCTTTATATACAGAAGATCAAGGGGTGGTTGAGTGACTTGTTTGTATAGGTCTAAGCTTATTACATATGCCTTCTTAAATGTTGTTTATCGCCTCTATAAAGTTTGCAAGCTAGTAGTATTGTACAAGGACGGGTTTTTTACCCCAAAAATAGTGACTGTAATTTCTCTCACGATTAAAAGAAAAATAAAAATAAAAAATCAAGTCATTACCCATTATGAAAACTCATATTTTTACGCTATATAAACGTCTTACCTGATATTACTCCATATATCTCATTTAATTATTCACTACAAAATCGACACAATAACCAATGCAGTTAAATGAGACATTCCAATAAATAAAATATGGGCAATTAGGGTGGGACGGAGGGAGTAATTTATTAAAACTCGGGCTTATCGTTTATACTAATAATTATTTTACATGTATTGAATTTGAGAGAGGGACACAAGCAACTCATCGTGTTTGAGACCATGGAATATACAAATAATGTCAAAAAATTTAATAAAAATACAACTTGCATTTGCCCCCTCATCAAAAAAATAATTAGGCCTTCTCATCTCATGTGCATTTGGACGAAAGTTCCTTCTTCAATTCCTAACCATCTCTAATGATAGTTTAAACCTATCTTATTATACAACTATTGTAGATAGAATTTGTGGCCGTTATTGTAATGTTCGAAGATGAGCGAGAAAAAAATAAAATAAAATAAAAAACAACAGTATACAATGTCCAGTTCGTTAGCTCGTATTAATCACCTGTAAAATCTTCTCCACAGGGAAAAATAATAATAATAATAAAAATAAAAAATAAAAAAAATTCAGATAAGCATCTTACAAAAACCTTGCTTATCCATCAATATCTGTAGAAAAATCAGTTGCTGCTGCTGTTATGCATCTCTACGGTCTCACCAACAAATTGCCAAAAAAATCACTAGCTCCAGTCACGGCAACCGCCACACCTCCAGCCATCTTCATGATATGAAGATTCATACCAAGGCGAGCAGTTTTTATGAATCGTTACACGACAAATCTGGCAGCAAAGATCGGTCCGTGGTTCGGATTTTGTACAATACTTACATGCTACTACTCTCTGCACAGATTTTTCTGCAGAAGTCATCAGTTTTTCATGATCATGAGACACTGAAGAAGAAATACTCATATTTTCTGTTGCACTTTCAAGTGGCCTTTCACTATTCACACGAGAACTGGTATCAGATTCAAGATCAGTCCGATCTGTAGAAGCCAACTGTTGCACTCGAGAGGGAAACGAATCCTGCACTGGGATCAAAGGATTTGGCTCCACAGAGTTGGTAACTAATGTGGTACCATCCCTCGTACATCTCATCATAGGCATATGGTTGACGCCATTTTCTTCAAAAGACGAATATGCTTCAAACCGGGCAGCTAGTGGACAACTCCTCAGTTGCAACTTCCTGGGCCAAGGATCAGTTACATTTGCACCTTTCGACATACTATTCTCTTCGGACCTTCCCTCGGTGCATTGCTTAGCCTCATGAAGAGAAATACAAAGAGGATTATTTACTGCTGCTAACGAAGATACATTAACAACTTCAGGATTACTGGGTACTTTAGAAGCAGGTGGGGCTTCCTTATGATGATGCGGGGTCATCTCCAGCTTTGAAGACAGCAGTTGCTCTATATGGTCCCTTAGTGCATTCCTTTTCAATAGATTTGAGTAAGGACACACGGGAGATTTGATCCTCCGACACTTGCAGCACTTAAATCCTATCAGAGAGAAGACCTTCGACTCATCCAACTCTAGCGCATCAGCATGAAACCAATCTGTCATGGGCACAAGGCAACAAACATTAGTAACTACTGAGGAGAGTTAACAACAAACAAAAAGGAATTGAGAAACACTAATAATATGATATGAGGATTTTATATACTTTTGTCTTACGTTTGCATGTTTCACAGCGAATATACATTAGATCACCATTGTATGGCTGATCACAAAGACGGCAAACAGGTTTCACCAATCCCGTATCCTTGTTGCCACGCAGAAGAATGTTTCTTAATCTGAAGTCAAAGCCAGTTTCATCACCCATGTTCTTCCTCCATCTAAGACCCCAATTTGATTTAATATTTTTCTTTGTAACAGCAGAAGAATTTATTGATTTCACTTTAGAGGAATGCTCCAAAGCTCCAAAAGATGTTGGTGATCCTTTATAGCATACAAAGTTTGACTCCCTAGTAATAGCTGGTTTAGGGACGTAGTGTCCTTGAGGGATCAATGAAGTTGCAGGAGATCCATTGCTGCTATCAACTCGAGTAGCTGCCAGAGTTCCATTGATGTTATCAACTCGAGTAGCCGCCTGAGTTCCAATATTCCTGTTATCAACTTGGGTAGCTGCCTGAGTTCCACCGCTGCTATCAACTTGAGTAGTTGCCTGAGTTCCATTGTTGTTATCAACTCGAGCAGCAGCCCGAGTGTCGCAGCATAGCATGCAGATGACTACAAAGCCACCATCCTCGCTTATATTAACTGTTAAACCGGTGGCGCATTGCTGATGACAAAATCCTGCCAAATGGGGAATATTTAAGCATTTTATGAGTTACCATATATAATAAGATTTGTCACAAGAAACTTTTTTGGGCACAGAGAAAATGATCTGATGAGTAAGAGAATCTGAATAATGAATGGTATGGTGTTATCAAATATTATATAGTTTGTCCATCAATAAAGAACTTTTTAGTGATCTTTGGATTTAACAGAGAGGTCAAATAGCTTAGCATTGCAGTAATCATCTCAATGTTTTCAACCCCTAAGTGCACCGGTATTCGTTTCTTCGTAGCGAGAGAGAATATGTTTATCTTCATGGATAGCAGCATCAACCCACACAGTAATTTAAGGTAAACAGATTTGGCCATATATAAAGAAGACAATTTATCGATGAATACCTTGACATGCATGGCACTTTGCAGCATTCCTGGAAACACCAAATATCCATATGTTACTAGTTAACAAAAGGACGGAGAGAAGTGAAATGAAAAGAAACATGGAAAAATACTGGACTAAAATACCTATAGAAGACCTCTTGATGACATGAACAGCAGTTCCTGACCGGGTTGCCTAGCTCCGAAAAGAGAACAGAGAATATATTTTCACGAGAAGCCTTCAACTGTCTTCTCTGCAGTTTGGATAACACATGCACGATAGTTGGTTTCTTTATTTTTTGTTCATATTCTTTGATTAGATACAGGGGGATGAAAGTCTCGGAAAACCAGTATCTTTCCTTCCCACCTTCCAGAATTTGCTCCTTTTGTGCTATACTTTTCATAACACGCGATGGCAGGTGTTTTCTATTACCAAACACAACACAGTATCTGACTTCCTGTTCCACTATGTTCTTACCGCAAATAACAGCATCTCTAAACGTCGATGCTTCTTCTGCCTCTGAGCTTTTTCTATAACTGGACATCTGTTCTGGACGACCAATATCACCCCATCTCAAATGTGAATCAAGGTATCTGACCTGATGCAAATGTTTACTAGTGTTATTTATCGTTTTGGGAAAGTAGCATCACAAATTAACTGCTGGAAACATATTTTGCCGTAAGAGTACTGACGCACACGCAAATAAGCAAAATCAAAATGTCAAAATAAAATGGTACCTGAAGTGCAAGATGTGCCACAGTCATACTTCTTTCAACTGAAGAACGCCACACCAGCTGCCTGCTAATTCTGGGGATTTCATCTCCTTCAACATAACGTACACCAGGTATCTTCTTTTTACCACCTGCCATACGTTAACTTATCAGAGAAACATTTTTGAATATACAAAATTACCAGACTAAGCATTAGGCCCTCTAATAACCATGATGGGTGGATGTCAAATGTTACCTTGACGAGCTGGAGTTTTGATAATTGAGCTTGGAAGAATCCCTCTTTGCAAGATATGCTTTGACGTTATACCTCCTCGCCACCAGGTGAAGTTATTTAATTTATTCTGGTTACCATCAGCTACAACTTCTACCATATCGTTTCGCTTCTTGGCTTTCCTACCTGGCCTACATTTCTGAGTTGATCCTGTTGCAACCTTAGAAGCTGAAGATTGAGTAGAAAACCCTTCAACAAGCTTCATCCAATCTCCAGAGAAGGCAATGGAGCGCATATTCTCTTCGAGCTGTGGAAGTGAACATGATTATGCAACTAGAAGCATGAGATATGAAGCAAACAAGTGATAAAATTAACTTCAAAATGCAAAAAGAGGTTCTTGTAATGAAATTTAAAGATCTCATGGTTGTAACTGAGAAACAACGGCCATCAAATAGGAAGAAAATCACGGAAAAATAGCATGCTGGGCACAACAAGAAAAAAGCAGGTGGATACAAGTGAAGCAATGATGCAAGTACCGAATCATAAAAACAGATTCAACATCATACACTGCCAAAAGAACTGACTGTTGAGAAAGATAAGTAAACAGTATTGAGAACATAAACACAACCATATAGAGGACAAATGCTTACTTCGAGCAAAAGGATCTTCATTTTAGAAATAGTGACAGCCTGTTCGAGTTGTCTGCGCCACTGTTTCCTGAAAGACTCATTAAGGAAAGGACCAACAAGTAGGCCACTTAATCTCTCCTCAATGATGGCGATATACATTGCGATGCTCAAAAGTCTCTCATCCCCACTGCTCTTTACAAATCGACCACCAGGATTCAAATTCATTGTCCTTCCAGCAGCATTTGAGGCAGCTGCGTTCAACAAGCATGCTCTCTTGCTCGTCAAAGGAGCCTTACAAGAAAAGCACCAGCTACATCTTTCCCTAGGGACTTCAGCAAGTTTCTTATCCACATTGGGCCAGAAAAATCGCACAGCAGCAGAAGAGAACGCCTTTACTTGAAGAGCGATGCTGATTTTCTGTGGATTATAGAGAGAGTGAGACTCCGAAACTTGACTTTCTTCATGTGAAAGAATGGCCAAGTTAGCAGCTGCAGATGCAGCGTAATCTCCATGTAAATAGTGATTCACGTAACCAGTTATATCAAAGGAAGAGCCATTGTATAAGCACCAATGAGATGGACTTCCACCAGAATTTTCAACTGTTTTATTTAGTTCCTGGCTAACAAGAGATGCCCTGGACTCTAGGGAAGTAGTTCTCAGAGAACTAATATTGATGCTTCTTGTGGAAACAGAATCAGTCATATCTGAGTTGCTCAGTTGGCTTGATCCACAAGGATTAGTAAGCTGATCGTTGAAACTACTAAATGAAGCATGCCTGTTCATCGTGGATTTCACGATCTCACAATATTGTCTTTCAGAATCTGCATGACAATCAGATATAGTTGCAGTATCAAAGGAGTTATCACTTGAAACGGGCTGTTGAGCACAGTTTTTGACAAAAGAACCAGCTGTTTCAGCAGAAGTACTAGTGGCACAAATTTCATGATTTTTAACTTCAGTCATCTCAAGGACTTTGACTTGCATATCAACCACCTGTGTAGTGCACATACTACTTCCCTCCTTGTTCGCTAGTTCTATACCAATTCCAGATTTCTCATTGGTTGGTAAAACATCTGCAGATAATTCCCAAAATTGCATTATCCTCGAGCATATTTCTGAATACGAAAATGCATTATCTGGATTTTCATAGAGAGCAATGAGGACTCCAGGAATGTGGTGTCTGTTATAGTATCTCGAACAGCTTTGAGAATCAATTGAGATCTTCATTCTGAAATTTAACACGGAGAAACAATTATAGTTATAATCCCAAAGAGAGAGAGAGAAAGAAAAGAGAACACGACCCAAATGAAAACCTTAATAGGAAGACTCGGCTGCATAAGAGCATGAAGTGTAAGTAATAAGATGACAAGAAATTAGATACATACACAAGTAAATGGTCAAAAGAAGCAACAAAGACTTGTTGGTATGGATCGACTCCGAAAACATTGCCTCCCCTCAATGTTGTGCCCCGCAGAATTTTAGGTTCAGTTTCATTGATCTTACACTCAGGACAGAACCATGAACCATTGGGCATCTTGCTCAGTCCTAAGCATCTTGAATGGTAAACCGACGGGCACCCATCACAACAAACTAGAACTCCATCCATACCACAAAGGCGGCATTCATCACCATTGCCATCCTCAACTGCTGTTCCGACTTGGGACTCCATTTGGTGATTATCGAGAGAATTTTCTGTCTGATGCTTTTCAACTATATCCTTGCAGGCCAAAGCTTTGGAGTCTCCATGATGAACTCTTGCAGGTTCACATGTTTCCAGCATTGTGCTTGTATCTATGTCCATTCCAACGTCGGAAGCCTCACGCATATCCACTTCTGCCCTTAGCTCTTCAGTATCCAGGACATCGTCACATAAAACCTGCAATGCGGTTAACTTCTTACCCACAGATAAAGTATGGTAGTCTTTCTCTAGGCAATGTGTATATAACTCTTTCCACTCCTCTCCAGTTTTATAACCCCTCGCCATTAGATAATGAACCAAGTAAACTGGCCAATTCAATGTATCGAGCAAGCTCCAATCCAGGTACCTGGAAACAGCAAACAGCACAGTTAGATTGATCACAAAGTTAACTATAAGTGGCGGCTGGCTCTTAGAAGGGCTTGCACAAAAGATAAGAAAAAAAGGACATCTTTCATCCAACAAATCGAAACAGTAATGGCACAAACGCCAACAGCTAGAGTTGGTGGTTGTTTCAACAATCTATTACTAATTCAAGGGAAAAAAAAGCTACATTGTAATTGTAAGTCACATTCTACAGTAATACTAGGAGAAAATACAGAAATCTAGTCAAGTAACTCCAAAACTAGTAAAACAACAAACGAAAGCCATAGGGAGCATATGGTACGATACGTAGCATGCTTAATCAATTGTTAAATGACAGAGCGAAATTCCGCCACCCCTAAAGATTGACCAGAGCGTGCAACTAGAATTGAGAAAATAAACTTCCACCACTCAGAATTAAGTAAAGAATAGCAAAGTGTTCGAGAAAGTACTTGAGGATTTTCGATTCGAGCTCAGAGCCATCTGAATGGATCTTCTCAAATTGGCGCTTCAGGAAGCACATTAGAGCAACATGAACTGAGTCCAGCAATGTGTTTGCAACAGAGCAATTGAGTGCTCCCACAAAATCATCCAACACAAAAGGGTATAGAAAGAGCCGTACGCTGAATGAACGCAGGAAACTATACACAGACAGAAGATGAGGAACATACTCCTCAGGAACACCAATATTCCCCGAAGAAGGAGGCAATTCCGGTGGCCGAACCGGAAGGAATTTACCGTTCTCCTCTCGAGCGTCACCCTCATCACTGCAATCGTTATGAACTCCAGCCATTCCATCATCAGCATTACAGCAATTAGTCATTCCACTCAATGATGACGAATCAATAGAATTCGTTTTCTTCGAAAAATTAAGATTCGCATCTTTACTCAATAACATTCCGTTCAACGTCTCCTTCCTTTTCGACCATCCATCAGTCAAATCGCCGTCTTCCACCATGAGTGGCTTGATTTTGCTCCTGATCAAATCCTCACAGCGACCATCCTCGTAGTTTATACTGTACAAACCCGATTCATGATTCACAATCCTCCCCAGAAGAACTCCACTCCCCTTGAACTCCTTCCGAACGTATCTCCCAACCAATTCGGATGAGCGTGTCCGCATCACCTTCTCTCTCCCGCCGCCGCCGCCTACCGCCGGAGTTTCCACGTGTTTTGCCTTCCGTTTTCTCCCTCGTCGATTCTCCGACTCAATCAGCGGCGTCTCCATTACTCCTAGCACTAATTGAACTCACTGGGCCCAAAAAGGAACGTAAATCAAATCCTCATTCCTGGATTATGAACACATTACCAATTAAAAATATGCAGATTTTTTTCCAGTTTTAGGATGAACTGATTCAATGTACGAAACTAGCATTCAGAAACAGCATAAACTGTGGAAGAGATTTTCAAATTACTGAGGATTTCTGATTGGAGCAACGTAGGGTTTAAGGAGAGTCCTCTGCCGCCATAAAAACTGTGATATAAAACAGTTTAATTTTCTCAAAAAAAAAAAAAAAAGTTGCCTTTATATCAATGTTTTGAAAAACCGAAGGTTAAACCGGCAAAGTCTTCGATTCATGGTTTTTTCAGGATGGTTCAACCGGCCAAAATTGATAATAATCGAAAAAAATCACAAATAGAAATTAGAACGCTTCATGGTTCAAGCGGATTCTGTTTGATTTTTAGAACACTGCTTTATATTTTCTGAGTGACAGCGACAGAGACTCAGAGTTACTGAGTGGGCGACGTGCCTTGGGAAAGGGTTATAAATGTAAAATACAAACTCAAAAGAAAGATGATTGTTACTCAAAATAAAAAAAAAATTAAAAAAAAAAAAGGAAAAGAAAAGAAAGATGGCGGGAAAATTCACGTACCGCGCACACTTTCCTTCCAATTTACATCAATTCGGCCCCGCCCCTTTCAAGAATCAATTGTAATGAAATTCTAGGGTTTGATAAATCCCCAAATGCTAAAACCCCCAAATTGCCCGCGCGTGGTCTGTCTCCTAGTTACAATCGGTGCAAAACCCACCTTAGATTCTCAGTTACATGTTGTTTGATATCTCCATTCCATCTTCCAATCGCTGGCGGCAGTGATGGGGGGAAACAAGGCCACCGAAGGGATAATTTCGATGGTTCGGTCGATTGTCGGCGGCGAATTCTCCGACATGGACATAATTCGAGCTCTCCACATGGCCAACAATGACCCTACCGCCGCGATTAACATCATCTTCGACACGCCGAGAAGCTTCAGGAAGCCGGAGTTCCCCAAGAAGTCAGAGCCCTCCAAGATCAGCCAGAATACGGAGCTTCCGGTTGTCGAGTCTGTCGTGAAGCAGACCGTTAGTCGGCTAGAAGATTCTGATCGTGTTGCCAGATCGAACGGGGGTTTGAAGAACACGAGCGGAAGCAACCAGTGTGAGGGGAATGCTTGCAGTGAAATTGGAAAATCAGAAGAGATGGGGAGTGAGTGGTGGTTTGTGGGAAGTTGTGAGGTTACTGGGCTGTCCACTTGCAAAGGGAGGACCTTGAACCCTGGTGATGAGGTGAATTTTACTTTCCCTGCTGAGAAAAAAATGGCAGCATCCTCAGCTGGGAAGATTGGGGGTGGGCGAGGTCGCCAGGTGGCCACGTGCTCTGAGATTATAAGGTTTTCTACCAGCGCCTGTGGAGAGGTATTGTGGATTATACTTTCGGTGTACCTGAAATCTCGATTTTGCTAATATATGGATGTTTAAAATTAATAAAAGGAAAGGTTCAATGGCTCATCTTGAGGATTAGTAGCTGCATTTTACTTGTAGCTTGATCCAATATTGATTGAACGATGCAGATTGGCCGTATTCCAAATGAATGGGGCCGATGTCTTTTACCTCTTGTGAGAGATAAGAAGATTTGTGTTAAGGGGTGTTGCAAGTCTGCTCCTCCTGTGCTGGGAATTATGGATTCTGTTATTTTATCTATTAGGTACTTCTGACTTATTAGAAGTTCATATTCAGTTTTAATTTTTTTTTTATTCCTAAATGAATCAACTTTGGGTTTATTGTTCATCGTTCATCGTTCATCGTTATTTAACTACACTGCGAAGTAATCAGTTTACTTTCTTAATTTCTGTAATGGCCGTGTAGCATTTACACAAACAGTTCCATGTTCCAAAAGAGCCAACAGATGTCACTTAAAGCATCCAGTTCTTCAGCAGGGGATTCAATTGTTCACCCCCTTCCAACTTTGTTCAAATTGTTGGGACTTGTTCCTTTCAAGAAGGTGAACTTTCTAATCCTTTACAATGTCAATTTTAGTTTCTTGTGTTTTGTATTTAAATAATCCGATATTCCAATCCATGATGTTTCCCTAGTAAATAGAGGTTTTGTTTTGCCCAACAAATATGTCATGTTGGCTCCGCCTGGAATCTGACTTTTACCTTTGTTTTAGGCAGAATTTACACCAGGAGATCTGTACACAAGGAAAAGGCCTTTGAAATCTGAGGTAGCATAAACAATTCTGGTACTTGTTATTCATGAAGTAAGTATTTATATAATTTAATCTTAAATGAACAGGACAGCTCTTGTCTACCTCCATCAGTTTCACATATTAAGAAGCTTAAGAGTGCATCTTCTGGGGATGAAAATAATGGTGAAAATGAAGAATCAGTTTATGAGAATGACCTTGACAATATTGTAGGCGTAACTGACAGCTCCGAGTTAGAGGTAAGGGTATTCAAATCTCTCTGCTGAATGCTGTCTGTTTGCGGTGCACTCTTTAGGCTTGCATGATTTGATTATGCTATTTTAGGAAATGGAGCCTCCTAGTACCCTACTATGTGAACTTCGCCCCTACCAGAAGCAGGCTCTTAGCTGGATGATTCAGCTGGAGAGGGGACGCTGTGGAGATGAGGCTGCAACAACTATGCACCCATGTTGGGATGCTTATCGGCTTGCCGACAGGTATGTTTTCATGCAAGTTGATCAGTATTTTACCTTTCATGTAATGTGATTTTAATTGTCAGTTGGATTTTTTTGCTTGTAGGAGGGGTTTGGTCATATACATCAATGCATTTTCAGGTGATGCAACAGTTGAATTCCCTAGCACGCTTCAAATGGCTAGAGGAGGAGTACGTAGATACTTTAACTTGGTACTCGTATTTCCTTGTTTGAAGCAAATAACTGAACAGAGTATTCAATTGTAGATTTTGGCAGATTCTATGGGACTCGGGAAGACTATAATGACCATTTCTCTCCTTCTCACGCATTCCGGAAGAGATGGGTCGCTGAGTAGTTCAACTGCCTCCCAATCTCCCAGTGAGAATGTTGAAGCAAGCTCGAATTCAGACAAATCACCAGTACCACAGAAAAAACCTTTGAAATTTGCTGGTTTTGAGAAGCTTATGAAGAAAAAATCCCCACTTGTCGGTGGTGGCAATCTTATTGTGTGCCCCATGACACTCATTGGTCAGTGGAAGGTAAGACTTTTTTTCCACGCTTATGTTGTTGGTATATTAGTGATATCTTCAGGAGTTACAGTGAAACAAGTGACATCCACCTGATTTGATGGAATACAAAGCTCGTGACTTGATTGTATAGCTTTTTTATTTCTTAGACAGAGATTGAAACTCATGCGCAACCTGGGACTTTGTCTGTTTATGTTCATTATGGGCAAAGTAGATCAAAGGATGCAAAAGCTCTTGCACAATGTAATGTTGTATTAACTACCTATGGAGTGCTAGCTTCTGAGTTTTCAATAGAGGTACTCTTTATATCTTGATATATAGGTGATTTTGCCTTTGATCCCCCCCCCCCCCCCCCCTCTTCCCTCATTGGCCGTGTCTTTAGTTCTTAGAAAGTTGCTTCTATGTACCCGGTACCCCTACTTATCATCTTCTTTTTGAAGGGCGCTGATGACAATGGGGGATTATTTTCAGTTCGATGGTTCAGAGTGGTGCTTGATGAGGCGCATACTATAAAATCACCAAAAAGCCAAATTTCAATGGCCGCTGCTGCTCTTGCTGCTGATCGTCGATGGTGCCTTACTGGGACACCTATCCAGGTGAATGGTTATTCCTGCTTGTTGGTACCACTACATGCTTAGTAAACAATATCAATGTAATATATTTACATCTCATTTTCCTCTTTTTTCTTGGTTTCTTATGTTGCTCAAGTTCTTTTGACATCTCATATCTTGTGATTGTAATGTTAAATGATTTTGCACTGCTATTATGGCATGCTGCTGCTGATTATAAGTTACATTCTAGAAGTTGTGAAATCATCCTTTATAATTAGAGTATCTTTAATGCTTCGATGTAGATTATATTTTCTGCAGTAAGCCTTTATATTACTCGGTAAGGTTACTTCTATCAGTTCTCTTACTTTTTCAATCTAGTAATACATCGGCCTGTGATAAAAATTTCTTGTAACAGAACAGCCTGGAGGATGTATATAGTCTTCTTCGATTTTTAAAGATTGAACCATGGGGAAGCTGGGCTTGGTAGGTCTTTTATCTTTCAAATTGTGGTAATAATTTGAGTTCTAAATGTTACTGTTTCTGAGAGTCGCTTTTTGGTCATTTGTTTCTTGACTTTCTTCAAACAACTTTCCAGATAATTTAGATTATATATGACTAGTTTCTTTGTCTACTTATCTCTTTCTTTTTTAGTATTCCTGTAACCCAATAATGGCAGTAAATAATTCTAGTGCTCTAAATATTACTGTTTCGGAGAGTCACTTTTTGCTCATTTGTTTCAACACACAACTTTCCAGATAATTGAGATTATATATGACTTGTTTCCTTGTCTACTCTCTTTCTATTTCTAATGTTCCTGTAACCCAATAATGTGTCGTGCTTCTGTAAAAAGTACAAATTGAAGAAATTGAAAACCATGTATGTGAGAAATACTTCATCTCTGCTATTTGTGCCTTTCCAACTCTATAACGGTGAATCGTAACTGGGCCCAAGTCTCTTGTCCTGGTACTGCAACTGATTAATTTGCTTTACATTTTATTTTTCAAGATTAAATATAGGCATGCATGATTTTAAAGTACTTTGCATGTTTTATGATGCTAATGATCTAACGATGTTGTAAGCATTGCTCTTAAGCTGTATTATTTTTTGGCTTACGTGTTAGTTGTTACTAGTCAATTCTCGATAGAGTCAACAATGTACCATGGTGATAAGCACGCTTCTACTCAATTTCAGGTGGAATAAGCTCGTCCAGAAACCTTTTGAAGAGGGTGATGAGAGGGGATTAAAGTTGGTTCAATCTATCCTAAAGTCGATCATGCTAAGAAGAACCAAGTCTAGCACAGACAGAGAAGGCAGGTGGGTGCTCTAAAGTTGTTGTATTTGAGTTGTTTCTTTGTTTTTGTATTTTGTACAATGCAGTTGTCTTGGGTTTCTATTATAACTATTCGTCTACAGGCCAATTTTAGTTCTGCCACCTGCGGATATTCAAGTAGTCTATTGCAATCTGACTGAAACGGAGAAAGATTTTTATGAAGCATTGTTTAAGAAATCCAAGGTTATACATCTGTATGTCCTTCGTTTAAAAGTCAGATTTGGTATTACTGCATGTCTTACATTTCGTTTATGCATCAAATAGGTGAAATTTGATCAATTTGTGGAGCAAGGACGAGTTCTGCACAACTATGCTTCTATTTTGGAGTTGCTTTTACGGCTTCGTCAATGCTGTGACCATCCATTCCTTGTCATGAGGTGAAGATATTTTATTGTGTCCTGGCCTGGCCTCCTGGGATCTTCAGTCAAATTGATCATTTTTTTATCAGTCATCTTAGATTATTTCGGAAATCATATCTATTTGATAAATGGCAACCATCACCATTAAGCTCCTGTGACAAATAATATTGGAATGCTCTGCATTTCAAGGTTTCATTCTGATTCTTTTAAATCATGATTTAGTCCTCAATCTGTTCTTTAGATTTTGTTTAACTCTTGGTTGGGGAAAAGGATGGTGGTTTGACCAAAATATTCAAGTACTTATGCTGGCTAAACAAACTTTGTGTTATGTTAAAATTGCATATGGCTTTTTTCAAAATAGATAAATTTAAGTAAAATTTTATATGGCCTTCTGGAAGTTCCTCAATTTAGCTTATGGATTATTCAAGATGCATTTGTCACCAATCACTGACATGTCTGATGGATTTGCATATATTCTCGTATGCAGTACGCATAAATGTTCACGTGCACTAATCAAAGCTATCACTTGCACATATAAACTTGCTACCTCTTTCCAGATGCATTTTATGCACCTAGACTTATATACACCATTAGTTTCGTTTTAATTTATGTTGTCATTATCAATTTGTTCAGCCGTGGCGACACTCAAGAGTACTCTGATTTGAATAAACTGGCACGGCGGTTCCTGAGGGATGGTCCAGACAATGTGAATGGGCAAACTAAAGATACACCTTCACGTGCTTATATTCAGGAAGTTGTGGATGAGTTAAGCAAAGGGGAAGAAGGAGAATGCCCTATATGTTTGGAAGTTTTTGAAGATGCAGTATTGACACCTTGTGCTCATAGACTGTGCCGAGAGTGTCTTTTGTCGAGCTGGAGAAACTCCACATCTGGCCTTTGTCCAGTCTGTAGGTATTAATACATTCTTTCTTTATCAATTCTATATGAAGAGAACTTAGTAGTCCAAAAGAGGCTAATATAGGTGAACAGTGAACTACATGTTTAATAGCTCAGAATATTTCTTTGGGGAATGAAGTGGTACTAATGTGTAGCTTTGACTATTTTACAGGAAGACTATTAGCAAGCAAGAGCTGATTACTGCCCCAACCGATAGTCGCTTCCGGGTTGATGTTGACAAGAACTGGGTGGAATCCTCAAAAGTTTCTGCTCTTATGAATGAATTAGGAAATTTGGAGTCTGCAGGCTCAAAAAGCATCGTCTTCAGTCAGTGGACTGCCTTTTTGGATCTTTTGCAAATCCCTCTTTCTAGGTAACATTTCTCCCCCTTTCTCGCATTCCAGTTTTTTGGTTTCAAATAATAAATTTCATCACCCAGTTGAAAAATGCATCTGTCTGTGGCTTTGCTCTTCCTTAGGAGTCTCAGCATCCAGAATCATTTCTGAACAAGATTTTGACAATATGACCCCCTCTTACAAGTGTTTTTCATGTTATGCATTGCCCTTTACCTTTTCTATCATTCGCATTCATCCATGCTTCTCTTATTTAGATTATATAACTGGTTGGTTTTTTTATAGGAGTAATATTTCATTTCTTCGTTTGGATGGGACACTGAACCAGCAACAGCGAGAAAAAGTAATATTACAATTTTCAGAGGATGGTGGCATAAAGGTGTTTTTTCTATTTCTAATGATTTTTGTAGCAACCTTCTGTACCCTCAAGATAAAGGACCGAGATCAACAAGGTTGCCCCTTCACTTATCTTTTCACAGGTACTACTTATGTCGCTGAAGGCTGGTGGAGTTGGAATAAATCTCACTGCTGCATCTAATGCATTTGTCATGGTAAAATTTCATGAATATTTTGATCCTATAGCCAGATTTCGACATGAATATAGTATTATTAATGTTTTCCGTATGATCCATGATATCAATTGTAAGATCTATTGCAATTATTGTATCTTTTCTGGCCTTCATTTATCTATGTGCAGGATCCATGGTGGAATCCAGCAGTTGAAGAACAAGCAGTCATGCGCATTCATCGAATTGGACAAACTAATAAAGTCGTAATCAAGCGTTTTATTGTGAAGGTATTTTACTGGGCGTTTAAACTGAATCATTATATCTGAAAGTGTTGAAGCTTGTATCAGTTATGGGACAATTGACTTGTGCTAATGTTAAGAATATATAACGTGGCTGGGCAGGGTACGGTTGAGGAGAGAATGGAAGCAGTGCAAGCTAGGAAGCAGAGAATGATATCTGGTGCTCTAACTGATCAAGAAGTGCGAAGTGCTCGATTAGAAGAACTAAAAATGCTCTTCACCTAGACTGCCATATACATCTTTCTCTGTCAAATTCCCAACGACTCTTCTGCAGATTTCCCTACTATTACCCTGGTTAATCGAGGATTATTATTAATGGAAACTAGCCAAGTGGAGGTGATGTTATGTTCCTTCGGAGGACAATAAAGATTCATCGGGAGCTAGTAAGAAGTTGAAGCATTAGACCGGTTGTTAATCTTCAACGGAGTTTGAAGGACAATTTCCGATTTCAGAAAGGAGCTCCGATCACTGTCAATATCATCGCCATCAAACAGGTGAATTTTCATTAATCTAGGGAGCAGGAGAAATAAAGTTATGCTGTGAAGTTAATCTTCTTGATTACCTGTAACATTCTTTCTTACTAATTATATGGAGCAACTTCTCACACATAGTATTTATATAGAATATATATAGATGGTAGATTTCATTCCTGTAACCTGAAATGTAACGAGGTGTAGATAGGCGTTCGACTGCTATTTTTCTCGAGTTTCTGGTTCGTGGAAAATGTAAATCCACGATTGTAACACGTTTGGAATCACTCTGCAACACCGAATGATTCTGGTTGTGATTCGGAGTTCAGATTTTCTATCTGAAAACGATTATTTTGTTAACATATGTGAACATTTATTGTTGTTTTGGAAGAATATTTTTATGATAATTTCTCACAAAATACTATGCAACAACAAAATATACTTTTTAGCTTTTATCGAAAATTGAAGAACATCACTTCAGATATATTTATTAATCTAACTATCTAAGGCTTTATAAAAAATAAATTGTCCCATCTTTACAGGGCTAATACTTCCTCCGTTTCACATGAATAGTCATTTTTCAATTAAACCTCACATATATTTAAAATAGGCGACTACTCCTATGGGATGTATGTAGGGAGTATTATTTTTAAATTAAGTTTCAAAAAATAAAGAAATAAATAAAGAAAATGTTAGGCACGTTAAAGATCTATAATCAAATTTCATGTACGTACACTCTTCACATGCAATATTGATCTTCCAAGTGAAGTTAAAAGCCAATTGGCAAGCATAGGTAAATCTTCTTTTATTATTTTTCTAGTTTTAGGTAAATGTCACCTAATTTTATGTGAATATTCTTTTTCACCTACTTTAACAATTAGTTTTAGCCACTGCTTCGTCTAGGGATGACAACAGGGCGGGCCGGGGCCGGGGCCGGGTATTGCTTTCCCACCCCCGTACCCGCCCCCAAAAATCCCCCTATACCCGCTCCGAAACCCGTTTAAGTTGATGCGGGGACGGGGCGGGGATTACCGGCGAGAAAAGACTACCCGTCGGGTACCCGTTAACATATTTTTCCTTCAATTAAACCCAATTTTTTAATTAATAATTAATCTTTAAATGCTAAATGCTAATATTATTTTAAAATTAATAAAATTTATTTATTTATTAACATTATAATCATAAAAATATTAATTAATGATAATTAATATAAAGGGTTTTCAAATTTTAAATATACATTCAAAGTATAAATATTAAATTTATTATCGGGGCGGGTATGGGGCGGGGATCTGTAAATCCGCCCCCGCCCCAAACCCGCTTCTGGTTTACATTCTCATATCCGTCCCCGACCCCAAACCCAAAAACTTCCCCCCGTCCCCGCCCCATTAGGGTCGGGTACCTGCTGGTACCCGAACTGCGGGTAAATTCGTCATCCCTATGCTTCGTTGCTAAATTAAGCACGTATGGTTAAACAAAAAAAATTGCAATATTTGGATTGTTATTATGCTTAATTAATTATATACGACAATGATTTTGGTAACTAACATTGACATATCCAAAATGGTGAAATCCAGAGATAATTTTTTGGGGATAAAATTAAAAAAATGATTAATTAAGTGTTTAAAAAACCTAACTCTTATTAGTTATTACTCTTATCCTGAGCTGATTTTGGCTGTAATTTTACGCTCTGTTCGTCTTCTCTTTCCAAAAAATCCAGTGAAAATAGTATGAGGTGGATTCGCGCTGCAGTGATTTTGGGAAGATTTCTCTCCAATTCTTCTTCCAAATCCTCCTCTTTTCTCACTGGTTTTCGCTCATTTCTTGCAACCCCATTCCATTCTGATAATGTCGCTCTACAGTCAAGAGCGAAACCCAGATTCGATTTCAGCCGCCAATTGAGATTCTTCTCAGCAAACCCAAGATTCGATTTTGATTTTGGCGGTATACGTGGGTCCGACGACGCCGTCGATCGATTTCAGGAAATGCTGAGGATGCGGCGGCGCCCTTCGGTTGGCGATTTCAGGAGATTGTTGAGTGCTGTGGTGAAGATGAAGGAATACTCTACCGCACTTGATATGCTCGATGAAATGCTTGTTAGGAATGTTTTTGTGGATACCTTCGTCTCAATATTGCAATCAACTGCTTCTGCAGATTGAGAAGGGTCAATTATGGGTTCGCGGTCCTAGGCATGTTTTTCAGACACGGCCACCAGCATGACGTTGTGACCTTCACAACTCTCATCAAAGGCCTGATATTGGTTGGAGAGATCAACGACGCAGTTGGACTGTTGAAAAAGATGTCGGATGACGAACTCTGCCTACCTGATGAAGTTACTTATCTTACGGTGATTGATGGACTATGCAAAGCTGGACTTACTCAAGAGGCACTCGAATTGCTCGTGTTACTGGAAAATGAAGAAGGATGCAAACCTACTGTCAAATCTTACTCATCAGTTATCCATGGTCTTTGCAAGGATCAAAAGGTTGACGAAGCTCTCCAACTCTTCACTATCATGGCTGATAAGGGCATTTCACCAAATATTGTGACATACAATTCGATCATACGAGGTTTATGCAGCTCTAATAGATGGAATGAGATCGAAGACATGTTAAATGAGATTGTGACTAACGAGGTTTTTACCTCGACATGATCACATATAATACTCTAGTGGATGCTTTATGCAAAGAGGGTAAGATGGAGGCGGCCGAGCAATTGTTGGAGAATATGAAGCAAGTAGTTGTTCGACCCGGCATTGTCACATACAATGCTTTGATGCACGGATATTGCCTGCAACGACAGATGGACAAAGCTAGGAACGTCTTCGATTTGGCACGGAATTCTGGCCTTGAGCCTGATATCATTAGCTACAACATTTAGATGAACGGGCACTCTAGAATGGGACAAGTAGGTGAAGCCCGCATCTCTTTATCAAAGTTCATGCGGAAGGATTAGAGCACAATGTTGTTTCGTATAACACGATACTACACGCCTTATTCGTTGAAGGCAGATTGGAAGAAGGATTCAATCTGTTTGAAGAGATGGAAGTAGCTCCACATTTATCTCCTGATATAATCACTTACAATATCTTGTTGGATGGCTTGTGTAATGCTAATCGGATTGATGAAGCATTCTCCGTGTTGCGCACGATGGAGGATAAAGGCATCCTTCCAAACATAGTGAGTTATAACACCCTCATCCAGGGATTGTGCAACAACTATAGAATAGGACAAGCAAGGGTGCTCTTCAACATGCTTCCTTCAATAGGTTTGCAGCCCGACGTTGTGACGTACAATATCCTTATCGGTGCACTTTGCAATGAAGGAGAGACAAATGAGGCTAATGATTTGTATATGCGAATGGTATACAGCGGTTGCTTGCCTGATATTGTGACATACAATGTTTTCATTCGAGGCCTTGTGAAAAGGAACAGGATGCACGATGCTAGTCGACTCTTGGAAGATATGAAGAGGATGGGATTCACGCTCAATCCCACTACTTGTTCGGCCGTGCTGCAACATCTGCGTGATGTTAAGAGAACGCTGGCACTTGTCCAATGATGGAAAAAACGCCGCGGGGATTTGAAATTCATGGCGAGGCACAGCATGTTTGGAGAGGATTATAGGTACATTTGTGTTTGAACTGAATCTGGTGAAGTGGTGATCAATTTGTTTCCTTAGTGCTCCCATGATTTCATATGACATGTGTTTGTATTCTTGCACGACTATGGTTTCATGGTTAGCTACATTATGAGGGCAGCGGTTAGCTCGCATGCTTGTGTTTGATTATCTATTCTTGAATTCTAGCACGATTATGGTTTATCACTGTAAGCATTCCGATGCCAGCAGATAGCTTACTGGACTTCAAAGTGGTAGACCTCGTGTTTTTCTTATTCTAACCGTTCCTTTCTTCGTTGCATATTAAATAGCTTACTGGAAGTGTTAGGTTAGACCTCATGTTTTTCTTATTCTAACTGTTCTTTCTTCTTCGTTGCATATTAGCTCTGTTTAGATGATAATATGCTCAAGAATAATGCAATATTGGGAATTATCTGCAGATATTTTACCAACCAATGAGAAATCTGAAATTGGTATAGAACTAGTGAACGAGGAGGGAAGTAGTATGTGCACTACACAGATGGTTGATATGCAAGTCAAAGTCCTTGAGATGACTGAAGTTAAAAATCATGGAATTGGTGCCACTAGTACTTCTGCTGAAACATCTGGTTCTTTTGTCAAAAACTGTGTTCAACAGCCTGTTTCAAGTGATAATTCCTTTGATACTGCAACTATATCTGATTGTCATGCAGATTCTGAAAGACTATATTGTGAGATCGCGAAATCCACGATGAGCGGACATGCTTCATCTAGTAGTTTCAACGATCATCCTACTAATCCCTGTGGATCAAGCCAACTGAGCAACTCAGATATGACTGATTTTGTTTCCACAAGAAGCAGCAATATTAGTTCTCTGAGAACTACTTCCCTAGAGTTCAGGGCATCTCTTGTTAGCCAGGAACTAAATAAAACGGTTGGAAATTCTGGCGGAAGTCCATCTCATTGGTGCTTATACAATGGCTCTTCCTTTGATGTAACTGGTTACGTAGATCACTATTTGCATGGGGATTTCGCTGCTAACTTGGCCATTCTTTCACGTGAAGAAAGTCAAGTTTCGGAGTCTCACTCTCTCGATAATCCACAGAAAATCAACATCGCTCTTCAAGTAAAGACTTTCTCTTCTGCTGCTGTGCGATTTTTCTGGCCCAATGTGGATAAGAAACTTGCTGAAGTCCCTAGGGAAAGATGTAGCTGGTGCTTTTCTTGTAAGGCTCCTTTAACAAGCAAGAGAGCATGCTTGTTGAACGCAGCTGCCTCAAATGCTGCTGGAAGGGCAATGAATTTAAATTCTGGTGGTCGATTTGTAAAGAACAGTGGGGATGAGAGACTTTTGAGCATTGCAGCATACATTGCCATAACTGAGGAGAGATTTAGTGGCCTACTTGTTGGTCCTTTCCTTAATGAGTCTTTCAGGAAACAATGGCGTAGACAACTCGAACAGGCTGTCACTTGCACCGAAATGAAGATCCTTTTGCTCGAAGTAAGCATTTGTCCTTTATTTGTATTAAATATATGTTCTCAATACTGTTTACTTATCTTTTTGCAACAATCAGTTCTTTTGGCAGTGTATGATGTTGAATCTGTTTTTATAATTTGGTAGTTGCATCAATGCTTCACTTGTGTCCACCTCTAGTTGTGCCCAGCATGCTACTTTTCCGTGATTTTCTTCCTATGTAATGGCTGTTGTTTCTCAGTTACAACAATGAGATATCTTTAAATTTAATTACAAGAACCTTTTTTTTGCATTTTGAAGTTAATTTGATCACTTGTTTGCTTCAAATCTCATGCTTCTAGTTGCATAATCATGTTCACTTCCACAGCTTGATGAGAACATGTGCTCCATTGCCTTCTGTGGAGATTGGATGAAGCTTGTTGAAGGGTTTTCTACTCAATCATCAGCTTCTAAGGTTGCAACAGGATCAACTCAGAAATGTAGGCCAGGTGGGAAAGCCAAGAAGCGAAACGATATGGTAGAAGTTGTAGCTGATGGTAGCCAGAATAAATTAAATAACTTCACCTGGTGGAGAGGAGGTATAACGTCAAAGCTTATCTTGCAAAGAGGGATTCTTCCAAGCTCAATTATCAAAACTCCAGCTCGTCAAGGTAAAATTTGTCATCCACCCATTCATGGTTATTAGAGAGCCTAATGCTTATATTCCCTCTTTGTTGATGAATGTTGGGGTGATTCTATGTCTGTCCAGTAATTTTGTACATTCAAAAAATGTTACACTGATAAGTTAATGTATAGCAGGTGGTAAAAAGAAGATACCTGGTGTACGCTATGTTGAAGGATGAAATCCCCAGAATTAGCAGGCAACTGGTTTGGCGTTTTGCAGTTGAAAGAAGTATGATTGTGGCACATCTTGCACTTCTGGTACCATTTGATTCTGACATTTTGATTTTGCTTATTTGCGTTGTGCGTTGAGGCAAAATATGTTTCCAGCAGTTAATTGCTTTGTGATGCTACATTCCCAAAACGATCAATAACACTACTAAATATTACCACTCCGGTCCAGGCTTCTTGACTCATATTCCTTTTTGGGACGTCCCATGTTTGTTGACTCATTTCCTTTTTTGGAAAGAATTAGAGTATAATTAGTACAATTAGTAAACCCCTTATTACACTTAACATTCCATACTTAAATCTCATCCACTCATTTCTCTGCACGTAGTTCAATATAATTTAAATTTTGAAAGTTTAAATTATTATAACTTGCTCGTTTGTTATCGGATTTTTATGATTTTTATATCAAATTAAAGGTCTTGATACGATCTTTCATTTAAGATCAGACAAGAACATGTTTTTATGCATCTATGATGCTCTATTTCTAAAATATGTCTAAATACATAAACCACATTATATTTCCCTACAAAATACACTTTATACACTAAACATTTTCGTCTTAATTCCCGTGTATAAAGCAAATGAGTCAAGAAGCGTGGTCCGGAGTGGTACAATGGAGAGAAAAATATTACTCACAATATGGTGTTGTAAATATTTTCTTTAATTTAAGAAGTTAAATTCTTCCTCATTCATTAAGAGTGAGATTAAAAAGGTGATTTTCTCTTTTCTCTCATTTTCTTTCGCATCAAAGAGAACGCAACTCATAACAAATAATGCTTTCTTTACATATGCTTGTTGCATATGCTATCTTTTTCTTAGTGTTTGGAATCACTTTGCAACCCTGAAGGATTATGGTGGTGTTATCATCTTCATGGATATTATTTACTTTTCTCCGCCCTTTCAACTTAATTGACACGCTTCATTATTTTATAAAAGCTCGTTCTCGCTATAACTCGAGGAATCGGGTCATTCTACATCACCACTATAGTACATTAAAATACATACATAAGTTAAGATCAAATGTTGGCGAATAATCGGTATGTTTTAGCATCAAGACTGATTTGCCTAACTGCAGCAATTGCTGCTATAACCCCTATAACCGAGAACACCACAGCAATGGTGGTATTCACCCAGAAGGCAATCCCCCTTCTCGAAGGTTTAAACGTCACATTGTAGAAGATCACGGGAAGCACGAAGTCGAGTGGCAGAAACCCAAACGCTCCGATCATCGCGTTAATATCCCCGAAAAAGGGAAGCATCGCAGCGATCGTGGTAGCCGCCACCACCGAGATCGACCTCGTGATCAGTCTCGGGACGACGTTCCTTGCCGAGAACTCCCCGCTCTTAGCATCCGCGAAAGTCCGTTCGAGAATCTCGTTCGTCGGCTGCAAGTACACCTGCATGCAACAAACATTTTAGGTAAAAATCGAGTTTCGTGCGCGTGAAAACGACGTCGATGAGCACGTGAAAAGTGTCTCACCACAGCAACAGCTGAGAGCTGCAGAATGGTGAAGGCATTAGTCATCAAAATGAACCATTTGGGCACAAGTGGTTCGCCATTTTCCAAGAAATTGCTCAAAATAAGGCCTTTAGATAAGTTGCCAAACGCCCAATAACCAGAGATGGAGACACTGAAGAAAGTTGACAACACCACTGCATAACAAATGCATAGCCCCTTCAACATCTTCCCCTTCACCGGGGGGGCCAACGTCGCCTGCAATGTCACATCTCGTGTTAAATGCATCGAGCGGGGGCCCTTCTCCGAGAAAGGAACGTACCGATAAAGAATTGATGGAACGTATGTCAAGGACGGAGGGAGTTACATTTTCCGACTAATTAACATTATCATTTACTAAAACTCAAAGCAGTATATATACTCACTTCGTCTCACTTCAGTTGGTCGATAAGTGTTATTACCTGTATCTCCGGGATGATACCATTGCCGTAAGTGGTGGCAATAATGGCAATTGCATTGAATATGCCAAAGATTCGAGTTTCTTCATCACTACTGAGAGAGTAATCTTTTCTTGGCCCCTTTGATGAACTACCTGCAAACATTATATATCACCTAATTAATCAATGAAAGAATTTCAAAACAACAGTACGTACTTCCTCCGTCCATTTTATACATTGTAATAAAAGATGATCCAAGATGAACTCGACGGAGGGAGTGTTACGACGTTTGAATTGAATCGAGTTGAATATTTTACCAATGTAGACAGAGGCAGCAGTAGCACAGGCACTGTAGGTGAGAGAGAGCAGGAGAGAAACCAAGTTGATATACCTCAAGGAGTGAAAAGATGGGATTTGAGCTAAAATCAACATTAGCCCTCCAAATATTATTACAAATTCGTACAGTTTCATTTTCCCATCTGGTTCCGACAGTAAATATATTGCCTGAAAATAAAATCGATCAAGAATTAAAAGTATAATAGTTATACATTCACAAATATAAGTGCATGCAAAAAATGGTTTAAATACTTTCTTTTAGAAAGGGAAATCTATATATATAGTACTCTCGCGTACGGCCTGATTACGTCTATTTTAATTATATCATGAATCTGCTAAAATAATAAAGAAAGACGTAACCAAGCACGACGGAGAGAGTATGACGGAAGTATGGATGGGAATTTACCTTAATGCACTGCCCTCCCAAAAGAGTACAACCAACTACAGCACCATAGCACACCATGAATTGGATTGGTCCAACGTAGTACTTTCCCCATCTTGGCCCTAATTTAAATTAACTTTCAATCTATTAATCACACAATCTCTATGTCTCTTTATAACGAGTACACTTAATATTCATATCACTGATGTGACAATGATAAATGTTATATCAGTAAGTGTTTTTTTTTTTTTTTTCAATTTATCTTGAAATATACGTATATTTATAATAAACGAGTATTTATAAAATTGATTATTGTCCCGTGAGTCGCGGATATTAGAGCAAAAATCATATTCACAATATACACATCGAAATATTAAAATCAACAACATTATAACTTCTTCCCTACACTATTCATATTTGAAACTTTTGATATAAGTTTTAATTTTTGTAATGACAAAAGGGTAAACTTGTTTATGAATTTCACTCAATGTAACATGGTACATATTAAGGTAGAGTGGAAGATGAAATTTGGTTAATTTTTTAAAGTGGATAACAAGGAATGAATACGAAATACACGTCTAAAATATGAACGATCGGAAAAAGGAAATGCATATATCATGAATGGATGATTTTCACGGAGGAAGTCATTAAAATTGGAAAGTCAAAAGATTCAACTTGTGTAATGGGGCAAATTTTAATTTATGGCAGCACTAATAAATTCTTGAATCCAATCTATGTACGTCTCCTACTACACATCCTCCACGTCTCCTCTCATTATTAAGTAATAGTCAGACACCTATATCTGCCTAAAACAAATAAAATGTGTCCTTACATATATATTTTTCATTTACCAAAAAAATAATAATAGTAATGTGTGGGTTTTAACATTCCACATAGTTCAATTGTCGTTGGTATTTATTTGTGTGGAAAAGAAAAGGGAGAAGAAAAAAGACAAGTGAAGTAATGCTAATTAATGTATACACATACTAAAACCAATTCCTTGTCTTGTTAGCTACATAAACTTATTAGGTCATGTTAATGTATACTCCATCCGTTTCATTTTAATAGTTATGTATATACTATATTGAGTTATCAAAGTTTAGTAAAATCCCGTTTCTTAAAATAAAACAAATTAACATTTACGTCTTCATATATGTACTCCATTATAATTAAAATCTCATGTTGAAATGCAACATGACAAAGTAAACTGAAACGGAGGGAATATATGTCAAAAAAAAAAAAAACTCTTTAATTCATAGAGATTATTAAATCAATATGTATTTAGATTTCAGATAAACTCTCTCATACCCATCGTGGACACACTTAACCACCGCTAATGTGGCAGTGCTAAGATTTCATTTTTTTTAAGGGAGTTAGGGTATATATTTTAATTATTTTATTAATAAATGGAATTTCAACGTCATTCGTGAGCAGATTAAAAATGCTCACGATAGACAGCGAAGCATTCCTATTTTAATGGATCTTAACTAGTCTTTTTTTTAGTATTACATCAAAGTTTACAACTATATATACAACTACTCATATACATGAGATATTTGACATCACACACGAATGTGGGATTATATTACAATTTATAGTCCAATATCAACTCATGTATATCTACCCACACATAGGTGGGACAACTACACCACAAGGTGAGAATGCTACTCCACATACCATGCTGGTAGTGGGAATCGAACCCAGGACCTCTTGAAAGGAGAGTCCTAGGTGCCTCCCCTTGCCACTAGGCCAAGGGGTCATTGGCTGGATCATAACTAGTCTTAATTGGCTTAGTGATGATAGATATAGCACATGGCAATGCACTATAAAATAACGATAATAGTATTTAACTTTGGACAATTAATAATGTGGGGAATTTCAACGCGATTTGAGCACTACCACCAATATTATTTTTTTTTCTCTATTTTTCTTTTCGGAACGTATCTCTTCCATATATATTGGAATCGTCAACTTTCAACTCTTCACTACTTAAAAAAATAGAGTAATGTATTAAAATGCAATTATGCTTAGCATTAAATAACTCATGTTATTGTTAATGCTCTATAAAGAACAAAAATGTTAACCATGTCTATACTTAAACTAACTTAATTTCTCAATTTCTAACATACATCTCAATATATAACTTAAATTTTCGAATTTAAAATTATTGTAGCTTCTCTGTTTGTTTTCTAAATCTTACGAATAAAATAAAACTTATACTAAAGTATTAAGTGATGCATTTTATCTTTAATTCAAAGTCCCTCCAAACTTGTGTAAAAATGGTTTGTTATAAACGAGAATGAAGGAAATTTTGAAATAACAAATACGTAATGATTGGGCATATTTTCTCTACATATTTTGTGGAATTTCTTGTACATTTTATTCTTAACCTTAAATAAATACTCTTTATTTGGGAATAAGTGTGAATGTATGGTGTTTGTAGGGAAAATATCAAATATTGAAGAATTTGCAGACTTTTGGATGGATTTTATGAATATGGGCATTTGAAGTGTACATTGAGCAGAACGTAAATCAGGCAGCGTGCCCATACCGGCTGTGAAGTACTGTAGCTGGGCGAGAATGAAGGAATTTCGGGATTTTGACCATCTACAAGGCTTTAAATAATTCCATACGGGATTAATTAAAGATATTTCAGTTTTTAGGATTTTATTTAGTTTTAAAGACTATTTAGATATTATTTATATTTTCCTTTTATATACAGATTAGGTTTGGGGATTTATTTTATCATCTTAGAATCATAGAAGAGGAGGCGGGATGTAGGAGATGAGCAGCAGCCCGCCGTTCTTCCTTTCTTCTTCTTCTTCTTTTCTTTTACTGTATATCTTAATTTGTTTATGATTTCTAGTTAATTTTCTTTATTCCGGCAAAGAACAAGGAAGCCCTGGCATGATTATTCTGTGAGATCTAATTGGTTTTCATATTTTAATTCTATGCAAGCATCGATTATTCTCTGTGTTGATTTCTATTAATCGCTTTATTCGTCTAGGTAGTGTACAATGCTTAGCTGAGTAGAGTTGATTTGTAGCCAGTTGAATCGGTCATACGTAATCGTGATTAGGTTCGATTAGTGGTAAATTGACTTGTTAAAGTCAAGGGAATAATAGTCTTCATTCGACAATCCTGCGTCAGAGTTTGTCGGTGTTGAATCGGGTTTCTCTAGTTTTTAATGCTGTCGGCTCATTAAATCTATAGAGCGTCTCTTACGGTTGTCAGTCGATTAGGGAAATAATTGGTGAAGCGTCTTCCTGATTATCGATAATTTATGGAGAAATGAGATTACGTCAGAAGCGTCTTCGGTAGTCATAACTGATTTGTTTGCATGTAATTAGAGTTATTTTTGCATCGAGGATCAGAATAATTAAGTTAGAGTGGAATTGTTTGCTGCCGGAATCGTTTTTTTGCTTTCTAAGTAATTTATTCTATTTATTTATCTTAGTTATTTTCGTAGTTATTTTAGTAAAAAAATCACTATTTTGCAGTTGGAAATTCGGAGGAAATCTCACCGGTTCTTTGGGAGACGATCTTGCTTACTGCTATCTGTGTAGTGTGGGCATACCGACTGAAAAGTCGGAATTATTTTTGGTGTAAAACGACGCACCAAATTTTGGCGCCGTTGCCGGGGATCGGTTTTTAAGTAGTATTTCTTCTGAATTTTTGACTTGTATTTTTAAAAAAAATTTCTTTTGTAATTTTTTTTCAGAATATTGGAGATATGGCCAACAATAAGGAAGAAGCGCCGAAACTCGAAGATCGGTTGATTAAGGAGCTAGGTCGTCGTAGGAGCAATCGACCTTTGTGCATAGTTCTGCCCACCATTAATGAAAACTCTGAAATCAAGCCGAGCTTTATCCAAGTGCTTCCTAAGTTTGGCGATCTACCTAGAGAGAGTGCACATAAACATCTTGCTCAATTCAATTTAGTGTGCTCTACTTTACGCCCTCAAGGCTTTTCTGATGATAATTTGAGGCTACTAACTTTTTCTCATACCTTGCAGGGAAGAGCTCGAGATTGGTTGTTTGACCTCCCACCCGAATCTATCAAGACTTGGAATGAATTGGAAGAGCAATTTTTGCGCAAATTTTTTCCTGAATCTAGAGCTGCTAATTTGCGAATAGCAATTAGTAGTATTAGGCAAAAGCATGGGGAAATTTTAGCTGATTATTGGGAGAGATTCCAACAACTTTGTCGTAAATGTCCAGACCACGGTTTCTCTGATTATCAATTGCTTACTAATTTTTTTTATCGTGGTATGTCTTCTTTTGATAGAAAAATTGTTGATGCTGCCTCTGGAGGAAGTGTGATGAACAAAACCTTGAGCGAAGCAAGGCAGCTCATCATTGATATAGTTTCCAATGACCAACAATATGAAGACGAGGACGATGATCGAGTGAGGTATATCAAAAGAGCTGGAGGAGGAGTTGACGAGTTGAATGTGAATGAGAAGATCGATGCTCTGACTTCTTTGGTAAGAGGATTTGCCATAGCTCGAACTGAGCAAGCATGTCATGATTCTGGAGATGCACTAATGAAGAACTGGAATGCCACATTCCCGGAATCATATACTCCAGAGGGGAGAAACCAGTCGTCATTCAGGCAGTATGCCCATACTGACCAACATCCAGACACTGAGTTGAGTGAAATAGTCAAAAGTCTCGCGCAGAGTCAGCTATCGTTCCAAGAGAATACTCGAGCTGCATTAGGATGTTTAGGTACACAGGTCACACAACTGACCACTCAATTAAATGAGCTTCATACGAGTCGAGGAGAATCTCTGTCTCAACATGAGATGAATTCCAGGGAGTATGTCAATTCGATAAGTATATTGAGTGGGACAACGTTGATTGAGGATGAGCTCGAGAAGGAACACAATGAGGTAAGTGGAGATTCTAAGTTTTCTAATTCTCAATTGCTAACTCCACCCTTGGTTTCTTTCAGGATTGACCAGAACAAGAATGACGAAAGTGAAAAAGAGGTCAGGGAAGATCTAAAGCTTGAGAAGACGTTTTTAAGTGGATCGACAATTTCTGCTCGTAATCCATCAGGAAGTATGCCCATACTGTCCGAACAGGGAAGACTGTTATCACCTTCTGAGCAAATGTCGAAGCCACACTTGAAGCCACGACCACAACATCTGAAAAATGCAAGTGTGGGGGAGAATGACTCACCCCCTCTCAAAGGTCTTTGCATGGAGCAAGAAGAAAATTTTGTTGGAGATTTGAACATGCATAGAACCAACATCGGTTGGATTTTGACCAATATCAAATGGATGAAGCTTGCTATTTTCAAGGGGATGAATCTCGCATCACCAAAGATTCCTTGACTGATGAAATTAATTTGTGTCTAGCCTAAGACGTTAAACAAGGGCGCTACTTGGGAGGCAACCCAAGAATTTTCCGTTATTTTGTTTTGTTTTTTTTTTCTTTAATAATAAAAAAAATTCAAGTTAATTATCTTATTGATAACTTCTTGATTTTTTTTCGAAATTGGCAGGTTTGTAGTTCAAAGGCCGAAATAAACGGAGAAAAGTTCCAGCACTTAAGCCATATTGAATTCACCAAGCTGCAAACAGATTCTGCTGAGTAGTATGCCCACTCCGGAAGCGGATTAGAAATCCCTTCACATGCGATTATGATACTATTCAGGGAAGTTTTCTATTTTCTCATCATTTTGTTTTATCTTCATGTTCTAAGTCCGTTTTGATGAGGATTTATTTTTTCCCTTTCTACACAATGAGGACATTGTATTGTCTAAGTGCGGGGGAGAGTTTTACCTCTACGTGTTTATGGATTTTTTGTTTCAAAAAAAAAAATGTCATGTTTTTTTAAGTGTTTGGCAGCGGTGAGATGAATGAGTTGAGTGGTGAGAATTAAGATTGGTTTGGGAATGCTTGGTTGTTTTCTTTCATGAAAAATATGTATGTTATATGCCTATATGTGTTCTTGGATGAGAAAAATATGCAAAGTTGATCACTTTATTGAGCCTACTTAAATCGTGAGGATTGAGCCTTGAGCAAAATCACTATATGCTCTTTGTTTCTTTGTCGAGAGTTTTCACACTTGATTTCTTGATACTTGGTTTGTCTTGTTGCCATAATCGAAGCTGTTTTTTTGATATTCTTGCATGAAAATGATTTAGGCATTTAGGATTAACCCCTTTCTTAGCCTTTTTCATTTATCTAACACCTTATATCATCCCTAGTGAGCCCCGTTGTGCCTTATTATCCCTTTTCTTTGTGAAGATACTCACTCATATATTAACTTTAGCCTTTCTTTTAGCCTTCTTTTGTCCCACTGAAAATATGCAAGTAATTGACCTATATTTTGAGATGAGTACTCTATTTATTTTTTTGGATTAGTATGTGGGAAGAGTGGAACCAATTCACTATGAGGGTTTAAAAAAAAAAAAGAAAGAAAGAAAGAAAGAAAGAAAGAAAGAAAGAAGACAAAAAAAAAAAAAAAAAGAGCAGAAAAAGAAAAAGAACAAAAGGTAAAGGAAAAGAAAGATGCTCTCATTTACGATATTGTTTGTCTTCCTAGTATTTTTTGGTTTGAGCATAACACATTGGCTATGTTGTTTTGTAGAGCTACTCTCAAACATAAAATGGAGGTTAATAGGTGAATTGCTTGCGTATTTTCAGTTCTATAAGCCTTTTTGTTCCTAACTTTTTGTCTAACCTACCTATACACCTTAGCCCCATTATAACCCTGAAAAAAGACCTATTGATTTGTGCATGAATATCTAGTTTTTGCGGTCGAGATATTGGCATATTGGCAAACTTATGGTGAAAAGCTTTCAAGTTGTGATCGAGAGTTTTACATGTGTCCTTATTTTTTTGAGAGACTTGGAGTGACCTTGTTGAGGTTTGGATCAACTTTGCATAATTTTGACTTGAATGAAGGGCATTGACATATGTATTTTAATTGAAAGAATGGTTGGTGGTTTGAATGGTTGTATCTTGTTTCTCACCATAATCCTTGTTCATTGAATTGTTTGCCAAATTCTTGTTAAGTGTTTTGAGTCAAGTTTCGTAGAATGGTTATTGTGTTTCTCTAGTTTAGTTTTATGCTCGAGGGCGAGCATTGTTTAAGTGTGGGGGAGTTTGATTGGGCATATTTTCTCTACATATTTTGTGGAATTTCTTGTACATTTTATTCTTAACCTTAAATAAATACTCTTTATTTGGGAATAAGTGTGAATGTATGGTGTTTGTAGGGAAAATATCAAATATTGAAGAATTTGCAGACTTTTGGATGGATTTTATGAATATGGGCATTTGAAGTGTACATTGAGCAGAACGTAAATCAGGCAGCGTGCCCATACCGGCTGTGAAGTACTGTAGCTGGGCGAGAATGAAGGAATTTCGGGATTTTGACCATCTACAAGGCTTTAAATAATTCCATACGGGATTAATTAAAGATATTTCAGTTTTTAGGATTTTATTTAGTTTTAAAGACTATTTAGATATTATTTATATTTTCCTTTTATATACAGATTAGGTTTGGGGATTTATTTTATCATCTTAGAATCATAGAAGAGGAGGCGGGATGTAGGAGATGAGCAGCAGCCCGCCGTTCTTCCTTTCTTCTTCTTCTTCTTTTCTTTTACTGTATATCTTAATTTGTTTATGATTTCTAGTTAATTTTCTTTATTCCGGCAAAGAACAAGGAAGCCCTGGCATGATTATTCTGTGAGATCTAATTGGTTTTCATATTTTAATTCTATGCAAGCATCGATTATTCTCTGTGTTGATTTCTATTAATCGCTTTATTCGTCTAGGTAGTGTACAATGCTTAGCTGAGTAGAGTTGATTTGTAGCCAGTTGAATCGGTCATACGTAATCGTGATTAGGTTCGATTAGTGGTAAATTGACTTGTTAAAGTCAAGGGAATAATAGTCTTCATTCGACAATCCTGCGTCAGAGTTTGTCGGTGTTGAATCGGGTTTCTCTAGTTTTTAATGCTGTCGGCTCATTAAATCTATAGAGCGTCTCTTACGGTTGTCAGTCGATTAGGGAAATAATTGGTGAAGCGTCTTCCTGATTATCGATAATTTATGGAGAAATGAGATTACGTCAGAAGCGTCTTCGGTAGTCATAACTGATTTGTTTGCATGTAATTAGAGTTATTTTTGCATCGAGGATCAGAATAATTAAGTTAGAGTGGAATTGTTTGCTGCCGGAATCGTTTTTTTGCTTTCTAAGTAATTTATTCTATTTATTTATCTTAGTTATTTTCGTAGTTATTTTAGTAAAAAAATCACTATTTTGCAGTTGGAAATTCGGAGGAAATCTCACCGGTTCTTTGGGAGACGATCTTGCTTACTGCTATCTGTGTAGTGTGGGCATACCGACTGAAAAGTCGGAATTATTTTTGGTGTAAAACGACGCACCACGTAATCCAAGGAAATGCAGAGAGAAAGGGTTAGGTACCTAAAATATGATTGGCCATATCGCGAAATCGGAGGTGGCGATGACCCAACTGAGCATCGTGTTCGAGCACGAGAGAGAGTAAGTAGTAAGAGTAGAACGTTACGAACGCACCAATCAAAAGGATTAAGATCGCAGCCGTCCATCCCAACGACGCGAAGGCGAACGGAAGGCTCAACAACGCCGGCGCTACGATCGACGTCGATAGGTGATATCCACAATGGATCCACGTACCTACATTTTTATTTTCATACTACTACTATTAATTCAATATATATACATATTTAATTGTCCTAAGTAAATAAATAAATTAATCGAAAGAATATTCAACCGACTTCCTTAACTCTTCCCTTTCGCATTTGAAATATGCACTAAAGTCCAAATAATGCGACAATTTACATAGCATTTGGCACAAGTACCTTTCAAATAATTAATGGAAAATAAATAAATAAATATATATGAAAAAGATCGATGAAACGAAAGTGGAAGAAGATAAGGTCAAATAAATCGCAGAAATGAGTGGAAGGATCATCACCTCTGGACTTTAGAACAAATTGTGCTCCGGCGTCTAGCTCCTCCTTTACGGCGGCGGGTGGAGGAGCTTCGCCGCCGTGTGGTTCGGCGGAAGTCAGTCGGAAATCTCCCATGCTTATGCTCTGTTTTAGTTGGGGTTATTTTGGTGGTGCCGAACGTGAAATATTTTTATATATCATCTTTAGAGTTTTAATTGGAAGCAAGTTGGAAGAAGTTTCTTTCTTTCTCTTTCTCCTCTCTCTTTCCTTTTTTATTTTTGTGTTTTCGAGGAGTTTTATAATTTCGGGTTATCTGGTACGGACGAGATCATTTATTGCAATTTCGTATGACATTTCTTATTATATTGATAGATGATTAATAAATATTTCCAAAACTAGAAATTTTGTGTATGGAATTTTTAATCATCGCTCTAATCATATATCGGTGCAATAAGAAATGTTACACCGAATTGCAATAGAGTATCTCAATTGCCAATGTTGTCCCGACTGCCAAATTTGTCCATGTTACCTTTGACTCTTTAGGGATGAGATCATCTATTCTATTTCAGTGTGATATCTCGTATTCTAACGTAGGATGATTAACACGTGTTAAAAATATTTTCTAAATCAATTCTTTCATTTATGAAAATTTATATTTATAAATGAAATAAAGAAATAGATTATGAACGATTGAATAAGGTAATAAAAACGTGTATTTGATAGATATAAGAGAGTATTGTATTTTAATTTTTATGTAATAAGTATGAGTAAAGAAGGTATTGCTCCAAAAAATAAAGGATTAAAGAAAGTGAAATTAACTTTTTTTTGGTTTGTGTATTTTAGTGATTGAAATATTTATTTTGAGGACATTGAGCAGTGTTAGGTATCAAGTTCAACTACTTTAAAAAGTATTAAATACTTATATGCATCCCGTTCCATTGATATAGTGATAATTCTTTTCACATACGAAAATTAAGAGGATGATATTAATAGTTGATAAAGTAGTGTAAATGAGTTTTATAAGGATGATATACAAGTCAACTTAAATAATGAAATGTTGGGCACAATATTATACACTAATTAAGTATGATTTTCTTTTAATTTATTTAACTCCCTACAACTTCAAAATCATAATCACCCGACCCATTTCTGTTAAATTAGCCAGCAATTCTTTTTAATGGTAGTATTTAATATTTCTGTCTATTCATATTCAATTTCCGTTTATATTTATACCAAAGTGAAAAAAGTTCATAAATTAATGTGAAATCAATATATATATATATATATATATATATATATATATATATATATATATAGGGGTGAGATCCGGTAAAAAACCCCTTTACAATAAGAAATAGGAAGTAATATCAACCGTCGATTGATACTAATCTAACAGCCTAGATTTGCGGAAAATAAATATATTATATTATTAATCAAATGGAAAGTTGCAGTTAATATATTACAAAAGGACAAATAAGTAAACAAACAATGGCGTAAATACAAACAATGGCGTGAATCATGGGATATGGTGGATATCTTAATTTCCAATTTAAAATTTTATTAGTCATATTAGATTTATCGATATGCAAGCATTAGATAAATGTAATCAATCAAAATAAAATATCTAACATAAATTTTCAGCATTTCATAGATTTATTATAAATTTATAATGCATTTATTGGCAGTTTATAATGCATTTGATTATAATTACTGCATTTTCTTCCTTAAAAATAGGCAAAACACATCCGCAGGTCCCTATACTTTCGTTTTTTGTTTTAATTGATCCCTGTACAATTTTCTCGTTTTAATGAGTCCCTGTACTTCTATTTTTCATTTCATAGGATCCTTATTTAACGGAACTGATACGGGGGTTAAGTTTTCCGTTAACTAATTTCCACCTCATTAATAACTATTCAAATAATTTTCCATGTCAGCAAATTATCAATTACTATTAGTATCATCATCTACAGGGAATCATAGAAAGGGCTGGAAGAGAAAAAACTTGAAGGCAACGACTGTAATTCATCTCATGTTATTTTCACTAGTGTAAATAAAAGAACATTCCGAAAATGATTTAAAGCTGAACATGTCCACAAAAATTTGTTAGAACTGGTTTTGAAAAGTATCGAGTAAATTTGTAATGATTGCGTAGATCATCTCATGTTATTTTCTCTGAATATAAGGACGCTTTAATTCATACCAACCCCTACATTATTGTAGATTGTAGTTAGAAAATGCCCTTAATTATTGAAAGGATTATTTTATATTGAAATTTATCATAAAAAAATACCAAGTGTGATGTTACAATAGAAATTCCAGATGGATGCCTATTATGAACGCAGAGAGAGAGATAGAGAGCATATGCGAATAAAGAATGCAGGTGTTTTCTTCGTGTCATGAATTTGTCTCAAAATATTTCAAGTTTCTCCTTATGGTTCTAAGTGACATTTCATCAAACAATTGGCGAGCTTCTAGAAACCCAGGAGACTCGCTTGGCTTGATTGCTCAGTTGTGCCTACTCGGACTGGCATCGAGGATTCTGAACTTCGGCAGTACAAGACCGAAAAATCTATCTCTTTCCCGAAGCTCGTGCTTTTAAGCGAACAAATAGAACTAAAGGAATGATTGGCCGTCGCCATTCTTTACGTTTCGGACAAAATTACAGTCGTTGCCTTCAAGTTTTTTCTCTTCTAGCCCTTTCTATGATTCCCTGTAGATGATGATACTAATAGTAATTGATAATTTGCTGACATGAAAAATTATTTGAATAATTATTAATGAGGTGGAAATTAGTTAACGGAAAACTTAACCCCCATATCAGTTCCGTTAAATAAGGATCCTATGAAATGAAAAATAGAAGTACGGGGACTCATTAAAACGAGAAAATTGTACAGGGATCAATTAAAACAAAAAACGAAAGTATAGGGACTTACGGATGTGTTTTGCCTTAAAAATATGGATATTTGTGAAGTCATAAGATATATAATGCATCTACAGTCCATTTTAATGCATTTGTTGTAATGCATTACTATAACCTTTAATATGCATTATAAAAATAAATGTTTAGAACCATTGATTTTACGGTCCAAATTAACTTGTGCATTATAATAATGTACATAATTTATCATAATGTAGAATGCATTATAATTGCATATAATGCACAATGCTTTATAATTGCATCATAAAATTAAATGATATGCACCATTGACCTTACAGTCTAAATTAACATGTGCATTATGATTATACTAAAAAATGAATGCTTTATGATGGCTGATGCATTATGATAATGTAGAAATTTTATCATAATGCACAATGCATTATAATTATACATATCGTGATGCACGGTGCATTATAATTGTACATATCGTGCATTATATTTATACATAAAATACATATTTTATTTTTTATTTGTTACGGAACACCTATTTTTCACATGATCCCACCTCTCCATTTTGGAACTTATGATCTTGCTTGCGATGTCACATCTTTATGCATATATAATGCATTCCGATCGATAAAATAATCTACACAATAGGAAAAAATCACTTTTCAGACATATGTTTAATATATCTCATAAATTAGTCATGGTTTTTTTTTAAAATACATAATTATGCATGATTATAAAATTAATTAATTAAGTGGAATTAATAATATCATGATGAAAATAAAATTATTCAGGATTTGAGTTTTTGTTATCGCTTAAAAAATCATGCATTAGTTTATTGCATTTAATGCATTATAAATAGTACATGATACATCACTAATTAAAATTTTCACTAATTTCAAAATAATTGATAGACGGAGAATACATAAATTAATGTTAAAATATTAATAATTAATGCCAAAAAATAAAAAAAGAAGAAGGAATGAGATATTTTGTTAATAAAAAAAGGGCAACGAATCCCTGCATTAAGGAATAACCGCCCACAATCATTTTGAATTACAATAATATCCCTTAGTTACTTTAAAAAGTAACGATATGAAAAGAAAAACTGACCGTAGATCTTCAAATATTAAAGGTTTGGATTATTTCTTATTTCCTACTCAATGTGTCTTTTTTATATGATCTCTCCTCTATATAGGGATATATATATATAGGTATATAATAGCGTTATGGATCTCAATCCTATGTGAAATCACTTCGACGGGCACTGCACTAGTGAATATTCAAACCGGCCCACACTCTTGTTTTGCCCCCTTTTTTTAAAAAAAAAAAAAACTTTATCGGTACCACTTTTTTTTTTATTCATTTTTCAATTAGAATGTCCCACTTTAATTGATTAGCTTTCAAAAAATGAAAATAATTTACTTTTACTTTTAAATGTGGACCTCTTACTTTTTCACTTTTAACATTGTGTATAAAATTTTGTGCCAAAATGAAACAAACCAATTGAAATAAGACAAAGAGAATATATATATGTGTACCCATTTGTGTGAGCATAAATATTATCCCCCGATCTTACATCAATTGTTATGTTTTTTTAAATTGTATCGTTTTAAATGAATTATCTTATCATACAAAATGAAATAACTAATTTTTACATTTTAACGTGAATCTCTTACTTTTCACTTTGACGCAAGTCTACATTTTTTTGTCCAAATGGAATAGGACAATCTATTATCTATATATATACTCCCTCCGTTTTTTTTATAAGTCGTTTTAACTTTTTGTCTTTGTTTTTTTTTATAAGTCGTTTTCATCTTTCAAGATAAGATTTTCAATTTCCAACTAACTATTCTTCACTTTTTCTCTTGTTTTCATTATTTTCATTTATCACAATTAATGTTTATCTCTTCTTCCAAAATAATTTCATCTATTTTTACATGAAAAATGCGATTTACGAGGAAAAAAATGAACAATAAAGAATAGCCATTAAGTTTTATTAATTCGTGTGCTTGAGCTAAAAACGACTTATAAAAAAAAACGGAGGGAGTACTAAAGTAAAATACTTTCCCTCCAATTTTCTTGGTATTTGAGCTTTATTATTAATTTAATTAGGTAATTTATATTCTAAAATTTATTATATCATTTTTCATACAATACTTTAATACATTTATTATTATAAAAGTTCTCATTTTTTATACATTCAACTTTCAAGATCTAACACATTTATTAATATAAAAGTATTAATGTCAATTTGATTAATTAATATTCTCAATTTACATTTTACATTAACTAGAATTCCACAATTCGTAAAAGTTATATGGAATACATGTACAATAATTTCGATCTTCAAGAATGCTTATGCATAATTGCAATTACAATTTTAAAAAAAAGAGCAAATATTATAGGCACGGGCAATGCATGCTGTAAAAAACAAAATTTTACTATATTATTAATTGAATTTTCATACTAGAATGTTAGTGGATTAAAAAATATGATGAATACCTAAAAATACGGAGTATATTTTATCGATGGTGAATATGTTTGAATAAGTATAATTAATTTATGAAACAACAACATTTATATATTTGTATTTGTTGTATATACAGTTAATGAAATTTTTCCCGGATCCTGGCAACGCGGGAGTACAATTCTAGTTAATATGAAAATGAAGTAGTATCTTGCAAGAAAGTCAAGACCCTAGAAATAGGGGTAGTTCGAGAAATATTAATATCGTTTTCTTATACTTTAAAGAAGAAAAAAGGGGAACCTAAATTCAAAAAAAAAAACTTTTTTTTTTTTTTTTTTGAAATAAGGTTTCAGCCATTAACTATTCCTATAGGCGACGAAACGTATTAGTTTGTACTAGTGCAACGATTAGTTGCATGGGTTAATCGGCAAGTTTACGTATGCATGGGAAGATGTAGTTTATTTCCTTACATATATGGGTGGATTTTTTCAAGATATTAAGATATTTATTTTCCTTTAATTATCTATTTGTATAGGATTCTTCTCTACAAGGTATGAATATCCACAAGGAAAGAAGATATGCATGAATTCTTATCTAGGGTTTCGTAGTAAATCTAAAACTCTCAAATATATATATGAGATCAATGCAAAAGAGCTGCGACGCATTGAAGAGAGTTTTACTTGATTACTTCAGTTTTTATCTTCTACGTTTTCTCTTCAAGAACGTAGTAATTGTTGTTGTCTAGATTTTCGTCTTCCTTCCAAAATCAATTCCGAATCAATTTGTAAACAATGAAGAGCGACTGCAAATCGTTGTCTACCACGTTGGAGTTGAAGTACATATTCTGGCACGATGCGGTTTTCGCACTGCTCTTCTGCTTCGCTTCAATCACGCCTTTTGGGAGTTTTTTACTTGCAATCGATACCACTCTTCTCTGCACCTCTCTATCAGCTATGGCGGTAAACCTAATTTTTGCCAAGGCAATCGAATTCGGGCATGGAAAAATCATTCGCGATTTGTGCACAACCAAGGCGGTACGCTATTTTCTCATGCTCCATCGCCTCACCAGCTATCGTGCTCGGCCAATTTTGAGACAACTAAAGCTAGGAGCAGATATAACGTTTGACATGACTGCTAGCATCTCGTTCCGATCTGCTAGTGAGTTAGAGTTAATGGAGATCGTAACGGACAATGTGTTGTTTGGTTTTGGCTAGGCCTTCATGTGGCTTGTCTTGGTTCCTATAACCTATACCTGTTTCTTTTATGAGCAGTTTGGGGTTGACTTTGGGGTTCAATGTGGCATTATATGTGCTAGGGTTTCCTATTGCATTGGCAATCAGGCTGGGGCACGGGGATCTAACCCGTGGCTGGTGTCGAACGAAGGCAGTCTCGTGTTATCTCATGCTCCATTACCACACCCGTGAGCGCGCACGTCTGGTCCTGCAAAATCTTGAACGCGAGAGACGGGAACTTCTGGATCGGCTCGAGTGTGGAAGGATGAAAGATGTACAAGTAGGCAAGGTTGTTTCGTTGGAGAAATATTGCATCTGCAAATGCTATTGGTACTGTAGTATATGCTCGAGAGGATACAAGATGTCGGAAAAGGTGAGGATTGTTCGACCATGATGACTGCTTCATGCGATTGCTGTACAAGGGATGTAGAAAATGCCCTACATGCAATGTTGACCTATTATAACGTAACTTTATTTTGCATTTTTAGCAAAATAGAGTTTTCATATTTATAAACTACGAACTTTCAATTCATTTAATGGAACCGAAAGCAGTCACTAATATCTTCGTACTATGTTAGAAAATTTCCGTGTTTAGTGAGGATTTAAATTTTATATATGGGTGTATGCCCATCCTTTACAATATACTACTACTATTATCCCATTCGTTCACAAAAGGTGCAATATTATTTGTATAAAATATCTTTGCTAACCACAAGCATCACTTTAAGCTATGTAATGATACGATTTTCTTCCAATATTTTTAACAGTTTACATCATCCTCAGAATAAAATTATTAATGTAAATCGTTGAATAAAAGGGAAAGAAAAATCAGTTACAATATTTTAAGGCGTGTTATTCGAAATGACCAGTTTCCTATATATTTTGGCCCAACAACCCCATGTACAAATACACACTACATTTATACACGAAATCACCATTTTTAGAATGTGGACTACTACTATTATTCAACAAATCATATTTTCCTTAATGCGCGTGCCAAAAGAATATGGTCATTTCAGAAGAAACGGAGAGAAAATATAGACAAATGTGGATGAGGAAGGTGTCAAATGTGGGCTATCTATGAGGTTATTTTAAGGGCAAAAGATAAATATTTCATATATATAGACAAATTAAGTTCTTAGGCCCATACATTAAGCCCATATCAAAAATATTTTTGGGCTATTGATTTGAACATTATATTTTTAATTAAAATAAATATTTTGACGAGAGACCAACTCATTATTGATTTTTTCACATGGAATTTAAAATTGAGCTAAGAAGATTCGAATATGAGATCTTTAGTTGCCATCGGTAGACCATTACACATATGTCGTGGCTTGGTTTTATTATTTGTAAGTACTTTACGGAAGGAAAACACTAGTCTAAACATTATTGCAGACAACGATTTGTATATTTAACAATAATAAGAATTTGGTGGAAAACATGAATGTTCTTCTATCCGTTGTGTGAATACAATAACAAACCATGATTAAATCATCGTATGACTTATTAAAATAGTTTCATTAGTATAATAAGAACACAAAATTTCAAAAGAGCACACATTAACATTTAGGGATTTCGACGACTACCGTGAGAGTTCCAGCCTGCGCTCGCTCATATAGGTATGTTGTGTTGTGGCAAAAAAAGTTAGTCCCTTTTATACAAAAACACATCCGTAATTGGATAATTAATTATTGTCACTATAATTAGTGTAATTAATTTGCAAGGATAAGATTCTTGAGGTCCCACCAAGTATAAAATGTTGATATTCCACTTATGTATTGTTGACAAGGATTTTGTTTTTATATATTTTAAGAAAAATATCACATAACAACGATTCTATGGTTCTTGATTGCCCAACTTGTTAGCTGTGCTATGTAGGCCAAAGTTTTGAAGTATCAATCTCATAATCGACTACTCCCTACGTTCCTTTATAGACATTGCATATTCCTTTGGTACGTTTCGTATAAGACGTCATGTTACCTTATTTGGTAAAAATTTTATAAAGGAAAACACGTTTTGCATATACACTTTTCACTTTAACACGCAAATTTACCATTTCTTAATTATCGTGCCTAAAAGAAATGTAACATCTATAAAAGGACGGAGAACTACTAATTGATTACTAGTAGTATCAATTAATTTTTTTTGCGAAACAAAGCTTCAAATAGCATATCACCAATGTTGTTGGTTATAAAAATACTTATTTCCGTCACACTTCAATAGTTTCGTTTCTTTTCGTCACGATATTATATGAGCAAGTGTTAAAAGTGAAACAATAAGGATTTCACATAGAAAAGTATGGGTTAATTCTTTTCATTCTAGGAAACGTGACTATTGAAGTGGAAAGACGCAAAATAGCACAAATAACTAATGTAGTAGGACGAATGAAATATGTATGTATACAGTTTTTTACTCTAAGACACTGATGTAAAAATAGTATTTATAGAGGAAAATGGACAATCGAGCCCCATATTAGTGTGATTATCCTCGTTTGAAAAGTTGTCAAAATTAGTAGGATCACCAAAATTGATCATCGGCAAAATAACCTTCGTACCCTCAATATCTTAAATTATTTACTACTCTTAATAGTCTGAGTCTTAATCTTAAACTATATGGAGTAAGTCGCATATTCCACTAATACCTTACTTTATGTTATGAACGTGTATCGTTTCTCTTTGCACGTATACGGGGGACGATGGGGTAGTTTTATTGTCAATGTGACCCCCAAGCTAAAACTCGGTCTCCTGATTTATAAGAAAGGTTGATGCATCAATAACGAATATGCTGCCTTCTTCTTCGCTTCCCAACTTGACCACTACACTCCAAAACACAGAGTCTCACTCCATCTTCTTCTTCTTCTTCTTCTTCTTCAACCACTTCAGTTATCAATGTAAATGTAATGTAATCATCCCTCTTAATTATAATAATACTACTAATAAAATAGTACTATTATCACGTAATCACTGCACTATTATTTTCATACAGTAGTTGTACATCTTCAACCATGTCGGTAGTTTCTTCATGAAAGTGTTCCTCCCCAGATTTACAATTCCGCCAAAAGTATAACCAATCGAGGAGCCCTAGCGATCGAAATGCAGTAGATCTATAGAGAAGAAAACAGAGCAGTGGATCTCTGCTGCCGCAGAACGATGGCGGAGATGTCGGTGAGGGATTTCGCGGTGGAGTGGGCGGTGGGGTCGACGGCGGATACGGCGGAGAGATTCGTGCGGCTGTGGAGCGCGGCCAAGGTCACGTTCCTGGCGGAGACCGTGAGGTTCGGCCTCTTCCTCTGCTTGATTATGTCGACGATGCTGTTCGTGGAGTGGATTTACATCGGAATCGTGGTTCTGTACGTGAAGCTGCGGAAGAAGAAGCCTGAGAGCAGGTACAAATGGGAGGCGATTGAGGAGGATGCGGAGACCGGGAGCGCCGCTTTCCCTATGGTTCTCGTTCAAATCCCCATTTACAACGAGAGAGAGGTCAGTCGGACAGTCTCTGCTTTGTTCTAGAGCGAGAGAGAGAGAGAGAGAGAGATGTTGATGGTAATGTGGTGTTGTTTGTGCAGGTATTCAAGCTTTCCATTGGCGCAGCGTGTAAGCTTTCATGGCCTGCTGATAGGCTGCTGATACAAGTGATGGATGGTTCCACTGATACTCTTGTCAAGGTGAATTAATCATTTAATTAATTAATTACTTCTAATCATTGCTTAATTAATCATTTCTTCCATAATTATCAAGGCTTTCTTTAATTCTGTACTTGATTAATGGCCATGATTTGGATTATACATGAATTTAGACTGATAGTGGCTTTTATTTTATCCCTTTGTACTTTCTCCTCAAACCCTAATTTGATTTGGGGATTTGAAGAATTTCTTTGTTCAATTTTGCCAATGTTGATGTTTGATTGCAACATTGTGGTTTTGGTTAATCAGAATCATTCATAATTGGTAATTTTAGTCAAATCAAGAAATAGTAGACCAAAATAAAGTGGTTTAAATATCTAAGTGAGTAGAGTTTGAATTGTAGGAAATGGTGGAGAGGGAATGTGAAAAATGGGCTAGTGAGGGAATCAACATTAGGTACCAAAGTAGAAATACAAGGGAAGGCTTCAAAGCTGGAGCACTCAAAGAAGGCTTGGAGTATGACTATGTTAAAGACTGCGTCTATGTTGCCATTTTTGACTCTGATTTTCAGCCCGATCCGGATTTCCTCAAGCGCTCTGTCCCTTTCCTTCTTCACAACCCAGATCTCGCCCTTGTACAAGCCCGTTGGAGATTTGGTAAGCATGAAATCTTCTTGCACATGATACTATCATTCGCCATGCTATGTTCCGTTTGAATTTTTGATAGTGTCAAATGGTTTGAATTTTTAATGTATTCAATTATTTGCATGAATGTTTTCTGCAGTGAATGCAGATGAATGCTTGCTGACTAGATTGCAAGAAATGTCTCTGGATTATCACTTCCTAGTCGAGCAAGAAGTCGGCTCATCTTTGCACGCCTTCTTCGGATTCAATGGTAGGATTAAACTCAGAAAATCTGGGCTAAAGTGATAAAGCTTTTTCCACTTTGGCATTGTTAGATGACATTACTAACGATTTTAAGATGTGTTTTCTTAGGAAGTGGTGGGATATGGAAACTTGCAGCAATGAAAGAGGCTGGAGGTTGGGATTACAGAACCACAGCAGAAGACATGGATCTTGCCATTCGAGCTAGCTTAGAAGGCTGGAAACTCGTCTACGTAGGAAACATTGAGGTAACAAGACAGTTAAATTTTCCAATTTTTTTTAGTTCTCACCAGTATTCTAATGACATAAGTGATTTCAATAGGTGAAAAGCGAGCTTCCTAGCACTTTCAAATCATTCCGTTTGCAGCAGTATCGTTGGTTCTGTGGCCCGAATAACTTGTTTAGGAAAACTGTGATGGATATTGCTAGGAGCAAGGTTAGTTTTTTAACATAAAGGGCAAAAAAAATAGTATGTAATTCAAAAGCTCAATCTGGATTGCTGAAGTGACGAATTAGTCCTTTGATCCTTGTAGAAAGTCTCAGTATGGAAGAAAATGTACATGGTCTATAACTTCTTCGTCGTGCGGAAGATCATTGGGAATACATGCATATTCTTTTCATACTGCATTGTGCTGCCAATGACGATTCTAGTGCCAGAAGTCGACGTCCCAAAAGGCGGTGCAGTTTTCGTCCCCTTCATCATCACCGCCATAAACGCAGCTTTCTCAACTCCAAGGTTTCGTATGCATCACTATATCCATACAACTAGTTGCCCATTTAATTTGCAATTCTTGAAGTGATGAAAGTTTGAAATTTTATTTTTTTAGGTCTCTTTATCTAGTTGTGGTTTGGGTGCTCTTCCAGGGTGTGATGTCGTTCCACATCACGAAAGCCATATTTACGGGACTGCTGGGGACGAAGAGCGCCAACGAGTGGCTCGTGACTCAGAAACTCGGAGACAGTTCGATGAGGAAGATTCTCTGGGAGTCAGCTGCACCAAAGAGATCACTGTTTGAGTCTATCAAAGATAGGTAATGCTTCTTTTTTTTTCTTTTTAAATAATAAATGCTTTATATTTTGCTATAATAATGGTTTAAATTGTGTTGGAATTATGCAGAATGCAATTGGCTGAATTGGGATTTGGGGTGTTTCTATTCATGAGTGGATGCTATGGATTTCTATACAGGGAGGATTTATACTTCATATACCTCTTTATTCAATCCTTTACTTTCATGGTTGTGGGATTTGGCTTTGTTGGTAGAATAATACCCTAACTAACAGTAGAAGAAAAGATGGTGATTCTTTGATTTGATACTAGTAGCCATAAACCATTTGATTTATTGAATCTAGATGAAATTTGTTCATTGTTTTCTGTATAAAGGGCCTCTCATTTTTTTTAGCATAGTCTGTGTTAATTATTGCGTTTGTGCTCTATATACTTCCTGATACGATACGACACAACCATTAGGCCTAACAGTAAACTCGGTCCATGTGAGTTCGGCCATATCCTATCACTTACCCGATTTCATTAGCTCTCAGATTGTAACGTTCGTGAATGCTGAAAATTTTGAGAAGAAAAACAAAGTTGATACATTTTTCAAAGAAACATTATATAATCCATTTTAAGAGTTAGAGCTTCATGTCGAATCGTTAGATAATAAAAATGATCTAACGGTAGGAGGTTAAGTTTTAGTGCGGAATGTCCCGAGTTCGAATCCTCTGTAGCACAGTCTTAAATTCTTGTTGAATGTTTCACAAAAATGATTACAATTATAAAATTATTAGTACTCCTCCCGTCCAACAGTATTGGCCCCTCTTTTTTTTTTTTTTTTTTTTTTTGAAAGTACAATTATATCAAAGTTTACAACTATATATATACACAACTCATATACATGAGATATATGACACCACACACGATTGTGGGATTATATTACAATTTATAGCTCAATATCTACTCATGTATATCTACCCACACAAAGGTAGGACAACTACACTACACAAAGGTGGGAAAGCTCCCACATACCACGTTGGTAGTGGGACTCGAACTCAGGACCTCCTGAAGAGGAGAGTCCTAAGTGCCTCCCCCTTGCCACCAGGCCAAGACAGTATTGGCCCCTCTTATTATTTTAATAGTCTCATGTTATAAACAATTTGGCATTATGAATTTATGGTCGGGGCAAATGGAGTAATATTTATTTTTCTTCAGAAACTTGGTATTAGTACAACCACTTTAATGGATCAAGCCCATTATATTAAACCTTTTCAAAATTGAGAGTTGAAATCTTGTCAAATTTTTAATTTGTAATTAGTGGTACTACATGAGGTGGAACTGTCTTATACTTGAAGACATTCCTTTTTCTATATAGTGTACATCACCTGAAACAAGGACACATGTAACTAGCTAGGTGATCTATATAGATCACCTAAGAGCCTAAACATATTTTATGGATCAAACTTTGACCCCTTAAATACTTTGTTTAGGGTTGGATGATGAAAGAAAAATAATAATTCATTATATTTTCCCCCCACTTATATATCAAATTGACTCTCAATGATCTAAATTAACTTTCCGTAGATATAGAGTCACTACGGGTTCAAAGATTATAAATTATGTAGTTTTTTGAACATTCGAACCACAAAATTACCACGAATGTCAAAGTTTATGTCAATTTTACAATTTTGAAAATTCAGGCAATAAAGTATTGATAGCCCTGAATTTAACTTGAATTATTCAAATATTTTAGGGCAAAGGGGGTAGAGACATAATTTAGTCCAACTTACCTAACACTTATGAATATTTCTTTGACAGTTGAGTGTAATATATTAATACTTTTAATTTGTAAAGTTAAAAATACTACTATAATATAGATATAATATAAGTGTGTGCATGTTTAGGTATGTGTGTGTAAATGATTAATATTTTTGGTAGAGAAAGAGAAGGAAGAATTGAAATGGGCCAGTTTATCTGACATATGAGCTGCTACATATATGTGTACAATTTGTGCTTCATTTTCCCATGCTACCTTCTATTATTATGCTTCTCATTATTCATTTTCACACAATGATTCCAACCAAAGGGGTATGTTGCATTCAGAAACCCTTTATTATTAGATAGCATTGGTCCTTTTCATGCATGACTTTTGGGAAGAAAAAGATATCATGTTACTCGACAGTACTCTTACAATGTTTTAAAAGTCGCTAGGCGTTAGCAGGACGGTGAAGGGAGCTAAGCGCCTAAGCGGCTAGGATGATTAGAAAACAATACTTATATTTATTATTTTTACAATATATCATCATTTAAAAACCATATTAACATATATTATTCATAATTTTATTGCCAAGTTCATGATAAAAACAGAGATATGATAATTAATAGTCTAATTTAATAAATTTCATAGTATACAAGACTTTTTTTCTAACATATATCATATATGTATTGAATTCAATATTTATAATCTAATATAACACTAAATCTGTCTAATCATCTAAATCATGTATAGAAACAATCCGGTTAACATAAATTTTGATTAATTCTCACTTAAAGACTAATTAAACTTTAAATAGGGCGACACTAGGATGCTGCCTAACGCTTAGGCGGAGACTAGGCAAACATAGGCAGAGACTTTTAGGATACTGACTCCCTCCGTCCCACTGAACTGCAGACGTTTGTTGAATCTAGAAACACGTTTATTGTATATAAAAACGTCTGCAGATCGATGCGACGGAAGGAGTACATATATAGTATATTATTTTCTATTTCACATGTATATATATAGAGAGAGAAATGATATGCTAGTCACCTTATGATAGTCACCTTCGTGGGCACCTTCGTGTTCGACATTATTTTATTCGATTTTTTTAATTGTAATATATTCTAATACTTATAAATTAATATTGAAATCATTAGATCCAAAAAAATATAAATATGAAAGCTCGATTTATTTTATTATACATTTTTTGAACTTAGAAGAAAAAACGAACAAATCGAGCATTGATTTTTTTTTTTTTTAGATTTAGTGATTTCAATATTAATTTATAAGGTATTAGAATATATTGCAATTGAAAAAATCGAACAAAATAATGTCGAAATGAAAAAATGACGAAGGTGCCCACGAATGTGACTAGCATATCACTTCTCTATATATATGGGCATTATTTTATGTGTTCAATGAACATGCACGCATGATGTACATGCAAAATCAATGAAATTAAACAAAAATGAAAAAAGAATGATTGGTATTCTCACACTCTTTGCCTAGGCAAAGTAGTAGGTAGACTTGTAGCTTAACTAAGAGATTGAAACTTATATAAAATAAACCTAGCTACTCCGTGCATGAAGTGGATTAATTAGGCCACTGGTTTAACTAATACTCGATTAGCTCTTTTTATATGTGAGCATGCGTTATTCACCAAACCATCTATTACCCTTCTAAACGACGACGACGACGTCGTTTTTAATGTTGGGGGTTGTGGAATCAGGGGTATATTAGTGATCAAAATGTGCGGATATTAATTTGAGTATTATGCATGACATATTCTATAACCTCACACTTTTGTAGGAAGGATGTCAACTTGTACGTGTGATGTGATAATGACCCAACTGGTAAGTTCAAATTCGAATACGATTTGAGAAGAGTGTGCTCTACTCAAACGCGAACATGCCACAATCTGATAAAACCTGAATATGACTCGAATGCGACGCGAACACTATAACGAACGCGAATTGGTTAATGCAAATAAAAATACGATAATGACATGACAGGTCTGATTTAACATAAAACAATTACAAAACTTTGAGAAATTTAACATCAATGCATTAAGAAATTATGAAATTAAGTCTAAATGTGAAGTAAAAAAGTGTAACTTGCATTATCTAAGGGGGAAAAAGTGTATCTATACTAATAAGTTACCTGAATTTGACTGTAGACTGACACAAAATTTTTTGCTCATTATCTGCTAATAAGATAATAACACAAATTCAATAAACGTTGATACTATCCTACTAACTTCGTGCCCTATCGTATGGGAAATCGCTAGCCCCTACTCCGGATACTATACATTTTCACAAGATTTTTATGTAATGAAAAACAATCATACAACTAACTTTTTATTATGAGATTGATTATGTGGACACGTACATGTCTAACTTGTCTCTTTTTACACTATTACAGTTGTTGTAGGGTACTTCGCGTACTTAACGTTCTTTAGTTAATTGATTCGGTTTTTCCTCGACTTAAAAGACAACAAAGAAAAGGGTATATTATTGAGGTGATATGCCATCAACATTATATGGAGTGGGGCCATGAAATCAAAATAAGTTTGAAAATGAAGGGCAATTGTTTATTAACGTTAATTAGGCACCGACGGGGGACGGTAGCTAAAATGCAACATTAATTAATTAATACATGGTCTCATATTTCTCTTTGGCATCAAGTTTGATTAAATTGCTCTTTCTTTTTATTTAGTTGTGTAAAGTTATCTATTTTTAGATCCTGCCATAGTACATTTTCCCAGCAATAATAAGAATTAGATATAAAAACACTAAATCCTTAAAAAAAATTAAAAAAACTTGAAGCTTCAATAATAGAAACATGATTAAAGGTTTAGCCACAGAGATCTCAAACTCAGGACTTTTAGCAATTAGCCCTGACACTTAAATCCCTACCACTAGGCCAACACACGGCCACTCTAACAAATTATTTTAGTTAGCATGTAGGAGATCACAATGGCGAAGGCTTCATATCGAATTTTGTGAAGAGCATGTCTAGACTCGATTATTATTATTTTTTTGTTCAAATACGGCTCAAATTTACCGGATCTAACAAAGAGAATTCCATTTTAAATTCACAAAATCTATCAATCCACAAATCTAGACCTGAACAATCACCATAATTAGGAGTGGATTGGTACGATATATTGAAATTTTTTCGCCACATCGATATCGTATCGAAAACTTTTGGTATGTAATTTTTATGCTGTTATTGTACCGAAGATTTCGGTATACCGATCTTCGATATACCGAAAATTCGATATGGAAAAAATCAATACCAATACCATACCAATTTTTCGGTATACCGAAAAATTGAATATTCTACTGGAAAAAAAAAGTTTTATTTGATTTTTTCAATACAATATTGACTATATAAAAATAATTAATATGTACAGAAAATTCACTTACCGAACATTCATATGTACCGATCATTCTATATATATCAAAATAATTCAGTATATTGTATTTTCGGTATTGACCGATATATCGCGGCATCCAAAAACATATACCGTTATCGTACCGATAATACCATACCGTAAACTCGGTATACCGTTAATTACGGTATTTTCAATATCTATTTGTATGACATGACTGGTATATCACCGTTTCGGTGAATTCGTCCACCCCTAGGCCCTATTAAGGCCCATTAGTATTTATACTTATCGTAAACCCTAGTTGTAAACCCTAGATGTAAACCCTAGTTGTATCCCTATATATACTTGCTTGTACACTCTTTTATCATCAATGAAATACACATTCAATCCTTACATGGTATCAAGAGCCTGAGTTTTTTTCTCTGCCGCCAATCTCTCATAAACCCTAGCTCCTCTCGCCGCCTTCTCTCCATGGCTCCCATCACCGAATCCACCACCGTTGTGCAGCTCAACGCGCCAACACACTTCCCAATCAAGCTGACTCCCACAAACTACTCAGTATGGAGTCGCCAGATTCAGTCCACGCTTATCGGACTTGATCTTATCGGCCACATCGACGGTACCACCGCCGCCCCGCCTCACACTACCGACAGCAAAGAGATCAATCCTCTCTACACGATCTGGTATCGTCAGGATCAGATCATCGTTAGTGCTCTTCTCGGAAGCTGCTCCGAGTCCATCCAGACGCTCATCTCCACAGCCGCCTCTGCCCGCGACGTCTGGACCCGCCTGTCCAACACCTACGCCAGTACTATGCCCGGTCGTGTCTTGTTCCTCAAGGCCAAGTTGGCTAAAAATCCTAAAGGTAATCGGACCATCACCGATTACTTGAAAGATATGGGCGACATTGTCGACTCTCTCGCTCTCGCTGGACAACCTATCTCTGACTCCGATCTCGTCGCCTCTATTATCACTCAGCTTGGTGACGAGTATCGATCCGTCTACTCCGCACTCCGTGTGCGTGAAACAGCTGTCTCTCTCGCTGACCTATCTGACATCCTTCTGGATATTGAGAGACTCATTGCTACGCCATCGGATCCTTCGCCGTTGCTGCCCTCCGTCAATCAGACTCAACAACGGTCTCCCTTTGGCTCCTCCGACGGCACCACCACGCCATCCTTGGGTGGCCGTGGTCGTGGTGGTCGTGGCAATCGTGGCCGTGGAGGTCGCACCGGTGGTCGTGGTTTCTCCAATTATTCGCATGGCCAATCTCCAGCTCCTGTCTGTGACTTCTGCTCTAATATTGGTCACACTGCTCGCGTCTGTCGCAAGCTAGCGGCCTTCCTACGAGAGCAGAACATTGTGGTTCAAGCCCCTCCTCAGGTGAACACCATGCAGCCGAGCGGGGCTGCCTCTTCTCAGCCTTCTTGGATCTTTGATACAGGAGCTTCGCATCACACGACCAATTATGCATCTCATCTTCATAGCTTTTCTGATTATGGAGGACCGGACAAAATTCAGCTCGGAAATGGTAACACTCTTCCCATAACTCATATTGGTCTCACCTCTATTCCTACTGAGTCTCGTCCTCTCTCCCTGTCCCGTATCCTATGTGCCCCTAGCCTTAGCTGTAATCTGGTTTCCGTTTCCCAATTATGTCATACCAATCGAGTATCTGTTGAATTTTTTCCCTCTCATTTTCTTGTCAAGGACCTGCGCACGGGGATCCCTCTTCTAAGGGGGCGGAACGATAACCACCTCTACACCTTACCCCTGAAGTCTCCTCCACGCACTCATGTCACCACTCTCTCGACTTCCAACTGGCATCATTGTTTCTGTCATCATTCCCTGCGAGTCTCCAAGCTTTTAGTTAACAACTTTGTACCTTCAATTAAGTTTCCAACAAATTTTCATTGTGAGTCTTGTCTAGTTCATAAGAGTCATAAACTACCATTCTATGATAACTCTATGCGTAGTTCGAAACCTTTTGATTTGCTTTATACTGATGTTTGGGGTTCCTCAGTTCGTTCGGTCGATGGTTATCTATATTATGTCGTTTTCGTTGATCATTTTACCAAGTATGTGTGGTTGTATCCGTTGAAAAACAAGTCCGATGTGGCCATAATCTTCCCTCAGTTCGCTCGTCTAGTTGAGCGATTCTTTGGCTCCAAGATAGTGTCCCTCTTCTCTGATAATGGTGGTGAGTTTATCAAACTAAAACCTCTCCTCAGTCAGCTAGGTATAACACACTACACGTCTCCTCCCCATACTCCTAAGCACAACGGCACCGCCGAACGGCGCCATCGTCACATAATTGAAACTGGGTTGTCGCTTCTTCATCACTCATCTCTTCCCCTATCATACTGGTCCCACGCCTTCCAAACGGCCGTTTACCTCATTAACCGGCTTCCGTCCTCAGCCCTTGCGAATCGTTCGCCCTATCAAGCCCTGTACCGTGTCGAGCCCTTCTATGTCAAGCTTAAACCTTTTGGGTGTCTATGCTTCCCATGGTTGCGTCCCTATAGATCCACAAAACTCGAACCACGTTCCTCTCCGTGTGTCTTCTTGGGGTACTCTATGACTCAGTCCGCATATAAGTGTCTTGATATGTCCACTAATCGTCTCTACTACTCTAGACACGTTAGGTTTGTCGAGCACATCTTCCCGTTCAAAGAATCTACTCTCACCATGCCCTCCACAAGCCCGCACTCTCACTCTATTCCTCCCCATAGTCGTTTTGCTCGGCTCCCTCCTACCCTACCCGGTCCTTCGTCCCAACCAAGTCCTCCACCGGACCCTTCTCCCAATCCTACACCACCCGCCGAGTCCACCACTGCTCCAGAACAGCCTGCCCTAGCTCGTCCTCGTCGCGAGCGTCGCCCAAATCCTCGATACTTTAATCCTAACCTTGTCAACAACACAACTCTAAACCCGTTACCTCCCACTCTCGAGCCATCCACCGTTACGGAAGCTCTCCGAAATCCTAATTGGAAACATGCTATGGATGATGAATATAACGCACTCATTCGGAATCAAACTTGGGAGCTTGTTCCGAAAAATGGTCGTCCGACCATCAGCTGCAAATGGGTTTTCCGTGTGAAACGCAATCTTGATGGCTCGATCTCTAGATACAAAGCTCGTCTTGTTGTTCGAGGATTTCTGCAAAAACCGGGCCGAGATTACTCTAAAACATTCAGCCCGGTTGTGAAACCGGTCACTATTCGCTTGATTCTCTCAGTGGCTATCTCTGCTAATTGGCCGATTCAGCAAATTGATGTTAACAACGCTTTCCTCAATGGCTCTCTATCTGAGGAAGTGTATATGGATCAGCCTCGTGGGTACCGTGACCCCTCTCGTCCGGACCACGTTTGTCGGCTTCGTAAGTCTCTCTATGGCCTCAAGCAGGCGCCCAGGGTGTGGTATCTTGCCCTGTCCTCATTTCTTCTCCAGAATGGTTTCACACGGTCCGTTGCCGACAACTCTCTCTTCATCTACAACTTGCATGGGGTTATTATTTATTTTATCGTCTATGTTGATGATATAATCTTGACGGGCAACAATCCCAACTTCTTGGCTAAGTTTGTATCGAAGCTTGCTGCCCGGTTCTCGCTGAAAGAGCTGGGGTCTCTCAGTCATTTTCTCGGTGTTGAAGTAATTCCGACAGGGTCCGGTCTGTTTCTTTCGCAACGTAGCTACATCACCGACATCTTGGCTCAATTTAACATGGAAGGCGCTAAGCCCGTCGCCACTCCCATGGCTCCCACCATCAAGCTTACGGCTCTTGAGGGCCGAGAGTTGTCGGATCCGGGCCTTTATCGGCATGCTTTGGGTCTACTTCAATACCTATCTTTCACTCGGCCCGACATTTCCTTCGCCGTGAATAAGCTCTCTCAGTTCTTGCACACGCCATGGGAACCTCATTGGGATGCGGTCAAGCGTGTTCTCGGTATCTTAAGGGAACGCTGGATCTTGGCTTCTTTCTTCATCGGAATATTGATCGTACTCTTACTATATTCACTGATTCGGACTGGGGAGGCTCTATCGATGATGGTCGGTCGACTACGGGCTATGTGATTGGTGTCTAGATGTTAGGATTTTCATTATGTTTTTGTGTCTTTTTTCGTTGTGTTTTTGTGTCTTTTCGTGTGTCTTTGGCTATGATTTGGTTGTTTGGAGTTTTTGGTACTTGTAGGATAAAAAGGGCGGAAACGAGATGAAAAGCAATCATTGACCTCGAGTTCTAATCTCTCATGATTTTATTGAAGATTCATTTTGGATGTAATGAAAGCGTTATATCAAAGAGGGGTTCGATAGGAGCACATAGGCGAAAACGGAGGTCAATTCGGAGTTCGAATGAGGAAGATACGGCCGAAACAAGAGAGTCGCGCGCGAACGTGCCAGTACCTGATCTGGACGACCGTCCAGATTTCCTTTACAATCTGGACGACCGTCCAAGTACTTATGTGCGTGTTTAGCAGTTTCTAATCTGGACGACCGTCCAGATTTCATTCAACATCTGGACGATCGTCCAGATGTCGGCGTCCAGCTGTGTTTCCTTATTTAACTAGGTTTTCTTCCTAGTATATATATTAGTGCCTTGGACGAATTTTGTAACATCTTAGACATCTTTTATAAGTTTTTAGCATTAGTTAGCTTTATTTTTCAGCACAAAAACTCTCTAGATTAGCTTTACTTTGTTCGGATCCGGATTCTTAGTTCGTTTAATTCAAGACTTCTTTATTTAATTCGCGTTCTTCGTCTTCGTTTAATTCTCGTAAGTTCTTTTATTGCTTTCGTTTATTTGCTTTAATTGCTTTGCTTTAGTTTTAGATCCGTTCTCTTAATTGCTTCGTTTAATTTGCTTAGTTTTAATTTCGTTCTTTCGATTTCTAGTTTAAAGTTTAGATTCGTTTTTCTAGTTTCGATTCTCTCGTTTTTCAAAGCTTTCATAGTTAGATTAATTAGCCTTTTAATTTCCAGATTTTATTCATCATGTCTAGAGTAGTTTATGCTTTCTTTATTGCTTTCTTTATTGCTTTCCTTTCGATTCTTGCCTAGGTAGATTAATTGCTTTCTTCTAGTTTAATTCTTAGATTTATTTCTCAATTAAGTTCTAGATTAGATTATTTACTTGCTTTAATTTATTGCTTTTATTTATTTTCTTGCCTAGGATTTAAAATAAAAACCCAACAATTCCTTTTACTTGCTTTCTTAGATTTAGGCTAGTTTAGGATTTTTGCTACACGATTATTTGCCCTGCAAAGTTTTCCTTGAGATTCGACATTGGGTTTTTACTTACTAAGTGCTAGGATAGATTTCGTTCTATTGCGAACACTTTTTAGTGAAACACTATGCAATCTACCTTGGGAGAAACTTGATTTCGTGGAAATCATCTAAGCAGTGTTGTGTTTCGCGGTCTTCTACCGAAGCAGAATACATGGCCATTGCGAATGCTTCTGCCGAAGCATTCGCAATTCGAAATCTTCTCTCCGAGGTTGGCGTTTCTGTTCGGACCCCTGCTACTCTTCTATGTGATAATCTTGGTGCTACCTATGTCTGCAAGAATCCTATTTTTCATTCTCGAATGAAACACCTTGCGTTGGATTACTTCTTTGTGCGAGAATTGGTGCAGAATGGTCTTCTTTCGGTCTCTCACATCTCTTCCGGCGACCAGATTGCCGACGTTCTCACTAAGCCGTTGGCGACTTCGGCGTTCCACCGTCTTCGATCCAAGCTGGGTCTCCCGAATGGATCCTCCATCTTGCGGGGGCGTATTAAGGCCCATTAGAATTTATACTTATCGTAAACCCTAGTTGTAAACCCTAGATGTAAACCCTAGATGTATCCCTATATATACTTGCTTGTACACTCTTTTATCATCAATGAAATACACATTCAATCCTTACAGGCCCTAGCCATAACAAGCACTTAGGACTCTCCCCTTCGGGAGGTCCTGAGTTCGAGTCCCACTACCAACGTGGTATGTGGGGAGCTTTCCCACCTTTGTGTGGTGTAGTTGTCCCACCTTTGTGTGGCTAGATATACATGAGTAGATATCGGACTATAAATTGTAATATAATCTCACAATCGTGTATGGTGTCATATATCTTATGTATATGAGTTGTGCATATATAATTGTAAACTTTGATGTAACTATACTTTCAAAAAAAAAAACAAGCGCTCATGTTTCTAGATATGGCCATTAATGAGTAAGCATTTTGTCACAACATCATAAGAACCTTATAATCATTCGGAACAACTATAGTTGTTATTGATCTATGACTGTTATTGATATTGGTCTATCCCTGCCAAAGGCAATCTTTATACCCAATCTTATCAACAAACAATTTTAAAGAAAATATTGCAGTAATATTTACTATAGGTTAATTCATGATTTCGCTATCAAAGGTCTCGAAATCGAGTCCTCTATGATGTGGTTTTTTAAATTTTCTGTTAATGCTTAAAAAATATAACTTCGTTAAAGGTTTTGTAAGACAATGTTGATTGCGTGCATAGATGATAAAAATAAAATATCAATTGCCTCACTTTTTTGTATACGTTTGATTCACGTAAAGATAAAATTATTAAATGTGAAAAATATATATGGATATTGACAATTGATCTTAATATTAATTGTTTACAATTGTTATTGCTATAATCATGATTGTAATATGCAATTAATATGACAATATTTAAGTACCAAACTATATATAATAAATTTAATGTTCATTATGTATTGCAACAATTAACACTTATATAATAGTCTTAGATTTACAGTGAATCTGGTAAAAATCCTTCCATGTTTTCGATATATAGCAAAAGTAAAGTTTAAAATAGAAAATAAATAATTAAATCATAATCACTAGCTTGATTGACCCTACATTAATCAATCCATATATCGAATCTTAGCATAATTCGATTCTTAAGAATATAATGATTACGAGAGGTTAATTTGTGATTTTGTTAAATGTTTTATAAGAGAATGCTGATTTCATTCGACTACGTTCAGTTCAATTTATATTTTACGTATATTTAAAAAATTGAGAGTATTTAGTAATGTTATTTTATTGCAATAAAAATTGTGCTACTTTTTATCTCCACTTTTGACCAAATACAAATAAAAGAAATGCTAACTTTTAATAAGAAATTAAACCATGTTTCCCGCACTAATCTTAATCTTTATTTCCATGACATAATTTCCCACTATAGTGACTCACTTTTTTTCACAAAATAATACCAGTACTTTTTATTTCAGACTATCAGTTGACTTGGCTCATTTCTTTTCGTTCATAAAATTTGATGTAACGTGCATACAAACGTTTCGGAGATGAGTCCAATTCCATTACTAGAAGTTACATTTTCAATACAATATCTTCCAACACAAATGAGTATTTTCTATTACACTCCAGGGTGTCCACGGGTCAGAGGCTGTTACGTTAGGTGGACCAACAAACCGCTAACAACTACTTTGCATCCGTCATTGTTTTTATCAAAACATCTAACTCAAATTGCTAGAGAGTCCATTGAGCTAGTTACTCATACTGTGATGACATCTCCGATTCATTCGATGCGGAATGTCACATTTTCATTTTCCATTTTATTTAATGTTATCCCCAAATAAAATTGTATTGTTGAATGTAAATATTTGGCACATAATAATTGCACGTTTGAATTATATCCCAATGTGACAATTTCCTACAAATATAAAGAAAACCTTGAATTTAGGACATGCCAAAAAAGCATTGCCACTTAAACTAAAATGGCAAATTCCAATCATCCCTCTACAATCATGAGAAACGCCACATTTCGGCACCAAATTAATCATTTCAGTAAGTGGAAACTCCGGCGCCGGAGTCTTGGTTCCGGCCGCCGGAAAGTTGATTGTTTAGGTGGACCCCATTTATGGATAAAATGGTTGGTTTCCCTTGTAGTTGGAACAGTTGGCTCAAGTAAATTATTGGCACAATGTTAGTAATTTTCTTTCCCCAGGAACGATTGGTGGGTCAACCTCATCACTAATTTTTACTCGTCCTTCCGTCCCGTTTACGTCGATACGTTTGATCGAAGTTCATCTTTTGAGACGGAATGAGTACTACTATTTTTACTTCATTGAATCATCAACAAAAAAATATAAAGGCCCGCATTACGGAAGACTCGAACTCGAAACTTTTGGTTTCGAAACTTAACCCTTTATCGTTTGGGCAGTATTATTTATCTAACTAGTTTACTGCCCGTCGAAAATCGACGTGTGCTAATTATTTTTAATATTTAAATATTTTATCAGTAAAAATTTTTATTGTAATAAAAAGAAATAACTCAGATAGTCCTATGTTTATTGTAATAAAAACAAAATGTCGTTAAATCAAAATAAGTCAAGCCGCCCAGTATTTATTTTAATAAATAAAATATGTCAAAGGGAGTCTCACATAGTTATAATCAATTTTAACGTGAATATTCGATATGAATCACTTTATATTGCTACTATTAGGTAGCTCGTTGTTTAGTGTAATAAAAATAAAATGTCATTACATGAAAATAAGTCAAGCTGCCCGTTGTTTATTTTAATATTTAAAAAAAGTCAAAGAGAGTCTCACAACTTATAATCAATTTTAACAAATATTTTATACTATGATTCTCGATTTTTATGTATTTACAAATAATTAAAGAATTTAATGATAATATTTATGAAGAACCAATTCAATGCCGATTCAAATAATATTTAAATTTTCGACGTTTAAAGACTTATAAATCAATTTGTGCCGAAAATGACAAAACCTAGTTCCTCATGATATATAAAAAAAATATTTAAAAGTAATAAAAAAAAATACTAAAAGTAAATGAAACAATATGAATATTATATAAGAAATCAGAACCAAAATAATATGCTCAGCTCCTCTTCAACAAAGCTATTGACGTTTGAGCGTAGTCTTCCTCCTGCAATTTACTCTCCTGTAAATCAAGAAAGTTTAATCGTAAAAAATAAGATCCAAATATAATAATTTTATTTATACATTATTAATATTTTGTATTGATAATTACCTTACAACTTTTGAAATATTTTCGTGTACACAACATTAGTCGTGGTGTTGAAGCTATTGCCATCTTCATCACAAATCAAAAATTTGAGACTTTTTTTCCTAGCGATTCTCTATATTGCGACATAAAACTGTCCATGGCTGAAGACCGATTTTGGTAGGTATAACCCTTCGTTAAAGAGGGATTGTCCTTGACTCATATTTATTGTCACAGCAAAGCAAACAGACAGTGGAAAATGCCTCTTTTGCAATCTAGCCGGTAACTTAATTTAATATAGTGCAGTCATCGTCATTCTTGCAATTGGAAACTTTTTGCCAACATTTTTTCCTGAAAACGTATTAATTCGCTTCTATCGCACGGTCTCCAAGTTTTGTTACCATCATCCTTATGTCATTGTAAAGTTCATTTGATTGGTCAATATTTCACAGGAGCATGATGATGCACCCTTCTTGTCAAAGAGAGTTTGTATTAAAAAGAAAATGAGTTGTTTATAATAAATAGAAAATGTCAAATAGAGTCTTACGTAGCCCGTTGTTTATTGTAATAAAAACAAAATGTTAATATAAAGTCTTTCGTTACTCGTGTTTATAAGAAAACTAGAATATGTTGCCCGTGCGATGCACGGATTCAATTTTAAGTATTACTTCCTATATCTCTTTTTAAGTGACTTCTTTTACTATTTTATACCTCATAGTATATAAATATAAAATGACTCACTTAGGAAAGAAAGAGACAAGAATAATATAACTTAGCTTTTTTTTTTTTTTTTTTTCCTTGATGGAAATTGAATTGGAAAACATATCTCACAACCTACTAATTGTTGAATTTTGATATTCACTCACGGGTTCGAAAAAGAAAGAATAAGTCAATTTTGTAACTTTACTATCTAAATTTTATACACTAAAACGTTCTCTTAAGTTTGTTGTGATAACTTTAACATTCTGATATAGAAAGCAAGCGATAGACACATTAAAAATGTGCAAGGTGGATAGATGATTATTCATCTTCACATGTTATTTGCTTTATTTATATGAGTAGTAATTATTTTGGGGAGAAAAACTAATCATAAAATATTATTATCTACTTATAAAAGCTCAAAGTCTTTGTCTAGAAAAAATCGATTTATTCACTTTCATGCATCATGCATGCATGTTTTAAATTGTGATATATCGACTACATTTGATTTTTTTTTCTTTGTCCTTTTATTTATTTATTTATTTTTTAAAATTCATCTTCTATATATAATAGTAATGCGGATTCGAAGCACCACGTTCATTCAAATGCTTACGTGGCGTCTCCTATGCTCTAAATTTGTTCTATATATCTTGTTGTCATATTTCTGTATACCATAATACCTTAGACTACCTCCATTTATTAGCTACACATGGTATGAACACATAAATTAAGAAAAATGATATACGGTTGTAATTAATTCTAAGGATAAATAGTTATTTGTAGTTATGAATTTTTAGCCATTTTAGAAAATATATCTAATAGATTGGATGAACCAAAATGATAAATGTAGCTGATAAGTAGGATGAAGCTAGTATACGATTATAGCCGGGTAAATGAAATATAATCAAATCACATATTTTTCTTGGGGTCGATAAAGATTTAATTTGAATATTTTAAACATAATTTTTGGAGTCAATAGGAAATGCATGTGCCTCCTTAAAGGCATAAAGATAGCCGATTATCATATTGTACGTGTAGCTCTCCTCTATTTCAAGCATTTATTGACTAAACATCATAAAGTTCTATATACTATTAACTGCATTATTAGCTCTAACATAAAAAATCATTAAATTGAACAATTAAATAATCGAAAAGAAATTGATTAAAAATCATAAAATGTTTTATTTTATTGATTTATAAATTTAATTATTTCTTTTTTTTTTATCAAGCAAAGAAATTTAATAAGCACAAAAAAGAACCGAGAATTAAACTATGAAAACAAAATTTTCATAAAAATGCAAGGATCGTCGTAAGTGGTAATTAGTAACTAACAGATTTTGACAAACTCATAAAATTAATTCTTAAACACTTTTAAATAAAAACCGGTTTATCATGCAATTAGTAATATAAATTGCAATCTATGAATTTCTGAACTAACCAATGATATCATGAAGACTTTTAAGAGACGTTCAATTCAAAAGCCTAACCCACAAATTTAACTCAAAAATGGTAACCGTTACTCCTCCGTCCCAAAAGTGTTCCGGCCCCTTAAATTATGAATACCAGAAAAATAAGTGATTTTACCATCGTTACCATTATTAATTGCATTGATACTTATAAGAAAACGGAGGAATCAGAGAATCATACTGCATAAAAGTTGGTACTTTTCCCAAATTCTTGAACCGTGTTAGTAGAAATAATAAACAAACCTTGAATTTTGGAAGACCAACGGATGAGTGCTTCTTGATATATATGATGCATTATATGAACCTTATTATTAATTGAAATTAATATGGTTACCCATCTCCCTCAAATATATAAAGTGCTAGTCCATCACTACCGCTCGACATTCGTCGTATAGGAATTCAAAGAAAGGTGGGAGTTTTTTTTTTTTTTTTTTTTTTTTTTTGATAGGAGGGGTGGCTGTCAGGGGCAGGAAACCATGTCAATGGAGAGAGAGAACAAACTAACGGTTTGATATATAGAGATTTATAGATATAGCCTCTTCTGAATGGATGCGTCTCCTCGCATCAATTTCAAAATTAAAATAACCTTCTCAATAGATAGAAACTAAAAATCAAGATAACCACTTACTTATCAAAATGACAAAATTGTCCTTCGTACTTCGTTTTTATATAATATATAGATAGGTTTAAAAGTGAATATTTTGATGCTAGGTGCATTTGTATCCCACCGAAATTCGATACAAATCACTTTATAACGTTATTATTAAAGTAAAAATAAATGAAAAAATAGTAAAATATGTCAAGCCAACCCGTTGTTTAGTTTAATAAAAAGAAAATGTCGTTATATTAAAATAAATTTAAGATGCCCGTTTTGATCCACCACGTTGATCGACATGTGTACGTGTCAATTCTTACAACCATCATTCTTATTTATCTAAAATACATATATTTGTAAGTATTAATTATATAAAATACTATGATAATGAAAATCATTAAAATATGTTAAGTCACCCGTTGTTTTTTTTAATAAAAAGAAAATGTCGTTATATCAAAATAAGTTAAGATGCCCATTCCGAACCACCACGTCGATCGACATGCATATGTGTCTATTCCTACATCCGTCATTTTTAATTATCTAAAATACATATATTTGTAAATGTTAATTATATAAAATACTATGATATATTTCAATCTCACACAATATTTATCCTATATTTAGTTTTATATTGGAGATATGTATATAATATACCCAATATGGTATAAGGAAATCAAATTAAGGACATACATTTAAAAAAACAAAAAATACTCATTTTGGACGCGCAATTACACAATTACCCTCTTTTTTACTCTAAAACCTATTTTTCTCCCTCTCTATTTTCGCGCTCATCACTGCACAATCTCTTTTCACACACGCGCACAATCTCTTTCTCTCCTCTATCGGCCCTTTCTCTCTCCCTCACCCCTTCTTTCTCTCTCTAATTCTCCGTTCCGGTGCGCCTCCTCCATCTCCGCCGTTACGGAGGCTCTCGGCACCAGGCTACCGTGCGCCGCCTTTGCACCAGGCGGTGCTTCCTCACCCCTTACTTCTCTGCCGATCGACTGCGACCTCGCTGCCGCCACTCAGATATGGCGCCTTCGTCGGAGTCCTCTTCGTCTCTGTTCAGACGGCCTCGCCATCGCTGTGAGATCCTCGATCAGTTCCATTTCAATTTTAAGTTTTTGTATGGTGCCGTTTCATATCGGATCTCCGGCTTGATTAGTGCGGATCCATGTCTCCGATTTCAATTTTAGGTTTTAGGTTTTCCTTTTCTTCAGTTTTTATAGGGGGATGTTTGTCGGATCTGCAGGAATTCTGGCGATGTGGATAATCCGTTGCGGTATCCCTGCGCGTGCAGCGGCAGCATCAAGTTCGTTCACCAGGATTGCCTTCTTCAGTGGCTGAATCACAGCAACGCTCGCCAATGCGATGTTTAAACTACAATTGCCGTGATTTGTCTTGTGCTTTTGTCGTCTGTGGTTTACGTCAACTTGATCATACATATGTTTACTTCTTAATTAGACTCATATTGTCTTTATTTGAATTTTGCCATTCATGAAAAACTACAATTAGATTTTGCTAGTGGCCTAGGTGGATTTCAAACTACTAGATAATCTGCATAAAAATAACAAATATTAGGGTTAATTGCTAATTACACACCCTACTTTTGTGTTGTTTCAACGACTCCACCTTTCAAATTGTAGCAATTTCAACATTAACGGATGGCTTTGCGACTGATGTTTCCTTTTCCAATTTGGTCATTATTGAAATTCTGTAAACCTTGTCCTCCCAATTCCTCTGATTTTGTCTTCATACTTTACGATTTTGCAGGGAAGAATTCGATGATGAGAAGGAACCCGATGGAATGATTCTCTCTGGCTGGACACAAGCTACAGCAGCAGAAAAGAACGGCAAAAGCTCAGCCACCAACGGCGCCAGCACCTCTGGTGCACCTCAATCATCTTCTGCTGTACTTGAAGACGACGACGACGATGACATGCAAATCATCATGCCAAATCTTACCGGGAAGAAGAGAAAGTCATCAGACATTGCTAGTGCAGCTAGTCCAAACGTCTCATCCTCTTCTAACAAACCAAAGATGAAGAGAAAAGCAGAGGATATCGATGGCAAGAAAGATGTAGTGATGCTGGATGAGTCGAAGAAGGAAGGGGAAGCGTAGCAAGCAAGCAGACGGGATCTCGTTTTTGTAAGAGCACCTCTCAGCCCCTAACATGGTAGGTTACTAAAGGAGGAAAGAGAAAAGGTAATTCTTTGGTGCTTTGCTTGCATCTCATAGACATGGTTCAATTTTTGATGGGATAAATTATTCTGCTGTGAATTTGCAACTGATTTTGGTCTCTCTTACTACTAGTATATGTTGAATTGCTCCAATTAAATTTTAAAATGGAAATTATGAGGCGGTGACTGGAGCCGCCGTGATCCGAATCGGAACTAGGGGGAGGTAATTTATGTTTTCCGTTGAGTTTCGTTGGTTTTTGTTATTAAAGGATTTGATGATTTCAGTCAATTTGTTGGATAATTGTTGATTTATCGTTGAAATGATCTCTATATACTGAATATGCTGTGTTTTGGTTAAAATCTGTGAAATATGTTGATATTGGTTCTGTTTTGTACAGATTTTGTTAATACTGTACTGTTTTTTCAGATTTTTGGGTTCGAAATGATCTAATTCGTACTGCACGTGTTGTGTTTTGGTTAAAATTTGTGAAGTTTGTTCATATTGGTTATGTTTTGAACATATTTTGTTAGTATTAAAGTGTTTTTTAAGACTTGCTGGTTCGAAATGATCTAATTCGTACTGCATATGTTGTTTTTTTTGTTATAAACTATGAAGTTTGTTCATATTGGTTATGTATTGCACAGATTTTGTTAGTATTAAAGTGTTTTTTAAGATTTGCTGGTTCGAAATGATCTAATTCGTACTGCATATGTTGTGTTTTTTGTTTTAAACTATGAAGTTTGTTCATATTGGTTATGTATTGCACAGATTTTGTTAGTATTAAAGTGTTTTTTAAGATTTGCTGGTTCGAAATGATCTAATTCGTACTGCATGTGCTGTGATTTTTATTATAAACAATGAAGTTTGTTTATAGTCCCTCCGATCCACTCTACTTGGCATGCTCTATTATTTTATACCTCACATCTATTCACTCTATAGGCCAAATGGAGCGGAACGGAGGGAGTATTGGTTATGTATTGCACAGATTTTGTTAATATTAAAATGTTTTTTAAGGTTTAATTTTTAGTTTCAGGGTTTAATTCCTCAGTAGACTTTAGTACGAAGTGAATCTATTTCGTACCAATACATAGTTGATTTAGTACGAAGTGAATCTTATTCGTACCAATACATAGTTGCTTTAGTACGAAGTGAATGAATTCGTACCAATAACTGCATAATTGCATACTCAAATATGTGTTTCGTAATTCTTATATATAACTGGTACGAATTCTTTATATTTCGTACCTCCTTAAAGTTATACGAATATCACAGCTACAGTAGTCAGGGAAAAAAAAAAAAAAACTGAAATTTGAAAATTCGAAAATAAAATAAAAATTAAAAAAAAAAAAAAGGAAAAATAATGAAGAGAGAAGATGACACGTGGAAAAGGGAGAAGGAGGGGGAGGAGAGAAGAGTAGTGTTGACTAGTAAAAGTCAAAGTCTATTAGTAAGGGTATTTGTGTCCTTTCGCATCAAAAATGGGTATTTTTTGTGTTTTTTAAATGTGTTTCCTTAATTTGATTTTCTTATACCATATTGGGTATTTTATTTTTCCCCTCTTTATATTGTATACTACTATCTATGCTTATCATATAAGTATTAGCTTAATTATAATTTTTAAATTAAATTAGTAGAAGAATACACAATTATATAAAGTTGTCTGTTACTCGTGTTTGTAAGAATATAGTTTAAAAATGAATATTTTGATGATAGATGCATTTGTCTCCCGTCAAAATTCGATACTAATCATTTTATAACGTTATTTTAAGGAAAAAATATAAATGAAATTATTAAAATATGTCAAACGCCCGTTGTTTATTGTAATCAAATATAAAAGAAGAATATTAAAATAAGTAAAGTCGCCTTTTTTTTATTTTAATAAAACGAAGATGTCAAAGAGGGTCTCAAATAGTTATATTTATTTTATCTCGTCGTGTCATTATTTCAAGTCGCCTGTTAATTGTGATAATAAAAGGGGGCAGAAAATATAGTACCTATAGAGACTTAAAAAACAACACATTTGTCTTCAACATAACAAAACTACAAATCTAGCTAAATTTTCAATTTCCTCCCAATTTTACCCCTCCGTTTACTCTCACTCTCCCCCACTCACTTTCCCCCACTCTCCCTCACTCTCACCCACTCACTTTCCCCCACTCTCCCCCACTCTCACCAAAATTTCTTTACAAAATTTTCTTCCATCAACTTTTTTTTTTTTCCTTTTCTTTTTAAATTATTTACATTGATAATCCAGTTTTTTTTTTTTTTTTTAATTATGAACATTTATATGTTGCAAAGAGAATGAGTCTTATATAATTAGTTGCAGAGATTGTTTGTAAGAATTAGTTAATAAGATGATGTTTTCTTACGAACTTTGTACGTTTCTTACTAGCTTTTTATATTTCTTATGACAACTAAATATATTTCTTACGAAATAAGTTGCATAGGGAAATGAATCGTACATAGGTAGTTGCAGAGACCGTTTTGTAAGAATTATTGAGAAAGTATTTTATTACGAGCTATGTATGTTTTTTAGAAATTAATTAGAGAGTAAGGAAACAAAGTTGCAGAGACTGTTTGTAATAATTAGTTTGTATGTTGTTTTCTTATGAATTTTGTATGTTTTCTTACAAAGTTTTGTTTGTTTCTTATGAACTTTTGTATGTTTCTTACAAAATCACTTTTCCTATGTTTCTTACAAAATCACTTTCCCCCACTCTCCTCCACTCTCACCAAAATTTCTTTACAAAATTTTCTTTCATCAACTTTCTTTTTCCTTTTCTTTTTAAATTATTTACATTTATAATCCATATTTTTTTTTTAATAATTATGTACATTTATATGTTGCAAAGAGAATGAGTCTTATATAATTACTTGCAGCGATTGTTTGTTAGAATTAGTAAATAAGATGATGTTTTCTTACGACTTTGTACGTTTCTTACTATCTTTTTATATTTCTTATGACAACTAAGTATATTTCTTACGAACTAAGTTGCATAGGGAAATGAATCGTACATAGGTAGTTGCAGAGACCGTTTTGTAAGAATTATTGAGAAAGTATTTTATTACGAGCTATGTATATTTTTTAGAAATTAATTAGAGAGTAAGGAAACAAAGTTGCAGAGACTGTTTGTAATTATTAGTTTGTATGTTGTTTTCTTATGAGTTTTGTATGTTTTCTTACAAAGTGTTGATTGTTTCTTACGAACTTTTGTATGTTTCTTACAAATTAATTAGTGAATAAGGGAACAAAGTTGCAGAAACTATTTGTAAGAACTAGTTAGTATGTTGATGTTTTCTTACGAACTTTGTATGTATCTTATGTCAACTAAGTTGCATAGAGAAAAAGTCATATATAATTAGTTGCATAGACTGCTTGTAATAATTAGTTTGTAAGTTACTGTGTTTTTACGAACTTTGTATGTTATCTTACGACTTTGTATGTTTTTCTTACACACTTTGTAAGAAAACAACTTACAAAACTAATTCTTATAAAAGGTCTCTGCAACTAGCTAATTATATACGACTCATTCTTTATGCAACTTAGTTGTCATAAGAAACATACAAAGTTCGTAAGAAAAACATACAAAAGACGTAAGATAACATATAAAATTCGTAAGAAAACATCAACATATCAATTAATTCTTACAAACAATCTCTGCAAATAATTATACACGACTCATTCTCTATGCAACTTAGTTGACATAAGAAACATACAAAATTAGTAAGAAAACATCAACATACTAACTAGCTCTTACAAATAGTTTATGCAACTTTGTTTTCTTATTCACTAATTAATTTGTAAGAAACATACAAAAGTTCGTAAGAAACAAACAAAACTTTGTAAGAAAACATGTAAAATTCACAAGGAAACAACATACAAATTAATTATTAAAAACTGTCTCTACAACTTTGTTTCCTTACACTCTAATTAATTTCTAAAAAACATACATAGCTCGCAATAAAATATTTTCTCAATAATTCTTACAAAACGGTCTCTGCAACTACCTATGTACGATTTATTTCCCTATGCAACTTAGTTCGTAAGAAATATACTTAGTTGTCATAAGAAATATAAAAAGATAGTAAGAAACGTACAAAGTTCGTAAGAAAACATCATCTTATTAACTAATTCTTACAAACAATCTCTGCAACTAATTATATAAGACTCATTCTCTTTGCAACATATAAATGTACATAATTATTAAAAATATATATATATGGATTATAAATGTAAATAATTTAAAAAGAAAAGGAAAAAGAAAGTTGATGAAAGAAAATTTTGTAAAGAAATTTTGGTGAGAGTGGGGGAAAGTGATTTTGTAAGAAACATAGGAAAAATAATTTTGTAAGAAACATACAAAAGTTCGTAAGAAATAAACAAAACTTTGTAAGAAAACATACAAAATTCATAAGAAAACAACATACAAACTAATTATTACAAACAGTCTCTGCAACTTTGTTTTCTTACTCTCTAATTAATTTCTAAAAAACATACATAGCTCGTAATAAAATACTTTCTCAATAATTCTTACAATACGGTCTCTGCAACTACCTATGTACGATTCATTTCCCTATGCAACTTAGTTCGTAAGAAATATATTTAGTTGTCATAAGAAATATAAAAAGCTAGTAAGAAACGTACAAAGTTCGTAAGAAAACATCATCTTCTTAACTAATTCTTACAAACAATCTCTGCAACTAATTATATAAGACTCATTCTCTTTGCAACATATAAATGTTCATAATTAAAAAAAAAAAAAAAAAAAAAAAAAAAAAAAAAAAAAAAAAAAAACTGGATTATAAATGTAAATAATTTTAAAAGAAAAGGAAAAAAAAAAAGTCGATGGAAGAAAATTTTGTAAAGAAATTTTGGTGAGAGTGGGGGAGAGTGAGGGAGAGAGGGAGAAAGTGAGTGGGGGAGAGTGAGAGTAAAAGGAGGGGTAAAATTGGGAGGAAATTGAAAATTTAGCTAGATTTGTAGTTTTGTTATGTTCAAGACAAATATGCTTTTATCTTAACACCCATTGCTAGAAAATTATAATACCACTAATAAAAGTAGGTTTATAAGAGTGACAGTTAAAATCAAAATATTTTTTATTGTAATAAAAACAAAATTTCTATTGTTTCGTACATCAAAATAAGTCATGTCTTACCCGTTGTTTATTTTAATAAATAAAATATGTTAAAGGGAGTGTCACATACATATAATCAATTTAAACGTCAATATTCAATATTGACCACTTTATATTGAATTTTTAGATAAATAGGAACCGAGAGCATAGCGTGTGACACGTAAGCATGTGAATAAATTTGATGCTCCGAATCCAAATTGCTATTATATATTGAGAATTTTTGACGTCATAAATGTAAGCATGTGAATGAAGTTGATGCTCTGAAATCCACATTGCTATTATATATTGTGAAATTTTGACGTTGCTATTATATATTGTGAATTTCTGACGTTGTAAACATAGCCGCCTGTTTGTTGTGATAATAAAAGTAGGTTTATAAGAGTGATATTTAAAATAAGATATTTTTTATTGTAATAAAAAACAAAATGTAAGTTATTTCGTACATCAAAATCAACAATAAAAAACAAAATCGAAACATAAAAAGATATTGACATCATAAAATATGAATAATATAGAATAAAAAGATATTAAAAGATATTGACATCGTAAAAAGATATTGGCAATAATATCTAAATGTTAAAATATTTATTTTTATCGATATTTTATTTATTAAGAATAAGTTATATTTTTTTATGTGTCGATTTTTATATTATTTTAGATAAAAATAAAATTGAATTTTTAGATGAATAGAAACGGAGAGCATTGGAAGCGTCACGTAGGCACGTGAATTAACGTGGAGCTCCGAATCCGCTTTGCTATTATATATAAAAGGATGTTACTAATTATTCGGAGAGATTGACTTTCGATCTTTGACCGATGTTTCAAAGATTTTATACATTATGATAGTATAAAATTAAGGGGTGCGGGGATTTTGCCTTTTGATTTGACAATGGTTAACAATAATACGGATTTGAATGCAATTCATACGCTAATAATTTTTTTTTAACAAAAATAATTATTTCAAAGATTGGAAATTTTGAATTTACTTATATTTAGTAAGCACTTAAATACTAGGAGCGGTTATATAGTCTCATTGCATCTATAATCTTGTTCCAGGATTTGGTTCGTATATATATGTATATATATATATATATATTAAAATAAAATAGTCGAAGTGAAAATATTAAAATAAAATACGAAAATAAGAAAGAAGTCCACCTCCTATAGCACTAGAAGACGTAGACCCTCATGAATAGTATAGCGAGATCTCGCAAATATTATGATATCATTAACCATTTTCATTTTTTTTAAAAAAAAAATATTAATTTTTTTTATTGCATTTTATTTTCTTTAAAAAAATCTCAACCTTTACTATTTCCCCTTCCAAACGTCCATTACTAATAAAAATAGGTGTAACATGGCTACCTAAAATAGTCGGATAAAAGTCAAAAATACACTAAAGAAAACGAACGAGAAAAGGCAACGAATTATAGAAGAAAAGAATAAGATTTACTTCTTTTTTTTTTAATTATTTGCTTTTGGTAGGTATTAGTAATATTTACAAAATAAAAATAAGATAACAAAAATATTCTCTCAATCAAAATTACACGCTAATAGTCTCCTTTTAATACGAGAAAATAAATTCCGTGTTAAAAAAATATAAGTCCATTTGGTCTACTCTATTATTTTATAAGTACTTATCATTTATTCATTTTATTGATAAATAAAGTGGAACTGAGGTGGTAATCGACCGGTGACTAGTATTTTGAGACGGAACAATTATTTTTTTTTTTTTTTTTAAAAAAGGCGAAAATTGAAGAAACAACACAAGTCCAAATGAGACCACATATTGACTATAAAACAATCTTCATTTCTCCCCCTCACCGACTCCTCCATCACTTGCTCCACTCCCTCTCTCTCTCTCTCTACCCTCTCCTCTCCCCCACAATGCACCAATTCCTCTCTCTCTCTCCCCCTCCACTCTGCCGCCATTGCTAACCTGCAACTAGAGAGAGAGAGAGAGAAACCAACAGAGGGAAAGAAAGAGAGCAAGTTAATCCCATTCTTCAACTCCAATTTTAACAGATCTGTTGAAAAATGGGGGAAGCAATCATACCGGACTCGCTGCCGGGTTACTCATCCGACGTGGCGGGTCAACTCGGGCTGCTGTGGGAGCTGATAAAGGCTCCTCTAATAGTTCCCGTTCTTACAGTTTGTGTGTACATATGTTTGGCGATGTCGATCATGGTTTTCCTCGAACGCCTCTACATGGGCGTCGTCATCGTCCTCGTCAAGCTCTTTTGGAAAAAACCAGAGCAAAGATATAAATGGGAACCCATGAAAGATGACTTGGAGCTCGGCAACGCCGCTTTCCCCATGGTTCTCGTTCAGATCCCCATGTTCAACGAAAGAGAGGTCTCTCTCTCTCTCTCTCTCTCTCTCTCTTCTTTTTTTAAATTGTTAATTTAATTTGATGAATGTGTGTGAGCAGGTTTACAAGATTTCAATTGGGGCAGCTTGTAATCTTTCATGGCCTTCCGATAGGCTTGTCATTCAAGTTCTTGATGACTCCACTGATTATGTTATCAAGGTAGTCTTCCGAATTTCGATCCTTCTATTCTACCGAGTATGCACATTTATATTCAGAATGAATTTATTAAAATATAGTAAAAAAATGTGCATATTAGTGGAATCCGGATTTTTCTAATATGTAATAATTCCTTCTAAGAATTTTTCCATTTCCGTTTTAGTAGTAATAATCATAATAATCATCACTAGTACTATAGTGTTACCCATTAAGCCAAACCGACACTATCATTTAGTTACTTGATCTCTCAATTAGGGGTACTTTATTACACTATAATTGCAATTTAAATTAATGACGTGTAATTTCATTTTATTTATAATTTTTGGATCGACAGGATTTGGTCGAGAAGGAGTGCCTAAGATGGGCGAGCAAAGGGGTCAACATTATATACCAGATTAGGGAGTCGAGAGGGGGCTACAAGGCCGGAGCTCTCAAGGAAGGGCTCAAACACGACTACGTCAAGGAATGCGACTATGTCGTCATATTTGACGCCGATTTCCGACCCGAACCCGACTTTCTCCGGAGATCGGTCCCGTTTCTGATTCACAACCCGGATATCGCATTGGTTCAAGCTCGTTGGAGATTCGGTAAGCCTCAACTTTCTCTTAATTAGTGTGGGTGATGTTACATTTATTGTGACAAACTTTTTATAAAGTTTGAGTTGTGGTCTAAATTAATGAAATTTGCACCCTAGCAAAAGTGTCGGTGGTCAAAAATTTTGACCCTGCATTTCACTGTTTACTGATTTTGGGGCGGGGGTAAAAACGTAAAATTAACAGTTAGCTCGCGCCCTTTTTCCCGTTCCTTCTCGGAGGGATTTGTTGCATGCTTCGTGGGCCAGTGGGACCCACCAATGGTTCTGGGAAGTTTTTTGCAATTATCGTCGAACGAAAGGAGTTAAATTAAAGTAAACGGAGGGATATATATTTTTAAAAAAATGATAGTAACTAATGTGTTGACCTTTGTACTCCCTCCGTCCTCCATTTAGTGACGGAGGGAGTTTGGGCACGCGTTTTTTCGCATTTTATGGTATAATAATAAATTAATGTGTTAAAGTGTTAAAGTGGAATAATTGTGGGTCCATTTGAATTGTTTAATAGTATTAAAATGTTAAAATAATAAAAAGTAGATGTATAAAGTGTTAAAGTGTTAAAGTGATTGTGGGGTCTACGTCCAAAAATGGAAATTGTCAGTAAATGGAGGACGTCCCAATATAGTATTAACGTCACTAAATGGAGGACGGAGGGAGTAATATTTTCTTAATTCTGACTGTGTTTTTTTACATATAATTAATAATAATGACAAAAATAAATTTAGTGTAAATTTTTTGATACTCGGATCCGTTTCGTCACTGAAATAACTGAATGACGAAACTGTCCCGATCTTCTCTATAGAAGTACCCGTAATTCCCGGCATGGAAGTGCTAGATTTGCGGGGCAGGTTTGTCTTTTACGTCGCGAGCCGACGAAACAATTACTTTCTTCACCGAGGGCATATATGCCATTTCACTGCCCATGTGCGAGTATTCTCTGGCTCAGTAAAAGTATAAATAGCCATTTAGCGGAACAGTGTCAACCCCAAGTCTCCAACAGACCGTTAGAATAAATGTTCTAAAAAATCGAACCGGAGATCAAATTAGTAACATCTTCAATTTACATGTTTTTCTAATTAAACCGTGGTTGATTGAAATCTTTTCAAATTCATGATTCATTCGGTTAAACCGTTGATCGGTTCTTTTTTAAGTTAGAATCACAAAATAGGTAAAAAAAAGTCCAGCATCTGGTTGGGTGACGTGGCAGTGGATTTTGACTCTTTAGTCTTCATTACTAATGTTGTTGGTCACGTGTTGTCAGAAAAGCAACAACTCTTTCTTTCCTCCTCACATGGTCGATGGTCCTAAGTTAGTCCTTCTCTGTTTCTTTTGGTTCCTTTCGTTTATTGTTCATTCATTTCTCGTACATATTCGCTCCGTCTTATTTATATAAGTACAGTCGATTGGTTTCATCAGACACAATCAATTATCTTCAAACAAATGGGACTAAAAGTTGAATTATTGACCGATTGTAATAAGTTGAATTTTTTTATTTGCAGTTAATGCAGATGAGTGCTTGCTTACAAGAATGCAAGAAATGTCACTAGACTATCATTTCACGGTCGAACAAGAAGTGGGTTCAGCCACTCATGCATTTTTTGGATTCAATGGTGAGAAATCCTAATTTTTTTACGTCTGGTTCATTCTATTATTTTACATTTTGCATATAGTTTTAATAAATGTTTTAAATGAATTGAAACATAAGTAGTATGATTGGAATGAAACTAACAAGGTAGACATGTTTTGGTTTAGGAACCGGTGGGATATGGAGGATTGCAGCGATCAACGAGGCCGGAGGGTGGAACGACAGGACGACGGTGGAAGACATGGATCTCGCAGTCCGGGCTGGCCTCAAAGGGTGGAAATTTCTCTACCTCGGAGATCTTCAGGTTTGATTTATTTGTTTGAAACTTTTTGTTACATGACAAGAGACGAGAAGACTCATGATCGTTGTTGTCGTTGTTGTTTGTCTCGTCTCTTAGGTGAAAAGTGAGCTCCCGAGTACTTTCAAGGCATTCAGATTCCAGCAGCATAGGTGGTCATGTGGGCCAGCTAATCTGTTTAGGAAAATGATGATGGGAATTGCAACAAACAAGGTTTGCTCATAATTTAGTCACATTGTGCAAATCTGTGTACAGTATTGTTTAGTGTTAAATTTTTTGAATTATTGTTTGATGGGGTTGTTTTTTTGCAGAAAGTAACATTGTACAAGAAGTTCTACGTGATCTATAGCTTCTTCTTCGTGCGAAAGATCATCGCCCATATGTTTACGTTCTTCTTCTACTGCGTGGTTCTGCCCCTCTCGATTTTGGTGCCGGAGGTATATGTTCCGAAATGGGGAGCCATTTACATTCCTTGCATCATTACCGCCCTCAACTCCGTCGGGACTCCGAGGTATAGTTCGAAATGCTCCTCTTGTAATGTATGTCCCATTTCGAATGAGTAGTGAAAGTTTGATCGGTTTATATATGTGGACCGGATTTTGACAGCTCTAATTTTAACTATCGATTCCCTATTAGTTCAAAATTTGACCCATTACATGGTTTTTGCTATGACAGGTCGTTCCATCTATTGTTCTATTGGGTACTATTCGAGAACGTGATGTCCTTCCACCGCACCAAGGCCACAATAATCGGGCTATTCGAGGCCAAGAGGGTGAACGAGTGGGTTGTGACTGAGAAACTCGGAGACAAGATGAAGAACAAAGGCAACAAGAGCGGCGCAAGCAAGAAGCTCCTCTCGAAGCTCCTAGCAATCGGAGACCGGGTGCAAATGCAGGAGCTGGGATTCGCGGCGTTTTTGTTCGTCTGCGGGTGCTACGACTTCCTCTACGGGAAGAACAACTACTTCATATACCTATTTCTTCAAGTCATCACCTTCACCATCGCCGGATTCGGCTACGTTGGCACCATAGTTCCAACTTCTTAGATAATAAACCAAACTACTATTACTAGTCATTGCTTACTTTTATGTATTTTTCTAGTCTACACAAAAGGGGGTTAGAGAAAATGCACACTAGATTGCTTTGTTTGGTTGATTCGATTTGATTTGATTTTATTTTATATGATTTGCAGTTGAGGAAAAGGGGAATGGGATTCATTTTGTAATATATACGAAAATCCAAGTCTTGAATATTTTCATGGTGCATAAATAGCATTGAGTCTTAAATTTCGATATAACTAGCATTACACTCGTGTGTTACATGGACAATTTTAAGTATTTCTAATATCATAAGAAAAGTAGTTTAGATTACAGTCTCTCTGTCTCATGTTGCTTAAATCTTTGTAGATTAAATTTGATTTTTGTAATATCGTGCTAGTCCACATCTTATTCAACTTTGTTCATGGCATCAGATTTTATTTCAAGGTAACTTCGGTACTGGAAGAAATATCCTCACTTTGTCTAGGGGTGTACACGGTTTGGTGCGGTGCGGTTTAACGTAAAAACCAAACCAAACCATAAAATACGGTTTGTTAAAATTTTAAAACCAAACCAAACCACACCAATACGGTTTGGTGCGGTTCGGTTTACGGTTTAAGTAAAAATAGTAAAAATAATCTTTTATAAAATCTAGATTGTTTATGAAAAAGATAACGGAAAATATGGGATACATCCCTAAATAAATAATTTAAAATTTTAATAAATATTGAGTAAGAAATATAGTTGGTAGTGTAAAAAAGAATCTTTTTGTAGTTGGATATAATATTTTATACAGAAAGAATTATATGTAACTGTATTTCGTATTAACTAATTATCTTTTATTATTATTTTTCAAAACTCAATGGCGATTTATTAAAATTAAAGTAGTTTATGTCAAAATTAATCATTTATATTATATTTATTATAATTAAATTACGGTTTTACGGCTTACGGTTTGATTTGGTTTATATATTTTCAAAAACCAAACCATATTTTTCAAACCATAAACCAAACCAAACCGCAAAACACAGTTTGATCCGGTTTGATTTACGGTTTAAACCAAACTATGAACACCCCTAACTTTGTCCCTCAAATCTGTGTTTTAACAGTTTTGGTAGTCATTTCAATGTGTCAAAAAGTTGATGTTACGATGATGTTTAGGTCGAGCACAATATAGTGCATTATTCTATCAAATTCGACTTAAACTTTACCGTAACATTTTTTTAGACATTGAAATGCGTGCTAAAATTGTTAAAGTACGGATTTGGCGGACCGGAAGGAGGGAGTATGTATTATGATTTAACCAAAACAAATTATTCGGCTTTAAATTTATAGTACTCATGTTATTTATGTCTTGATTATTGATCGCAGGTGGACATAAATAAGGAGTACAAATAGTAGAGTTGAGTAATGTGAATGCGAGGAGACAACTCAAATTGTATTAATTGAGCAATCCATTTGTATACATGAAGTGAATAGATGAACTACTCTAGTGTCGGCATTTTGGATTTTAGCAAAAATCTCCTTTATTATTTTGAGTATGTACTCACAACTTTAATGAAATATTCAATGCAATAGTACATTAATAACATATCTATGGCCTCAAATATTAATCTAACTATCGCTTCATCAATTTATATGGAACTTACGTTTTCATATCTTTCAATGTGCGTTATAGAGTGTACATATTCAATAATAATCTTTTTAACAAAAGCATATAGTACTACAATCAAACATTATAAATTCATCTTTCACAATTTTACCCAAAATCAAAGCAAAACTCTCTTAAAAGATACTCCACGATACATGGGAAGAAAGTGGTCCAAAGCTAACTTAAGAACTCAAACAAGTCCACATTAAATTTCACAAGCACAAATAGGAACCCAATGCACTCCAAAGATGAAAAGACCATCCTACCCCTCTTTTTATTTATTTTTTTTTATATTTTATTCTGAATTAAATATGTACTCCCTCCGTTTCTTTTGAAATGACCAGTTTTTTTTTTTTTTTCGCACGCATCTTAATAAATGAGTGATTAGTGGATAATGGATAAATATATTGGGTTGCACATGGGTATTAGAGGGTTGATTAAGTGTTAATGGATAATTATATTGGACTGCACATAGGTATGTTGGACCGAAAATAGAAAGTGGTCATTTCGCAAAATACGTCCCTAATAGGAAATGTGATCGTTTCAAAAGAAACAGAGGGAGTATTATATATATCTATTTTTTTTTTTTCAAGAACATAACTCGACCATATCTTAGAAAGGGACCCGTTTTATTATTTATATTTATGTTTTTGATGTTATTTGGTTTAATTATTTAGGTGAAGTGTCTTCCTCAACCCTGCTGTCACATTTGTCTATAATTGGCATAACAAACATATCCCTCAAATTTATTCCACTATTGCAACAAGAGATAATTAAGCCACATAATGAGAAACAAGGAAGAGTAGCTACTACCTAGTGCATCATCCATCAATATTAATGCCTACTATGTTTGGAATTTGGGGTGCTCATATATTGCATTTTTATCTCACATTTCCCCATCAAATACATTCTCTTTAACACTTTAACAATAATATTGTTCATTATTCTTTAAGCACAATAAGCGGGAAACGAGTTCGATTATTCATATTCGTAATCCTAAACCTTATAAAATTTTGATGACTCAAACATCCGACCTGTTGATTGAAGAAAAAGTTTCTTACTAGTTGGATTGTTATAACATGTGTCTTGGTTAATTGTTTTTTTGGGTATGGGAGATTAAAGTAATTCTTTTAATGCAATACTATTATGAGATAATAGTTAAAAATACCCACTTTTATAAAAACTAGTACTTCTATACCCACATTATAAGAAGTATAACTTCTATACCCATTTTGCCTTGAAATGTCTTAAATACCCTCCCACTTTTCTAATAAAACAAAATTGTATTGCCAACAACTAAAATTGAGAATTTATGTCGTGGGCCCCACCCGAAAATAAATACAAAATTGAATATTCCATCTACCCCACCCTCCTCTCTCTCTCTCACACACGATTTCCATTTGTCGTGTAAACTGAATTTTACCCCCTCCCCTCTCGCCGGAATTTTATTTACCGTCGCCGTCTCCGATGAGTAACCAAGACGAAGCCGGGCCCTCAAACCGAGCCCCACCACGCCGACGAGCCGCCTCCCGTCGTCACCCGCAGCAGCAGCCGCCGCAGCAGCAGCCGGCGGAGGAGCAGCCGGCGGAGCCCCCGGTTTACCGCGACCCCCCACCGCCGGTATGTCCTTGTCCTTTTCCTTATTGAATTACATTGAATGTAAAGATGCATGAAACATGTTATGGTTTCGAACACATTGTTAATAATAAGCATGGAGCATGTTATGGTTTGAATCGAATTTTATTTTTTTTGTAAAATTTTACTGTTATTGTTCATAGGTACACGATTGGATTTGGCATTCAATCGTGTAACACACGACATAAATCAAAGTTCAATCGTGTAAAGTCAAAATTGTTGACTTTTGAAATTGCTGACTTTACACGATTGAATTCAATTTTGACTTTTGATCGTGTGTACCACGACTAAATTGTGTAATTTATCGTCTATTTTGACTTTAATTGCTTGAAATTGTATTTTGAATTTGCCTATACACGATTAATTTCTTAATTTAGGGGTGAAATTCCGAAATTTTTCGTGTAAAGTCAACAATTTTGACTTTTCAGTCAAAATTGTTGACCTTACACGACTGAAATGGAGGCTCAATCGTGTATTACACGACTGAAATGCCAAATATGTCGTGTACTCTGCCGTGAGCAATTGCTGAAAATTAAAAAAAAAAAAATTTGATTCGTTTTGTTTCTTCTCGATTTGCAGCCTAGGTTTCAATGGATGAGGGGCCGTATGCAAGGGTTTAGGGGGCAAATTAACCTCTACATACGGGATGACGTGATCCAGTCGATCCCGAGGGTGTTGCGTCGCGTAGGCGGGCGACGCTTGCTCGAACGATTCGAGGAAGGGCCATTTCGATACCTCCTCGAAATTCGGAGGAGCGGGAGTGCGAACAACGCCCTCCACGAGCTTCTAGCCCGAGAGCTCGAGGATGCCTCGATTCCCGAGATGGAGAGGTGGTTCCACGTCGGGGGCCGGGACATACGCTTCCGTGCCCAAGAGTACGCCATTGTGACGGGGCTGCCTTTCGGGAGGTCGGCATTCAACCCTAATGGCCGGCACGAGCCTCCCACTAGGAGCCTCCTTCACACGAAGTACGGGGGCAAATCCCCTAAGATAAATCAGTTGAAGCATGACTTCAACGACGATACGACTGTACTGGGCACGGAGGACCAGTATCTGAGGGCGGCCAACCTACTCATGTACTATCTCATGTTGGCCGGCCACGACAACCCGACGATCCAGGACTGGGCATGGTACCTAGTGGAGTACGAGGAATCGTGGAATTCATTTCCTTGGGGGGCGTGGTCGTACCAGATCCTCCACTACCAGCTGAGTGTGATGAAGAAGAACCCCGGCCTCATAACGAACCCGCGGGGTGCCTATCACCTGTACGGGCCGGTCTGGGCCCTGAACATTTGGGCCTACGAGGCGATCCCCCGCATGGGGCAAGCATGCGGTCGACGGGATCGTCCGACACTGTCCCCCCGCCTCAGGAGATGGGCCACGACCACGTCTTCGTGCGACTTCAGACATTTCCTCGACGATCCTCAGGTAATTGATTTAGTACGTTTTTGTCTTGTTTAATATATTTCACGTTAAAATTCTGTAAATTTGAATTAGAAGTCAACCCTTTTAAAATCCAACCAATCGTGTAAGTCAACAATTTTGACTTTCACAGTCAAAATCGTTGACTTACACGACCAAATTGGATTTTGATCGTGTACATCACGGAAAAAATTAGAATTATGTCGTGTAAGTCAATGATTTTGACTGTGAAAGTCAAAATCGTTGACTTTACACGACTGAAATTGAAATCCAATCGTGTTATACACGACTGAATTACAATTTCAGTCGTGTAGTTGGCCGAGGGTTTAGGGTGAAATTTTTAAAAATATATATATATATATATTGATTCCTAACACCTCTTGTTTTTTTTTTTTTTCCGTTGTAGCTCGAGGTTCGTACGACACTGGAGGCGGATGATTACGATGTTCTCGAGTATGCATTCCATAGTCTCGACAGCATCGAGCCGTTGGGCGTGGCCTTTGTTCCCTCTAAGCGCCACGAACAAACCAATCTCCCGCCCGAGCAAAGGGTGTCGAAGGCGAAGCGGGAGATGGCGAGGGCCGTGGAGAAGCTCAAATGCAGGGACGCTTCTCAGGCAGTGGCCCCTCGTGGTGCCGAGGCCGAGGGCTGAGATGAGGCCCGAATCATGGGCCTCGAAGAGGCCTCGGAGCGAGCACGCTGACCCCCGGCCCTCCGGCTTGATCTGCTGCGCACACGGAGATCCGTGCGAGCGCGGTCCCCTCGGTGATGACTTCTTGGACCGTTTCGGGGACCGTTTGGTGTCCCGATGGGAGCAGGATCGCTCAGGGACCGGATTTCTGGGTCGCCTTGCTAGAGCTATTGCCGGGGAGCTGAAGAAGTTCGTGGGGAAGAGTCTGAGCCGCAGCCGTTCTTCCTCCGGGGACGAGGGACAGTCCCGTGTAGGTGAGCAGCCGTTTGCGGGGCTCAGGGATGTCCACGTCGGTGAGCACTCGCTTGGGGGGCTCAGGGATATCCCGATCGAGACGGCTGATGATATTCACACCGTACACCGTGCCGAGAGTCAGAGACGGTCGGACGAACGGCACTCCGTGAGCCGCGCCCCCTCCCAAGGCTCCCATCACTCTGGGTTGAGTGATTTTGTTGACGAGATAGATCATATGGCAGCGAGCTCAGATGAGGAAGCCACTCGTGCCTCGACGAGGGAGACGACGAGGGAGACACGCCCCTCAAAAGCTCTACGATCTCCATACGTCGTAGAGCGTCCCAAAAAGCGACCCTCCACCCATTATCAGAGGTTCAGGGAATCGGGACAGTCCCACGTGGAGATGAGCGGGACCGGGTTCTACCTTACACAGGAGGTCTTCTCCACGATCGAGGACATTACGAAGTGCCTCTCAGCCCAGGTAATTTTATTACATGTTTCGTTATGTTACTTTTACAGTTGATTTTGTTCTTTGTTCTAATTAGGGTACTAATAAGATTATTTTGAAATGAATACAGGAGATAGACCTGTACACGGTCTACTGGCAACATAGACTCCAACAAGGGTACCGTCTTCTCAATGGAGTTACCGCCAAGCACCACATAGTTCTGCCCCTTACGTTTTACGTAAGTTCCTTTTCTCGTTTTCCGTTTTCATTTGTTTCAATTTCAATTTGATAAAAAAAACTAATAAAAACAATGTTTCAATTTCAAATAAAAAAAGACACAACTCCGAGAAGAGTACTTGAAGTTTCACCAAGACGACCCGACATGGGGGTTGGAAAACGAGTCGTTGAAGTACACGAAATGGGAGATCCCCGGCTGGAAGGGGATTAACACGTACCGACCGTGGATCACCGGCCGATATGTAAGTTTTTAATATCCTATATTGATTATATCGAATTTAATTATTAGTATTGCTAAATCGTGTGCTTTTTTTTTAGTTTATCGTCATTTGCCATGTCTCCTCCTCCCATTGGATCACCTGTCGGGTGAACGTTGCTTGTTGGTGTATCGAGGTGTACGACTCGCACTATTACCTGTACGAGGGTGATAAAAACCCGGCACTCAGGCAATCACGTATCATCCAATGCTTGCCCTTGTCCCGCCTCTTCTCACGCCTCTTGGAGTCAAATCTATTTTACTTCACGCGTATCAACTCAGATGTGCCCAACTTAGGGACACGATTCATGGACATCCAGTTCGCCCCTCCGGAGTATCAATTCACTCAAGGAGACTCCGTGAGTTGTGGCGTGTACGCGTGCATGTATTTGGACTTGCTCCTTGGGACCACTCAGCTATACCAGGGCGACGAGAAAATGGTCATGGCAAGATATCGAAAGAAGATGGCGAAGCGAATTTTCATGATTTCGAGGGGATGGAGGGATTGGTGAACAAATGTATTTTTTTTTCGAATATTGATTGATATTGAATTCTGATTTAGATTTTGTAAATTGTTGAATTCGAATGACGTTTCTTGTTAATTAGATTTGTTTGAAATTGATTTTGTTCGAACGATGTTGATTTTGGTCGTTACAGGTGATGAATTGAAAAATATCAAATGGGGGAAAAATTGTTTTTTTTGGCCATTTTTTTCTAACCCTTAGGCTGGGTACACGGTTGAATGAGCAATTCAACCGTGTACTCAAGAACCTCAGCCGTGTACCCTAAGTCGTGTACTTAAGAACCCCCTATTTTTTATTATTTTTTTTTTTTGATTTTTCAATTCGTGGGACTCAATTGAGTTGGAATCACTGTTACTTTCATACATTGTGCAATCTTATGATTCGATCACGTTACGTGAATTACAAGTTTGTAAGAACATTACGTTCGTAAGTTAGTTCTAGATCAAACGTAACCTTAGTAGTTAGACTATATAAGTGACACTCACTCTACACTTCATACTTACATAACATATCCTTCAATTCAATTGATTTTTGGCTTAATTATGACATAACTTACGTTATTACACGTTTACAAAACTTAATAGACTCGAGATACACGAGAAATTCAAATGAAACACGAGAATTTTAGGAATTTTGGCTTAATTTTGACTTTTTAGGCTTAATTTTGACTTCTCACGACAAGGGTACAAACTATTTTACATTTTAAATCGTGTAGAGTCAACATTCGTGTAGAGGGCATTGACTTTTATTTAATTTTGACTTTGTTGACCTTACACGGTTGAATTAGATTTTCAACCGTGTATACACGATAACAATTTACATTTGACCGTGTATGGTCATTTTAAATTTTGACTTTTTTTTTGTTGACTTTACACGAGTAATAGGATAATTTGACCGTGTATACATGATTAAATCAAGTATATTGTCGTGTACTTGGCCGAAGGTATCCATTTTATAACACAAAAAAACACAAATTTTCAACAAATGATCAAATCAAACACAATCTGATAAGATTACATCCAAAAACGTTCATTAAGATCCAAAAAACGTCAATTTGTACAAAATAGAAATAAAAATATAATCAAGCATCGGTATCGTACGGACATCGAGGCCTAGTATGCTCCTCGCTCTTGCAAATGCTACATTTTTTCTTACCTCTTGGACGTCGAGGGGAGCGTTTAGATCAACTCCGCAAATGGGAAGCGAGGCTTGGCAACTCCGTCGCTTGTGCCCGTATTGTCCGCATCTTGAACACCTTTGCCGGTTCGTAGAGGATTCTCCTTCAACGGCTGATCGAGCTCTTGCCATCGATGGTCGCCCGGCTTGCCTAGGTACAAGAGGGGGTAGCACCCTCCATCGTGAAATGAATTCGGGAACACTCCACGTCTCGGGATGAGGAACCGGTTGAATTTGAGGAGAATACGTAGCAACTAACGTGGATTGCCTGAAATAATGGCTCACGTAGTCAGTTGCCCGCCCACCGGAGTGCCTGTAACAACATACAATACAAAAACGTTTAGAAATCCAATTGAAATACGACAAGCATGAAACTAAAATAAAACGAGAAGTAGCCGTACCTTATCGCCGCACAAGCGTGTCGACAAGGGATGCCATCTAACTCAAACTCACGGCATTCGCAAGTCGAGTTTTGGAGATCGACCAGGTAAGTCTGCTTTTCACCTTCGACTCTCCAAAGGGTGGGCGTAGGCGTTCCTCTGACGGAATAGCGACGGCCCCATTCCGACGATGCCGACATCTTCGTATAGGCCTTCTCGGTGAGTTCATGTTGGCGAGCTAGGGCACTAGTCCGATGTTCGTCGAACCACTTCTCGACGACTATCCGATACACCTCGATCATGGCACAAATCGGGAGTCTCCGAGCCCACAACAACCGAGCATTCATGGTCTCGGCGGGATTCGAAGTCATGAAGCTCGTACGTCGGACGGGACACTTGCACCTCGCCCACCTCGGCAGGCCAATGTCGCTCAACCTCCTGTAGATCCCGCCTCCCTCCCTGCTTAGGTCCCTCAGATTCCCCCAATATTCATCGAATTGGGAATCTCGATAGGCATAGGCTGCAGACTCGAATATAGCCCCCGCATGCCTCCCGTACCTAACGAAATTTCTCTGGAGGTGAACGAAGCAGAGGCCGTGAGCAGCGTGCGGAAAGACGGAGTCGATCGCATTTGCGATGCTCACGTGCTGATCGGATACGATCAACAAGTCCGAGGGCGCCCCGAAACTCTCTCGGACTTTGGCCAAGAACCACGTCCAAGATTCGTCGTTCTCTATGGGACCGAATCCAATGGCAAGGGGGAACACTTGCTCGTTCCCGTCTTTCGTCACCGCCACAAAGAGCGTCCCCTTGTTCTTCCCCTTCAAGTGCGCCCCGTCTACTACGATCACGGGGCGTAGCAAACCATTTTCCCACGCCTCGATGGACGGACCAAAGGCGAGGTAGAAGTAGGTCAGACGGTCGGTGACGTGGGAGGTGTGGATGTCGTACTGGGTGCCCGGATTCATCTCCTTCAAAAGGTAGAGGTAAGAAGGGAGCCTCTGATAAGACTCGTCGAAGGCACCGTACGTCATCTCTATAGCGACGTTCCTCGCACGGAGAGCGAACGGGTAGTCAATCTGAATACCGTACTCACTCTGTAGCTCGTCCACCATCTCCTTTGGCTTCAACACTGCGCCCTCGGTGATCAATCGACGAGCGTAGAATGCTCCTAATACCATGGCCGGCACCTGTCGTTTGTTGTTCGAATTTAAATCAACTAGACACGTGTGATCGGCCACGTACTTGTTGATCTTCCAAATCCCGCCTTTCTGCGTTGCATTCAACTTGAACTCGCAATCCTTCCCCGAAGTGCACCTAAAACCCACACGGCCTTTGTCGGAACGAGGGATACAATACTCCTTCCGGAGATCCATGTGCAGCAATCCGACGGCTATATGCAAGTCATCCTTCTTCTTGAAGTATCCGTGCTTTCGCAACTGACCCAAGGCCGGTACCACGTCGGGATCGATCCATCCTAAAGGGAGCGCGGTGTCTAGATCGACATGCGGTATCAACCAATGTCGAACCGCCTCCTCGTTAGCGCGAGCACGAGCTTCGTCGTCACGGGGCTCTTTGTTTTGTGAGTGCATGCTACGAAGCCCGATAACCCTATCAATATGGCCGGGCTCGCGGATCCATGCTCTGAATTCAGCCGTTAGGCTCTCAAGTAATTGGGATCGTTCCTCCACATTCCTTGCTTCCTCGCCCTCGGACTCGAGAGACTCTTCTTCCGACTCCGGCTCTTCTTCGTCGCGTACTTCGGATTCAAATGCATTCGATCTCGGGATCGACTCCTCTTCGACGGTATAGTTCTGAAAAATCGTCGATCGTTGGGTAGTATGGGCTGCCCGATTTGCTCTACTAATGACGTAGATCGTCGACATCTCCCTTCTCGCGATGCACATTCTAAGCAAATCCCCGGTGCTCTTTAAAACGGCCTTCACCATCTCCCGCTCGTTGAGGTTCGTCAAGTGGAATAGCAAGTGCTCCGATTCATCACCCAAGTAAAGTTGAACGTCTCGCAATACGTTTTCATAGCTCAAACTCGCTATGGGATAAGTGACGAGAAAAGAGTCTCCTCCTACGTACGATATTCCCTCCCAACGACCGCTATGACGGATATGAATTCTCTGATCACCCATCTCCATCTGTACCAAAAAAAAAAAAAGAAAATTAATAATCTGAAAAAATTTTGTTCTTCAGTACACGGTTGAAAAGTTAATTCAACCGTGTATACACGGTTAAATTACACAATTTGTCGTGTAAAGTCAACAATTTTGACTTTCAATAGTTGACTTTGTTGACTTTACACGACAAAAACATACAATATACCGTGTATACACGGTTGTTTTGGACATAATATCGTGTACTTTAGAACAATAGTACTTTTTTATAATTTTTTTGGAATATTACTAACAATAAATATACAAAATCATATATTACCTTGGTATTTTGTCTCGAATAAACCACTTGAATCTCTTCCGAAATTTCCAGAAATTCGAGAATGCGTACAAATCTACAAATTTTCACTCTCAATATGTTTTTGTAGTGTAATGTCGTGATTCAATTATGTCTATGCTATTGTATTTGCTCACTTTTCTGATTTACAATCAATGCTAACTAACCACCATATTCTATTTTTAATGAATTTGCAGATTTGGTTGTTGTGGTTAATTAATGCAATTTTCATTTTTTTTTTTGAAAAATTACAACCGAGCATTCATGGATACATGTCGTGTATGCTTTCTCGTGAGATACAATTTTTCGTTTATTTAATTTTTTTTTTTTTTTAATTTCCACGTTAGATTCAATTTTGGTGGAATTGGTTCACGACAATTGAATCGTGAGAGGGAGAGATCAATCGTGAGAAACATTATTTGGGCCCCACAGTCCAAATTTAACATTTACCTATTTTAATTGATTTTTTGGTTTTATTAGACAAGTGGGACCCAATTAGTAAGGGTATTTAAGTCTTTTAACTACAAAATGGGTATAGAAGTTATACTTCTTATATTGTGGGTATAAAAGTTATGTTTGTTATAAAAATGAGTATTTTTAAAGTTGGCCCATACTATTATTTTTCAGATTTTTTATTTTGGGTTGTTGGTTGGTGTGATAAATAGATTTTGTAGGTTTATATATACAAAATAGGCCCATCCAGACTGGGCTGACTATTGAACTACACAGCTGGGTTTTTTAATCAATCGACTTTTATTTATTATTATTTTTTAATCATAATAATCAAGGGTGACAAATATCTATATCTACTTAATATGAAGATCCATAGGGAATGAAAAATTCCCTCCCAAAATCAATTTTGTACACGAATAGTGTATTGTTAGTATGTTGCGCTAGCAAGTAGTAATAGTTTAATCTCTTATGGTGGCTAGTATTTCGAGACTATTGAACTACACAGCTGGGTTTTTTAATCAATCGACTTTTATTTATTATTATTTTTTAATCATAATAATCAAGGGTGACAAATATCTATATCTACTTAATATGAAGATCCATAGGGAATGAAAAATTCCCTCCCAAAATCAATTTTGTACACGAATAGTGTATTGTTAGTATGTTGCGCTAGCAAGTAGTAATAGTTTAATCTCTTATGGTGGCTAGTATTTCGATATACGTTTCATTCAATTGATACGATGATCTTATAATTTTCATTCAAATGATATACAACTGCAAACTCCCCTTCTCAAAGTATAAACAAGTAGAGCTTTATAAAACAAGTAGAGCTTTATAAGTAGTTTGCAAAAAAATAAAAGTGAAAAAATTAAAAAAATAAAATAAAATAGTGAGCTTTATAAGTATTTAAAAATAATAAAATATAAGTAGTTTGCAAAAATATAAAAGTGAAAAAATTAAAATAAAATAAAAAAGTGAACTTTATAAGTATTTAAAAATAATAAAATGGTGGCTATGGGGTTCGAACCCATGCGCACTTATGTGCAGAAGATCTTAAGTCTTCCCCCTTAACCTCTCGGGCAAACCACCACGATGAATCAAAAAAAATACCATTAACAAATTATTTAATTATTGTACTTTTAATTAATGAAATAGAAGGCTCTAGAGAACTAGGCTTGTTCGCCATATTACTGTTACTATATATTCCCATCTCTCCCTCACTGACGCGTCTTTCCCCTCTTTCGAAACCCTAATTTCGAGGATTCTCTTGAGCAATTGAAATCAGCGCAAACAGGCTAATTGAGCACGAATTTTAGCAATGGCGGAGCACCTGGCCTCCATTTTTGGTACAGAGAAAGACAGGGTTAACTGCCCCTTCTATTTCAAGATTGGCGCGTGCAGGCACGGCGACCGCTGCTCCCGTCTCCACACAAAGCCGAGCATCAGCCCCACGCTCCTCCTCTCCAACATGTACCAGCGCCCCGACATGATCACTCCCGGCGTCGACGCTCAGGGCCAGCCGATCGACCCTAAGAAGATGCAGGAACACTTTGAGGTTGCCGATTTCTCCCCTTTTCTCGTTTTTTTTTTTTTTTTTTTTTTTTTTTTTTTTTTTTTTTTTTTTTACGCTTAGGCTTTTTAATTATTGAATTTGCTGTTGTTTGATTCATGTATCTGATTCTCTGTAGCTGTTGACGTGTAGTTTTGCATTTTATTTTGTTTATGTGTTTGGGAATCTGGTCTAGTTTTGGTTTTAAGGAGGATTGTTAGGAGTTAACACACTTTTTGATTTTTTGGCATCGAACGTCTGTAGTTGGATGGATTTTAAGCTGGGTAGGGCTTGCTTACTGGTGAATAGATATGATGTAATATTGATTATGATCGAATAACTGGTATGTGCTGTGTGTGCTTAGATTCATTAAGAAGAAAGTGATGAATGAATTATACCAACACCTGTTTAAATGGGCTGCATATCGCTCATGTGATTGCTGAAAACAAGAAAAACCATACCCTTTTCCATCAGTAGCAATGAAAGGCATTTATACTGAATTATGATTTTTGTTTCATTGTTGCTCAAGGATTCTATGTGTTACATGCATAGGTAATTGAATTAATGTCTTCAATTAATCTGGTGTTATAGGACTTTTACGAAGATCTGTTTGAGGAGCTGAATAAATACGGGGAGATTGAGAGCTTGAATGTCTGCGACAATCTTGCTGATCATATGGTACTTTTTCTGAGACATTTGTCTTTCTCATTAAAATTAACAACTTTCTCGGTGAGACTTAACTATAAGCTGTTCTTCTGTCAGGTTGGTAACGTTTATGTCCAATTTAGAGAGGAGGAACATGCTTCCAACGCTCTTAAAAACCTAACTGGACGATTCTATGCAGGTAATGAATTTTTCAGTATTTAATTATGACTTTTTGTAGGGCTCTACGAAAATTTTGCTGGATTATTGTTATTCTTTTAAGTAAATGGCTATGGCTCTTCTATGTTCAATGTGCTTTTGTATTATTGAATGCTTCTGTAGGACGCCCCATCATTGTTGATTTCTCTCCGGTGACCGACTTCCGTGAAGCTACATGTCGACAGTATGAGGAGGATGCATGTAACCGTGGTGGCTACTGTAACTTCATGCATCTCAAGCGGATTAGCAGGTAATTCAATTGTTTGTACTATAACAAATGCCATTGACACACCATTAAGATTACAACTAACATATCTTATCGACTTTATCTAGGGAGTTGAGGCACCAATTATTTGGGAGGCGAAGAAGTAGACACAGCCGTAGCAGAAGCAGGAGTCCCTACAGGCACCGTAGCTATGATGACCGCTCACATGGAGTTCGAAGCCATAGCAGAAGGTATGAAGACCGTGATCATCACCATGAAAGTCATAGCAGGAGGCGGAAGAGCACAAGCCCTAGAAGTAGGAGACCCAGAAGCAGGAGTCCAGGTGGCAGGAGGTATCGTAGTCCGGTTAGGGAGGGAAGCGAAGAGAGGCGTGCTAAAATTGAGCAGTGGAACAGGGAGAAGGAAGAAGCAGATCGGGCTAGCAGCAAGGCAAATACTGATGGTGAGGATCGTAGAGTAAAGCACGAGCACCATGGCAATGAGGACCATGGAGGAAGTCATGAAGAAACACGGCAGAATGGGCATGATGGGTATTGATGATACTAGCTCCGGTTTGTTCTCTCTCCTTTAAGACTTCTTTTCTCAATGTGTTTGGAGTGTTGAAGTTTTCATTAAAGATGCCCGGTTTCAAAAATATAGCTTACTGCGCATTTTCCACTGTGCAGGTGGTGTGCAGGTTTTCAATTCTGTCATATGGAAACATGAAAAATATGTCTAATACTGTGTTTCTTAGAAACATCTCTTGTTACGTTATTATTTTCTTCAGATGCATGAGTGTGTTGCATGTTTCTAGGTGTGCCCATAAGCATTTCCTTTCGCCCACATATTTTGAAGCCAGACCTCTTTTTCGTTTTGACTTTTGCCTCTCATCGTTATGTTCTCATATCATCTCTGTGTTTTCTTGAAAACTGTTATGTTCTTAGAAATGTATCTGTCTTATTATTATTTTCCTTTCTAAAGTGATTTTGAGCTCTCAAATTTTCATTTGCATATTACATTATGCAGTATTCATTTCCTGAAAAGTTTCTTAGTTCTCTAAATTTTTGTAACCTTCTTGTTGTTTCGTAACATGTCAAGCATGTGTAAATTTATTGAATATCTAGCTTAGGAATTACCCAACATCAGGTATATAGTTTAGCTGGTTGGCAACATTCCCTTTGTTTGCTTCACTGCTTGTGTGTAATCTGCCATAGTTGTTCTTCCCGGCACAACATTGTATTTGTGTTTGTGTGTGCAGTCAGGTATCGTGTTAGCCACAAAAGAACGAGGCTAGTGAGTTTTAACTTATTACTATTTTTTCGTTATAGTTGCAGGCCTCACCGGATTTACTAGTTTTGCAGGTCCAGGATTCCTGCTTAGGGAGATTATGAGCACAGGTTTTAATATTGAGCTTACTATGGAAATTGTACAGGTATTTTGGTTGCAGTGGGGACGACCAGAGAGTAGAGAGTTTGGTTGCAGGGTGAAGACGCCGTCAGCTTGAGACTCGGTGGCGACTGAGGACTAGTTTCGACGATTATTAAGCTTTAATTTTTCTTCTCTTTTTTTCTCTTTTTAGGGACTTGCAGGTGCTTTTTGTTTGGGTGAGTATAAATCGAGTGTCGCCCACATTTTGGTAGAAGAAACTGAGGGATGTTGTAATCTAATACTCTTCTTATCTGGATATGTTATGATTTCACTCTTTATTTATATATCTTGCCTTGCTACCTAGCTAAATTATGTACTCTTTCAGACTTGCTGAAAGTTGCTCGAAACTTTTCGCCACGAGCATTGAGGACTACTTGAAAATGTAGGGTAGTATTCCTTTCGTTCTGGGACGTTCCATCGATAATGAATCATTAAAGGGATGGCAAAGATTGAATTTTAATTATTTCAAAATTTATGGATGTTCTTGTGGGCATGTATAAAACATTTCGATTTATCTTCTACACAATCAATAATGCTACTATAAAATAAAATAATAGTACTAAAATTGGTGACATAACAATAAATTAGACCAATAATAGATCTCTGATGCATGAACGTGAAAGTTCTAGACTAAATTCTGGGCCATGATACTCTCCCTCCGTTTCTTCTCTACATTTCTCCCTCCGTTTCTTCTGAAACAACCTATTTCCGTTTCTTCTCTACATTTCTCCCTCCGTTTCTTCTGAAACAACCTATTTTCTAATAGAGGCGTTTCGTGCGAAATGACTTGTTTCCTATTTTAGTCTGACAATCTCATGTGCACCCCGTTAACCCCTTAATATACGGAGTAGTACCAATTTCTCGAGGGTGTGTAAACCAATCAAATTACACGTGTAATTTGTGATAATCACTTCTCCATATTTTACAATTAATCACGTGTATAAATAGACACGTCGTTACGTGTGATGGACGGTTTGGACTCTCTGATAAGGTTTATGTGCAAAGAAAAATCAAATTAAAGGTTTGCATTTTTCTTTTGCGTGATGGTGAAATCAATTGCGAATTGTATATACGAAAATTGAGCGAATAATTTACCCATCCGATTCAAATAATACTCCCTCCATCTCGTCTCCTTTTAAGTGATTATTTTTATTATTTTATACCACACATATGAATATAAAATGAGTCACTTAGAAAGAGACAAAGGTAATTAGAAAGAGACAAAGGTAATAATGATGGTACAACCCCATTGAAAAGTAAATTAGATAAGTAATTACATACTTTTAGCCTCACTAGTGAGTAATTATATATACTGTAATAAATACCTAAAATATCATAAATATCCTCAATTTACGACCAGCCACCAATGTTTTCAGACCCGGCCCGGAGGTCGACCCGGCGTAGCCTTCGGATCACGGGTTAATTGGTCGAACCGGTCGAACCTTGGGTCAACCCTTTAATTAATTAAATAAATAAAATAACAATAATATATGGAATATATATATATAAACATTTAAAAATTTATCACTTATTAAATAAAAATCCACAAAATCATAAATACTAAACATTAAAACTCATAATAAATATATATTTGCATGTAATTAGTTAATTAGATAGGGAAATAAATAATTAAGGATGTAAAAATGAACTCATAAACATAAAAAAGATATAATTATAACATTTTCAATTATATATCAATGTGAAATGATGTTGGAGTGGTAAGATACTTAGTTATCTTCCAATTGGCCCGGGTTCAAATCTGATCTCCACCATTTTCATCATTTTTGGTTGACCCAGCGGGTCTTCAAACCCGCCTCCGGGTCACTGACCCGGTCGGGTCAACCCGGGTCGGACGGGCCAATGACGGGTTAAGCTATATGGCGGGTTTTCATGCAACCCGGCCCGGCAACAGCTCCGGGTCACGGTCAAACCGGTCCAACCGGCCGGGCCGGGCCGGGTTTTAAAACATTGCCAGCCACAATCTGTATCGGAAACGCTTTATTGTCCATCATGGGCACAATTAAATTAGTATTTATACAATTGTCATGTAAATCGTGAGCTGTTAAAAATTGGTTTGACATTGGACATTTATTATTATCTAATTGTATAAGCCTATCTTTTAGGTGTATGATTATATTGCGTATAGGCCTATTTTTAATTTTAAAATTGCTAGAGTAGGCAGCAACTATGGATAATATGGATGTACACTTGTAGAGAGAGGGAGAGTTTCCACTAATTATATTTTTATAAGGTAAACGTCAAAATTCATTGAATCTGCAAATTAGTAGTAGGAGTAACGTTCCCCTATTAATCGTAAACATTTTTAACGTGTTCATCGGTGATGTGACAATGTTATGGTTTCCTTTTTTAATTAGATTATGATACGTAGTATATATTTTAATTATTTTATTTATATATAGTACATTACGGGTGAGTTCCATGCTAGAATAGGTGTAAAATTCACTCATCATAGGAAGGTGACATGTGGCATTATGGAATAATATATTCATTGTACTTTTTAAAGCATGTTTATTTATTTATTTTAGATGGTGTATTTTATATTAATTGTTGAATTATGCCAACTTAATTGATTTTATTGCAATTCACAAAATTAAAGCATTTTATAATAAAATAAATAAATATGCTAAATACACTTTAAAAAATTTAGTCGTGTATTTTACAGGAAAAAGATTCATTATTTCACATATTCTACTAAATACCACTCAGTCCCAGGCTTCTTGACTCATATTCCTTTTTGGGACGTCCCACACATATTGACTCATTTCCTTTTTTAGAAATAATTAGAGTACAATAAGTACAATTAGTAAACCCCTTATTACACTTAACATTCCATACTTAAATCTCATCCACTCATTTTTCTGCACGTAGTTCAATATAATTTAAATTTTGAAAGTTTAAATTATTATAACTTGCTCGTTTGTTATCGGATTTTTATGATTTTTATATCAAATTAAAGGTCTTGATACGATCTTTCATTTAAGATCAGACAAGAACATGTTTTTATGCATCTATGATGCTCTATTTCTAAAATATGTCTAAATACATAAACCACATTATATTTCCCTACAAAATACACTTTATACACTAAACATTTTCGTCTTAATTCTCGTGTATAAAGCAAATGAGTCAAGAAGCGTGGTCCGGAGTGGTAGTATATACTACCTCCATCTCACTATATTAGCCCCATTTGTTTTTTGACTTTTTCCGGCACGCATTTCCACCGAAACCTAGTACGGGTTTTACGATATAATTTTAAAATATTATTTCTTTTACGGGATAGCCCGACACTCATAGTATCCCGTAAACGAAATAATAGTTCAATATTATATCGTAAAACCCGTACTAGGTTTCGGTGGAAACGCGTGCCGGAAAAAGTCAAAAAGCAAATGGGGCTAATATAGTGAGATGGAGGTAGTAATTTGGATCGGAGTTGTATTGCCAACTGAATTAATTCTGAATACATTTAATTACATATGCCCCAACTTAATTTATAAGTGTATATTAGTGTAATTAATTAAATGGATTCATCAACATTACTTCATTTTTACTACTGTAATTAAATACTACTAATAATACTCATATTGATAGATCTATTTTCTTGTATGTATAGCCTAGTTTCTCCTCCGGGAATCCAATTTATAACTTAAAATTTAGAAAATACTAGTGCATTTAGTAGTAGATACAGTAAGTATTATTTGTCGTTATAATTAATAATAGTACCGCTTAAAAATTGCACAATTATTTTTTTTAAAGTGTATTTAGCATAATTAACTTTTATTTTAAAAAAAAGGTTTAATTTTGTGAATTGCAATAAAATCAATAAAGTTGGCATATAAGTAATTCAGCAATTAATATAAAAGTACATTTAATATTTTATTCTACAATGCCACATGTCAATTTCCTATGGTGAATGAATTTTACACCCATTGTAGCATGGAAGCTTCCTACATTACGTCATTTGTAGATATATTGAAAATGTCCACGATGGATAGTGGAGCTAGTGGTTATTCAATAGTTTGATGTGAAGTCAATTATTGTAGAGGGAGACCAATACATAATAATTTAAAATCTCAAATATTTGTACCAAGATTCTATAGACTTCTCGCAAGGATAAGTTTTAGATAAAACCCAATAAAAATTATACATGCATACAAATATTATCTGTAAGGGAATATATTTGATATATTTACTAAACTCTTTTTTATCATACAAAAATAAAATAACTTATACACGCATTTCGAGATTATTCGAACCCCAACCTTTTAATTGGAAAGAAAATGGCTTACTAATTGCGATGCACTTTATTATCCAATACGCCCAAATTTCACCATTTATCGTATTATTTTCTTAGTTCCAATCCATTACGACCCAATTTATATTTTGAAACGTCATATTTGTATATACACTTGGAACATCGAGAACTCGAATGCAAATATAACGAGCACACATTTTCTCGTTGTTGGACAACTAAATCATAATCTACTTACTAATGTAAACTCTATAAATACCTTAACATTTAAATAATTAATTAATTTTAATTTTCAAAGAATTACCAACACAAGTAGTGTATGTAGTAGTGGCTGTAAATAGTAACTCAGCCTTGATTTACACTAAAAAAATCCATGAATTTGAGCCACGGCATCCCTTTCTTGTTTCCCTCCCCCGCTTCTTTTGCGCAGCTCGACATCGCGGCGGCGCCGCCTCCCTCCGCCGCCATCCTTCTCGGACAGAGGAAGAAGTTTCTCGACCCCAACTCCACCACTTTCACCTCCCTATCCAGACCTATTAATCAAAACATCATTAATCATTAGCTATTTATGTTTTTTATTTAAATTTTGATCAAAATTGAAAATAAATAAAATGTATTAATCAAAATTCAAGAAAATTAAGGGGCTCACTTTCTAAGCTGAACTGGGAGTAATGGAGATCGAAGGCGGAGGCGGCGGTGGACGGGAGAACCGGCCGCCGCGCCTCCTTCAGGTACTGGCGGAGCGCCGCCGATATCAGTTCCTGCACGGTGGCCTCCGGCGACATCAGCACGTGCACCGGGCCGGGGCTCCTCTGTATCGTGACGTTCACCAGCAACTTTGTTAGCTTCGGCGGCTCCGCCGCCGCCAGACTCCCGCCGGCCCTTCTACCGGCGAGCAAGTCCGGCGCCGTCCTCGGCCGCGGTAGCATCTCGGCCAGAACTCCGGCGTCTCTCCCGTGAAACGATGACGCTTTCTCCGACAACCTCCCCTTCTTGTTCTTCTCCTGGCTCCCTTTCCGGTGACTCTTCGGCGACGGCATTAATAATTTTCTAGTATAATTCTATAAATTTAATTTAGTTGCTTGGGTTTTTCCGGCGGGGTTACCTAAGGCGGCGGTAGCGGAAGAAGCGGAGGAGAGGGAAGCCGCGGGCGGCGGGGGAGGAGGGGATTGCGGAGTCACGGCGGCCGGCGGCGAACATAACCAAAGGGGTAGAGAGAGAAAGTGTATATGTGAAGTTACTAATTAATTACTACTACTAGTATAGAATATAAATTGAAATGAATAAAATGGGGGTGATGAAAAGGGTATTTAAATAGGGGGATTTTGGAAATTTAATTTAAGAATATTTGGTTACATAATTGATTATTGGGAAGGGTAGAGGAATGGCCGTGGCCAACCCTTGTCGTATTCTTGTGGAATTGTAGTAATGTTTTAAATATGCTCATACTATATCAAATACTCTCTCCGTCCTCTATTTATTGACGGAAGGAATATGAGCACGGGTTTTTTTCGCATTTTATGGTATAATAATAAATTAATGTGTTAAAATGGAATAATTGTGGGTCCATTTGAATTGTTTAATAGTATTAAAATGATAAAATAATAAAAAGTACTCCCTCCGGTCTTTCCTAGTTGAGTCACTTTCCCGATTGGGCCGGTCTCTCCTAGTTGAGTCGTTTCCTTTTTGGGTAAAAATTAAGTATTAAACACACAACTAATTGTACCCCTTATTTTACTTAATTAACATACTAATTACGCCACAATTTCTCAATTTCTCTATTATCGTCATTGTCGTCTCTCTCGAAATAATTTTAAATTAATTTAAAATAAATCCAGAAAATTTTTAATTTTATAAAAAAAAAAAATTATAAAAAAAAATCCAGAAGAGTTTTTTATTTTAATTTTAAACATCAACAATAATTTTATAAAAAAAAATCCAGAAAATTTTAAATTAATTTAAAATAAATCCAGAAAAGTTTTAATTTTATAAAGAAAAAAAATCCAGAAAAGTTTTTTATTTTAATTTTAAACATCAACAATAATTTTATAAAAAAAATCCAGAAAATTTTAAATTAATTTAAAATAAACTGAAAAACAAAAAAAATATTAATTAATAAAAAACATTTTTTATATTAATTAAAATAAAATACAGTACTTAGTAATTATAAACATAATCTCATTCTCTTCTCAATTACCAAACATACTTAAAGTACTAAACAACTCTTCTTAATTCCCGTGTCGAAAAGTTTCGACTCAACTAGGAAAGACCGGAGGGAGTAGATGTATAAAGTGTTAAAGTGTTAAAGTGATTGCGGGTCTACGTCCAAAAATGGAAATTGTCAATAAATGGAGGACGTCCCAATATAGTATTAACGTTAATAAATAGAGGACGGAGGGAGTACTAATAAATGCTAACCAAGATTTATAATCATTGAGATTTTGCAAGATAATAAACATGTTTTACTATTAAGTTTTCAAGTTTAGATTTGAAAAACACATTTTTATACATCATGATTTGGTAGCAAAGGCTTTTGTGCTACGATTTGTAAAAAAATTACAAGAAAATACTCCTTACATAGTGAAGATTTGATAAGTTCATGTAATTTCGTTTAGTTAAAGTTTTGAAAAAATAATTTAAAATTTTGAATTCGAGTCTAGAAATTTCTTTAAAGGGATACCAGACGTGGCCAGAAAATATGAAAGTCAATATATCGAATAACATTTTATTAATAATTATTTTAAAAAAATTTGACATAAGTTTTTTCAAGAGAATTTTCGATATAGTCAAAAAAGAGTGATTGATAAAATTATTAGAATAGTAAAATTACACATCTATCTCACTTAACTACAATTGGTTGATGTGATGCACAGAGCAGACGTATAGAGTAATCATCGATGCGAGAGGTACGAACAATGAGCGGTTCTTATAAAGGCTCTAAAGCGAAGAGACACATGAATGAACCTCAATATGCCAGAATGAGAGAGGTTTCAAGAGTATACATGAATAAGACTGCATATTCGATGGATGACTTAAAGGATTTGAGTGTTACTCATATCACAAGATACACCTATAAGAACTCCAAAGTTAAGCATGTTCGACTTGGCTTGGGGCAATTGTGGCATGGGAAATCCTCTAGGAAGTTTATCGAGGAGTGTGTGAGTGGGGACAAAACACACTGAAAGTGGACTATGTTGGTCTGTGAGATCAGTCGTTAGCTTTGAAGTTTGGCCGAACTCTATTAAATCTATAAGGTCAACCATTAGGGTTAATCTATGAGATCAGCCATTAATCCAAAAGTCGATTGCAGTTGATGTACGTTACTAACAAACAAAAAAAAAAAAAAAGACACATTTTCTTTAGTACTAATAATTTGAATTATCATGATAACTTAATAACAAGAAAACAACATGATAAAAGTGATAAGCTTATAATACCATGAAGTTTGGAATTGAGTAGGAGATTAGAGATTGAGCGAAGAAAATACTAGTACTCCCTCCGTCCACTATATAGTGACATAGTTTTATGGGCACAACTTTTTCGGATAGGATCCTCTGTCTCAAAATTGGTGTACCCGATACAAATTAGGAAGTTTTGACATACACTAATAACCAAACTTAAAATGACAAGTAAGAGAGAGAATTCAAAACTTCCTAATTTAGTATCGGTTACACCATTGATACACCAATTTGGAGACAAAGGATCCCATCCGCAAATTTTTTTACATTTTGATGGTATAATAATAAATTAATGTGCTAGAGTGTTAAAGTGGAATAATTGTGGGTCCATTTGAATTTTATAATAGTATTAAAATGTTAAAGTAATAAAAAGTATATTTATAAAGTGTTAAAGTGATTGTGGGGTCTACGTCCTAAAACGAAAAATATCAGTAAATGGTGGACGTCCCAATATAGTAATTGTGTCAGTAAATGGTAGACGAAGGGATAATAAGAGAGCAATCATATGCGTTTCACTGTTGATTGATTATCAAAGTCCTAACTTCTAACTGCTTCTAAACCCTCCCATCATCTCCTTCCTTCCACTTAACTCGAAACTTCGCAATACGCCGACCGCCGCCACCCACTTGACACGTGGCTGGAGAAGTGGGGCCCACTATCCACCGTTCAAGGCGCACAATCACATTTAGTACATTCGGATTAGTGTTCAACTCTACTAAGCCACTTCCTATCTCCCGTTTCGTTTCAAGTCCGTGTCTTTATTTCTTTCTTAGTCGTTCCCTAAATACGTGTTTTGTATATTTTAAAATGTGAGTTCCATAAGTGATGTTACATGAACACCTCCAACTTGTAGAAAATGAGATTTAAATTTCACCACAAACATACTCATAACAAGATCTAAAAATCGTATTGCATCCTGTGAAGCACGGACTTGGGAGACAATGAGTTATAAAAAAGTACGCGAAGGCTATTCATTTGTTTTGAAAGTACATTCCGGAATACTAGTATCTTACAATAAATGACTCGAACTCAATACTTTTAGTCTTTGTATTGCGGCTATTGCCTGATCAAACAGATCCGCATACGGTTTACTCCCTCCGTCTTTAAATAAGTGTCCCGAGCCGACAATTTGAAAAAACCAAGGAGAATGCTAAAATGACACTTATGCCCTTAAAATTCTTAATTATTTATTATTTATTTTTGTCTTTCTCCCACTTTTAGATTTTCAAGAAGGGTAGTTTTGGTACTTTTGTGTAATTTTTGCTTAGAAAAATGTGATAAGACACTTATTTAAGGACAAAATTTTTTGCGGCTCGGGACACTTATTTAAAGACGGAGGGAGTATGTGTTACTTAAAATTTAAATTTTCCTTCACATGTCTCAAAGAAAAATAATTTTGAAAGTGTGGGGCCACCCTCAACCAATGATTTCACGCCTGAAACTTTATGGTAACAGTGGAATTTTGTATAGTCACGCTGTTCAAAGTGGGTATAAAATAATCGACACGTTAATTAAGTTATCTATTTAGTGACGGAGGGAGTTTGGACACGCGTTTTTTCGCATTTTATGGTATAATAATAAATTAATGTGTTAAAGTGTTAAAGTGGAATAATTGTGGGTCCATTTGAATTGTTTAATAGTATTAAAATATTAAAATAATAAAAAGTAGATGTATAAAGTGTTAAAGTGTTGAAGTGATTGCGGAGTCTACGTCCAAAAATGGAAATTGTCAGTAAATGAAGGACGTCCCAATATAGTATTAACGTCACTAAATGGAGGACGGAGGGAGTACATAAATTCACAGCTTGTGACTACTTGTATAACTCCCTCCGTCCCCTAATAAGTGTCCCGAGCCGTCAAAATTTGTGTCCCCTATAAGTGTCCTATCACATATTTCAATGTAAAATTTTGGCTAAACTACCAATTTTACCCCTGTTATCATTATATTTTTTTTACTTTTTCAATTTTCTATGTAATGATTAGGGGTTAATATGGTAAAATTATACACTTTCTTGGTTATTGCATTTTGACGGCTCATGACACTTATTAGGGGACGGATAGTGGAAGTTGAGACATATGACTAATAATATAGGAGTATTAATTATGTATACTGAAACTCATAAATATATTACGTATGTATCATAATCGGGTTGATTGCCGCCCCCTTTTAAAAAGAATTAAAAAAAATTGACGAAATAAGAACCTTTGATGCGCGTGTATAAAATATGTAATATAAGTGGCCAAAATTAATCTTATGTCACCCACTCTTAGATAATCATAAGATGAAATATTAAACACGTAAAATACAAGGGAAAAGTCGATTATAATTAGGCATTGTCCCTTCGACTGCTTTTAAACCATATTATGACCCTGGTCCGGGGATCATTATCATCGTCTTCAATGTCATTATCGACATATAAAAGTAAAATATATTCTCTCGGCCTCGGCTGTTCGATTAAGTAAAGGAAACAACTCTAGACAAGTGATCAATTTTGACTCAACTTTTGTTTCTCGAATGAGTTTCAATGTTTCATATTAAAATTGAGGCTAAGTATTGTGTTAAATTCACAATTTATTTATTTTTTTATCTTTTGTTTTTCTCGGTTCTCTATGTCATAATGATTAAATGAGAATTACAGATTATATATTGGTATAATATTTGACAATACAATTGTGATAGTAGTGACTCGAACATGCGACATTTCACTTTAAAAAATCACTCTTACCCTAGGTCGTCTATGAGAAGTCTCAGAGTGAAAACATATTATAACAGTAGCTACATTTCTTAGTGAATTTTTTTTTCTAATTTTTTTTAGGTAAGTAAAATCTAATAAAAAAGTGCACGAAAAGTGCAGCTCAAATGAGCTACGAAGTTCGCCAACAAATATGAAGTTAATTCTCGCCTAAGCTAGAAATATACTCTATTCGTCCCATTTCATCAGATTTATATTTTATTTTGTAGGAGTGTTCACGGTTTGGTTTGGTGCGGGTTGACGTTAAAACCAAACCAAACCTTAAAATGCGGTTTTTTAATTTTGTAGAACCAAACCAAACCATTTCACTATGAAAACCAAACCAAACCAAACCATATTATAACGGTTCGGTACGGTTTGGTTTACGGTTTGCAATCGTAGTGAAAAATTAAATTTTCACTAACTAAAATTATAGTATCAATATCGTTTTCTAACATAAAATCGAGATAAAATAAAATAGCATTGCACTTATGTTTGATTAAAACTTAGTAATCATATGATGTAATTCCTTGGTGTATAAATTAACTTTGTTGATGAAATCAAAATCTTTAATATATATGAGTAGTTCATCGTCTCTCTTCCTAGAATTTAAAATATGTATTTTGTATAAGTCGTCGTCGTTCTGTAAATAAAATGAAGAAAAGAATTCCCAAATTTGTTATAATTAGGTTTTAGGTTTAAAAAAGTAATAAAAACTTAAATTTAGAAAGGAAAAAAAAAAGATTAAAAAGAAGAAGATAATTCTATTAAATTTGACCAAGTATGTGAATCTTTTGTAGCAAAATTGATTATTATTATTATTATTATTATTATTATTATTATTATTATTATTATTATTATTATTATTATTATTATTATTATTATTATTATTATTATTACGGTTTTACGGTTTACGGTTTGGTTTGGGTATTTTATTTTCAAAAACCAAACCTAAACCAAAAACCATATTTAAAAAAAAATTAAACCCAACCCATAATTTTCAAACCATAAACCAAACCAACCCGCACAAATACGGTTTGATTTACGGTTTAAACCAAACTGTGAACACCCCTATTCTTTTGGGTCATCTCAAAATTTTAATTTTATTTTTAACATTGCATCTATAATTCTCTTTCGAAATGAAATATGACGATTAAAGTGGGAAAGAGGAAGTAACTAAAGAAAAGAATAAAATTCCACAGTGTTTAATTGTTTATTGCAGCAGTTGACACCAAAGGCTAAAGTTGGATAAGGTCCTGCTCTAATAATATATCCATTTTTTACATACAAAATGAAATGAAATAAAATAGAATAAAATAAAATAATAATAATAATAATAATAATAATAATAATAATAATAATAATAATAATAATAATAATAATAATAATAATAATAATAATCCATTTCCGACGCTACAGATTCATTTAATTCATGTGACTAGTTATTTATATGTGTAGATCATTTAGTGGAATTATTGGTTTGAATATTCATTTGTTAGAACATTAATTAATTCCTGTCGGCTCAACTAGCCAACTTGAGATTCTCAGGTGGGACTCCATTTTCATTATTGGAGGGAGCTCAACGACTATCATATACTCCCTCCGTCCCATTGGGATAGAGACCTTTTGTTTCGATACGAAAATTAAGACGAGAGTGGTGATAGTGTGTTAAAGTGATGGATAGTGGGTTAAAGTGATGTGTCAGAATTTTATTGGGATAAAATTTTCTATTTCGAAAAAGATCCCTATATCAATGGTTATGGGACGTCCCAAAAAAGAAAAAGTCCCTTTATTAGTGGGGCAAAGGGAGTACTATCCTAGCTTGTGTGGATTCAAGACTACTGCAAACAATAATCATTCAATTCATTTCTTTCCATTATGTTTTAGGGGATAATTTTTTGCGCATCACTTTAATCGAACTTCGAGAGGCTGACAACATCTAACGTTTCGTCGAGATTGGTTTTGCTCGATAGAACGCAATCTTTCGAAATGATTGGAATGCGATAAGCTCGAATGTTATCTTGAATTTGATAAAATTGGAATATATATAATTTAAAAAAAGAATGTAATGGGGCAAAGACCTAAAGGGTATTATTTTTGCATACCCCTTTTCAAAACTCTCATACACAAAATATCACTCCTTTAAAAACAATGCACAAAATACCCCTTAATATCCATTTATCCATAAATGCCCCTTATCCTTGTCTATGTGCAACTCCAAAATTGCTTTGGATAAGAATTTTCTTTGTTTGATGTATTAATCCATTAAATGATTTGTAAAAATGGGATAAAAATCTCGTTTTCGCCAATTATGATCCAACGCTTCTAAAATGGTATCAGAGCCCATGGTTTATTTGGGAATTATATTTATTTATTATATACTCCCTCCGTCTCTTCCTAAGTGACCCCTTTGCTTTTTGACCTTTTCGGCACGCATTTCCACCGAGACGTAGTACGGGTTTTACGATATAATTTTGAAATATTATTTCTTTTACGGGATACTACGACACTCGAAGTATCCCGTAAAAGAAATAATATTTCAAAATTATATCGTAAAACCCGTACTACGTCTCGGTGGAAATGCGTGCCGAAAAAGTCAAAAAGCAAAGGGGTCACTTAGGAAGAGACGGAGGGAATATTTGATTATTAACTAACGGAGGAGACACCAAGTTAAAATGGATCGACCGGACTATTGTCCGAGTTGCGAGTGTTACAGAGAATATCTCCAATTTTTGGGGAATCGAAAGGCGTATGAACTTTCTCAATTAAGAGAAAGCGAAAGAATTCTCCGAGACGTTCGAGAGTATGCCACTCCCGACCAAATTCGGACCGGAGAAGGAGTGGTGCAGAGTTACTTAGATCGCCTCTGGATAAATTTTTATCTTGAAGGAGTTCTAAGGCGAGCTATGAGGAGGTTTCACCAAACTCATACTCATCCCAGATGACGGAGTCAACCGGAGGAGTTGGCCCTAATTTCCTAGAGATTGAACCTGATTCATCAAAAATCTCTAAGGATTTAAGGGAGATCCAGAAGACGGTGCAAAACTACGGCAACTGCCAGTACGGAGTACCACAACAAGTTGAAAAGATATCTTCTCAACAAGATGAAATCCTTAACATCTTGAAAGATATCCAACAACGAGTGGAGAAATTGGAACAACCCCGTTCCAGTTCCTTTAGAAGAAATTTCGTCTTTAAAGGCGAATCGAGCAGTCCCCAGACGGTACTGCCCATTAAGGATCCTAACCTGAAGGATCCAAAACAAGAATTCATAAACAGACTGATCCGAGATGGCAAATCTTGAAAGGATCGGTTTGGAAGATCTACAGGAGTTGGCAGAATCATTTGCTGACCTCAGAATGGTGGATCTAAAGGTTAACGAGAGAAAACCGGAGCAAAAGCCATTTGTTGAAGCCGGATCTTCGTTCCATGAGCAGTTTGAGGATAGGAGTTATGAAGCTCACAGAATCAACATGCGTAATTCAAGGTGGAAGCCCTCCAAAACACAGGACACTCCTGTAGGAAAGGCAACAATGGAACCCATCCATCCATATGGAATTCATCTCAACCTCGACGATGTCAACTTCAACGAGAGAGAGGAAGCCATCGAGGAATGGAAAAATTCCATGACTATTGCAGCAGCCACTCTTGATATGAGTCAAGATAGCTTTGCAAAAACTCTCGAGGTGAGCCTCGTGGGTGTGGTCAGGATTGCTTGGGAAGGAATGAGCCAAGATACAAGAGACAAGTGCCTAAAGGGAGACTATCAAAACATGGCTCCTTCCATGGCGGATGTTTTGAAGCATCATTTCCTAGGGGAAGGATACTTCAAGGGATATGATGAAGAGAAAAAGAAGAAATACTTATTGACGTTCTACAATCTGAGGCTCGTGGTCTTGGAGCAGAAGACGCTCAACAAGTTTTTAAAACGCTTCACCTTATATCAACATCAATCTAGGATTGATGAAGAAAAGGCCAGGGAAATTTTCTTCTTAAAATTTCCAAGTCCTTGGAGAGAAATGCTTATTCGTGGATATACCCCAGGTATTGATGATAGCGTTGCTAAAAGGATGTCCTATGTGCATGCCAAGTTGATGGAATGGTGTCAACAAGCTACTGCACAGAAGAACGTGAAGAAGTTGAGGAGAATGAACAAAACCACCCTCAACTGTGAAGGCAGTGATCTACCAACGGTCATTGGAGAAGAACCTTCGGTGAAACGAAGGTATAAGAAGAATAGGTTCCAGCCCTATTCAAGAGAAGGAAAATCCAGGAGAAAATCTTGGAAGCCAAGAACTATGTGGTCCAGACAGAAGGCCGGATCATATAAGTATGGACAGAGAAGCGGTCCATCCAGGAGCAGATTTCAACCCAGAAAGACGGACCAGAAGACGGACCAGTCTCGGGGAAAATTTACAGGCAAGAAAACTTTCAGAAAAGCTCATGCTAGAGCCAATGAAAGTTTCAAAGATTGCAACTGCTGGACGTGCGGTGCACTTGGGCATATCTCAACCAATTGCCCAGAGAACAGGAGGATGAATAGATTCGAGTCAACACCCGACATTGAAGACGCGATCTATTTCAAGGATCTGGTACAAGTTTATCAGTTCGAAGATATACCCTCTGATGAGAGTATATATGAAGCCGAAGAGGACTTCGACAGTGAAGATTCTGATGGATCCAGTGATTCAGAATCCAACTGAAGAAGAGGTACATCATCAGGAATGTGAAGATAGAACCGGATATTCTAGCCGGACGATTATCTCACAAAGCCAGATTGATAAGATCATGAAGAAAAACCTGAGTATACAAAGATACCAGGGTTTTTCAGCAGGAAACATAGACCAAGTTCTAAGGAACTTTAGTCTAAAGAGTCGGAAGCACCATATTGTCTATGGAATCACCAGACGAGAAATGGCGCTACCGATCGAGCTCACGGGGAATCAAGTAGAAATGCAATTGATTCCAGCAAGTGATATCCGGGAAGATCTATCAAAGATGAAACCGGAGGTTGCGGAAAAGATGAATTGGATCCACATCGGAGCAATTCAACTCGTGCTTAAATCAGCCTTGTTCGTAGGAGTCGATTCACCAATCGACATTGCCATATGCGACAGGCGAGTACGAAACCTGCAAGATTCGGTGATGGGAACCATTGCAGGAAACCTATGTGCTGGACAAGTTGTGGGGATTATCTATCCAAAGATTGCTTACAATCTTAACGACACCAACTTCAGCAAAGCCCTGACGTTGTATCAGGACTTCAAAAGAAAGGATTTGGTGGAAGAAGGGAATAGACCTTATTCCATCACATATCAGGTATCCTATGCGCTTTCCAACTCCCATCATACTGAATTGTTCTTGGGAAAGCAATTCATTGAGATACCAGATATCTTCAAGAAGGTGACAACGGCAATTTGTCCCGATAGAGTTGAGATTCCACGACTGAGAGACGTGGATATCCAAATTCAAGACAGGGTAGTCATAAGACATGATCAAAGTCTTAGATTACATTCTGGAAGATTATCATTCCAGGGAGATAGGATTACTTCTCAACCTTTGGGAAGGAGCCTGAGTCTGAGACAACCTGCCCAACCAAGGTGGTTGGACTTCAACAAGACGGTTATCACCATCAAATGTCCAGAAGGATGGAGAGGAGTAACCACCAGATTTGATACTACAAGATGGGAAAATAATTTTCCTTGTAATATCTTGTATTATCTGGAACAACCGGAGATCCATCACTACAAGGCCATGATCGAGATGGGTGGATGGAAGGTTGAAGTCAAAGGCCGAGCAGGGAAAGAAGAGAATATTCTTATCCTCGGTCTAGATTTCCTCGAGAAATACAAGCCCTGGAGAAGCAGGGAAGGAGGAATGGAGATCACGATCAATGAAAGAAAACTATTGATCGAATGACAAGTCCATTCTCAATCTACATTCCAATTGGAGTGTTGTATGAGAAATATAAGGCAGAATACTTTGCTGCTTATATTGATTCGGGTGCAGGAATATGCACAACAAGACGTGAAATCTTCCCAGCAGAAATAGAGGAAGAACTACCACGGATTGCAGGACGAGATTTTTCCAAAAGGGTCCTGATTCTATCAAAAGGAATCAAAGCCATGGAAATCTTGATTGGAGGAGCAGGACAGACGCCTTGGTATAAGGTTAAAACCCCTCCAATTTATTTTCATGATACCGGTGCAGATTTCTTGCTCGGTAACAATTTCTTGCAGATGTTCAAAAGATATATGCAGGATAATGAGAGGCAACGATTAGTGTTCACAACGCAGTGTGATCACAAAATCATTGTTCAGAGAATGAGAGGAGCATTTAATCGACAAATGCCAATCAATTTTCGCAGCAAGCGTGGTGATGAAGGACTACTTCGGAACCCAAAAATGCAGGACCAGCGACGATTCAACGAAGCGTTGTTGGATTATAGGATCAAAGGGAAACTTAGCAAGAACGATGAGGAAAATGTTGCTAAGATCCAGATCCTAAAGGTATCTTTAATTTGTAAAGATATAGAAACTGATACACAGGTATCATTGGAAGATGTCAAAAGGAAAATTGTACGTTGTTACAATGAGAATCCTTTGGCATGGTGGGAGAAGAATCAACTCAGAGCAACCTTGAAGGTCAAACCTGACAAGGTTCACGAGTTTGTTCGATACAGGCCAATCTTGATGAATATCAAAGATCAAGAGGACATGAAAGGCATCATCAAGGAACACCTTGACATGAAGCTGATCGAACCAGGGAACTCACCATACAGTAGCCCAGGCTTCTTGGTAAGGAATCATGGTGAGATTAAAAGAAATAAACCTCGACTTGTTATTAATTACAAAGGTATTAATGACATTTTGGAATTCGATGGTTATTTCATTCCAAGTAGGGAACATCTTATTAACTGCATAAGAAATGCAAAGGTTTTCTCAAAGTTTGATTGCAAGTCAGGTTTCTACCAGATTCGCATGGAAGAAGGGAGTAAGAAATTTACAGCCTTTTCTACTCCACAAGGACATTACGTTTGGAACGTGATGCCAATGGGGCTAGCTAATGCACCCCAGATTTTTCAGAGGAAGATGGATAATTTATTTAAAGATTATTCATCATTTATGTTTGTTTATATTGATGACATTCTTATAACGTCAAAAGATATGAATGAACACAATAAACATCTTGAGATATTTGCAGATGTTTGTTACAGAGAAGGGCTAGTACTGTCTGAGAAAAAGGCAGTTATAGCAACCCGGAAAATGGAATTTCTGGGAATCGAGATCGATGAGACGGGGATTATTTTGCAGGAGCATATCGTGCAAAAGGTGAAAGATTTCCCAGAAGATCTCAAGGAGAAGAAGCAACTTCAAAGCTTCTTAGGAGTTGTTAATTTTGCAGGAGCATTCATTAAGAATCTTGCAAAATACAGGAAGGTCTTTAGTCCACTTCTAAAGAAAGATGTTCCATTTATCTGGACTGAAGAACATAAGGAAGGGATGAGAGTATTGAAAGGAGTCTGTGGGAATCTCCCCAAACTTTCAATGCCACAGGACGAAGATGATTTAGTCCTGTATACTGATGCAAGTGATCATTGGTGGGCAGCAGTCCTTACAAAGATCACACCGAATGGTGAAGAACCATGCAGATATTGTAGCGGGTTGTTCGCAGCAAATGAGGCCGTCAGATGGCACATTAACGAGAAAGAATTCTTTGCTGTTCGAAAGGCGTTTAAAAAATGGCCTTTATTTTTATTAGCAAAGAAATTTACTTTGAAAGTCGATAACACACAGGTTAAGGCTTTCTTAAAAAACAAGATAGAATCTAAACCTGAAAAGGCTAGATTACTAAGATGACAAGCTGAATGTCAATATTTTGTCATTGACATTGTTATTGTGAAATCTCATGAGAATGTTCTTGCAGATTTCTTGACAAGAGATGGAGCCAACTGAGTGTAGCTCTATCATGATTTCCCAGAAGCATCTCCGAGAAAACCTCGAGATGTTATCAAAGGAATGGGACGAGTGTGTCTTGAGGGCTGAACAAGCCGGAAAGATACAAGCTGTCGATAAGACGAAAGTCACCGACAGAATACAAGCTTGCAGGATGGCACAAACCCAGTGCTGGAATGCAGTACAAGCGCCACTCCTTCGGGCGTCCTCTAAGGAAAAAGAAGTGTTTCGGTTGCCGGCCCCTATAACGGCAGCAGAGGATTCAAATACCTCTAGCACAAGTCCTAAGTTGGTAGCAATACCGGCCCAAGGAGAAGATGAGGTTCAGGTGTCAAAATCTGAATCATCATGTCAACCCAGCACCTCTGGGGTAAAAGAGGAAGAGATCAATCTTAGGCCGATGACTGGCAAATCTAAGGTTGATACTAACCAGGTTATCCAAGTTTCTTCATTTTGGCAGGCATATCAAGCTAGCTGGGAGAAGCTTCTTACGAGAAGGGGAATTAATCCAAGCTATTGTGTTATCGATGGCTCTGGAAAATATCCCAGGGTGTGGATGAAGCCAGGTGCAAATCCACATGATGTCAAGCAATGGTATGATTTTGGAGCTCTTGCTTCAGTTTCAACCATATCACCGACGTTCGCAGAGATCAAGAATCTACCTAGGTGGATTCAAGAAGCTGTGTACGATTCATGGGCTAATAACGATCAACTTAGCCGAGGTGATGTTCTGGAGTTATACTTTATAAGTACAGCTCCCGAACCAGCAGGAAAAGGGAATCACGAGGCCTTCCACTACATAAGGCTAAGGAGACCCGACGAGAGAGCCTTAAATAGTGTTAAGGCAATGGATGGAGATGCTCCACTCGTCTCCACCATCTCAGAAGATGAAATCTCAACTCGACGAGCTTGGGGTTTATGGGTCTGTCTCACAGAGATGGACAAAGTCAAATACCAGTTCAAATTTTATCAGAACTCGGTAAACGGATCTTTCCTGTTAAACACTATAACAGGAAAAACCACAAGATTCGCAGAGGAAGCTTTCGAGAGAAAAAGGACTCTGCTATGGGAGAACAAGCTGGTGGTGAGCAAAGAGACTCATCGCAAATATTGCAACATGGCTCATTTCGGTCATTGGGATGAACGCATTTGTTCGTCATGCCAAAACCAGAAGGAGCTGGAGTTCGGGAAAGGATTCAGGCCAAGAGCAGGCCGAGCCCGAGCCACCGACAAGAAGGAGTCCCATGCGGTTCCAGGCAAACGAACGCCAAGGGCCCCGGGGAAAGGCTTTCCCAACAAAAGATAGTGGAGTCATGTGACTCTACTCAATAGGAGCCCCAATCAAAAAGAAGACGACAAGAGTGGGTTGCAGGAGAGTGACATTTCACCAACAATTTCGGTGGAATTCAAAGATGGAGGTCCCAGACTCCATTCATCAAGTTGCATTATCAACACCTTTCGGTGGAGATAATAACAGATCAACCTTACCGGATGAATTATTATAACTTTCGGTGGATTGATTAAATGAACTGGCCCTCACCACTACCGAAATTTGCGGTGAAGGAGGAAGATGCCAACAACTTTAGCATCTGAGGCAATAATGCAGGATTTGGTAGATGCAATTCAGCATCTATATAAAGAGAAGAATGAAGAAGGAGAGGATCATCGAACATTTTCTTCAGCTTCTTCAAAATAAACTCTGTAATAGTTTAGTTTTCTTTTGCATGAGTGTTTCTATTTCTGCTACCATAGGTAGCTAAACAAGTTTGTCCTCCCAAAAGGAGATAATCTTTATGTAATAAATAGTTTATAATTCCCTAATAAAATTTTGGCATCATCTGTCGCCAAATTTTAATTCTTGTATTTACCAACAAAATACTCTACGCCCCGGGTAGAAAACGAACGAGGGCTGTGCTGTTTGCTGCTGAAGGAATTCGTGGCTGGAACCATCCGGTGCTCTGCGTGGTTGGAATGCGTTTGCCGTAAAACCCAGACGAATAGGACCCGGCAGCAACTCGGTCAAAAGGTATGAAGTTGGTATTTTACAAAAATTTTAATTTTACGGAAGAGTGATGTGCCTGATAATTATTTGCATGGGTAGGAGTGGAAATATACAAAACAAAAAAAATGTGTTGTATAAAGGGTATTAATGAACTTTTTGGTATAGAGGGGTAGTTTGTGTATGGTTTTTATTTGAGGGGTATTTTGTATATGGTTGGTTTGAAGAAGGGTATTTGAATCCCAAGATCTAAATCTCCCACATGGGAGGAAGATAACAAAATGTGGCAGCCAAAGATGAATATTTTCCTAGTTAGAACTGGGCCACTAAACGACATCAAAAAATTAATTATTGTAGGCTGGAAATGAAAGTAATGTTTTCCTATTTTTTTTTATTTTTTTTTCATTTTCTACAATTTAATTTTAATTTTAATATGGATGTTCTATAGTTTTCAAATAATCAAATAGTGCAACTTTAGGGATTCCACTGTATATTCTCTAATTAAGCCCACTTTTTATTTTATTGTTGTACAATTATTTGAAGGCATCCACGTGCTTCTTGTTGTGCACTAGATGATTATTGCAAATTAATATTTTTATACTTTAATTTTGACCAATCAATGTATTCTTTATAGTTTATGCAGTAATTTGGTAGTTAGGACTTATTTTAATGAATCAAAGATACTTTTCAGATAATATATGTTTTTGCAACCATGTACAATGTATGCTCTATTCAACTACATCAATGTTTTAAAATTAAAAAGGAGGCCGAACAGGCGAGGCATTCGATTCTCGATTTTTCAATTGAACCATTGTTGAACCTATTAAAATTGAAAATAACTGAAAAAATTGTGAATCAAAACCACGATAGGTGCATGATTCAACCAGTATAAGTGACGATTCAGTCCGAATTTTAAAATACTGAAGCACATATATTACTATTGTTGACAAACTATTTAATTTTATGAAAATCAACAAGTTGAGCACGTATACGGTATATCTACTTACAATATATGATTATTTATTATAGACCAATCAATTGATGTCTTTGATTGGTACATCAATTAAAAAAATAAGGTGCTTCCATTGTATCTTTTTCTTATATTTGTTTTTATTAGTCTTAATTAGAAGAAATTAAGAGCTAAATTGTCACTATTGCACATAAAAAAAATACAAAAAAGAATACAACTAAATGAAAATGATATATTTAATCTAGTATTATTTGTGAAAAACTCAACATTTTAAACCTATTTCTCAACTACAACAAACTCAACAAAAAAATAAAAAAATGATACTCTTAGAAGAGAAGAGAGGTTAAAGAAAAATATGCAAAACGAATATAAATGCATAAGAAATTATATTTTTAATTTAACATAAATGACTTGAACCTCGATCTTTTAGTTAGAGGGAGCGACTTATCATTAAATTGTGCTTCATCATCAGGATAACAATATTATTAATATGAATGAAGATGTACTTTTTGGATTTTAAGTTTTTCAAAAGGGATTACAACGTCAAATGAATCTCGTCGAATATCGACTATTAACAAGGACGACATGAGTCTCGTACTATGATAGTAAGTTTATAAGAGCATATCACCTACTCCCTCCGTTTTTTTTATAAGTCGTTTTAGCCTCTTGTCCTTGTTTTTTTTTATAAGTCGTTTTCATATTTCAAGATAAAATTTTCAATTTCCAACTAACTATTCCTCACTTTTTCTCTTGTTTTCATTATCTTCATTTATCACAATTAATGTTTATCTCTTCTTCCAAAATAATTTCATTTATTTTTACATGGAAAATGTGATTTACGAGGAAAAAAAATGAACAATAAAGAATCATTAAGTTTTATTAATTCGTGTGCTTGAGCTAAAAACGACTAATAAAAAAAAAACGGAGGGAGTATTATATTTTTTTAAGTTTTCGTAGAAAACTAAAACTTGATGAGTTTATTATTAATTCCGTAACCGCCATGTCTTTCAACATTAATAATTTTGTAATAATTGAAACACAATTTTGGCCAAACTTAATAATAATAATACTTGTGTTTTCCCCATTAAACAATGGATCGTGGAATCGTGCACTCAAAGAATTCTGCTAATATTCTTCTGCATCATTGAATCTCTAAAAAGAATTTAGTCCTTTAAAATGAAGAATTGACAAAATAGATAAAATGAGATCAATACTACTCTCCATGTCACTTTAATTCTCTCATTTTTCTAATTGAGTCGTTCCACACGAATTGTTCTATTATCCTACTTTTTAAGTTGGTCTCTTATTTTTTCTTTTTAACACAACGCCTAAAACTCTTAATTAAAAACATTTGATAATTAATGTAGAACGAGGATAGTAAAGAAAACAACGTCATAAAATAACAAGTTAGATCGCATCCCTCCAATTAATAAAATATATTTTAAATGATACGTATTTGACCCCACATCAACAGAAATTAACGTCAGCCAATAATTAATGAGAGGACAAAAATCTTTTGTTTTTTTTTTCAATTAATGCTAGTAATATTGTATCGAATACTAATCCATAAAAAAATTAAAAATAAATTATTTTGATAAAAAGGAAATGGACAGAGAGCTGAAAGCATGCATGCAAGTTTTCCAGTCAATTCCACTCTTGTTGTCAATTTGCGTCGACGAAATTTCCTCGAACATGCATTCCACAAATAAAGACACCATGTAACTATTATGAAACTGTTACTATTCTATTACTCTTCGATTAATCCAAACATTTCTATTCATGGACTCCGTCCCGTCTTTTTACGTCTTTGCTAATCAGGTGGGATGTAAGAAATAGCAATCGGAATTATCGGTAGAAGAGCGCTCTTTTTTTTTTTTTTTTTTTTTTTTTTTTTTGTCAATGTCACATTTTCTTTTCCGTAGCCAAAAATTTGATTTTGCATTTCTAAAGATGTCTCTTATGATCTTATCCGAAATTCATGACAAAGAGGGCAAATGGAAATCAATCAATTGGTAGACAAAATATTAAAAAGTTAAATTTATTGGCGATTTGAGATTATGTTTCCACCTAGGCATGTCAAAAAAGCCTGAACCCGACGGCCGATCCGAATAGCTTGAAGAAATAGTGTGTTACGGCCAAAAAATAATAACCCGAAAGTAAAAAAACATGATGGGGCTAGTTAGGAAAAAAGCTCAGGCCCGATAGGGTTGGCCCGAAAGCCCATGAATTGGCCCGATGGAATACGATAAATTATGAATTCATGACATATTTCATTAGTCTACTTATAAGAGAAATGTTATGCTACATACATTATGCTCAGTGTTCTAAAAATCGGCCTAGGCGGTCGCCTAGACGGCGCCTAGGTGCTAGGCGGTGCCCGGCCGCCTAGATTTTATGCTAGGCGGCCACCTAGCCGAGCACCTTCTAGAAGCGGCCGCCTAGGCGGCCCTAGGCGGAGCTGGGCGGAGCTAGGCGGGGCTGGGCGGGCTGGGCGCAAATTTATGTTAAAGACTACTAAATTTGTAGAATTTGAACTATTAATTAGCATATTATATTATTATATAATTTATATTTGTTGAATCTTGTCCATTAATCATAAATTAGTAGATGAAAGTATATTACTAAATGATATATACTTTTTATTATATGATATTGTGTAAAAATAATAGTAAAAATACATAAAATAACTCTTATCCGCCTAGTCCGCCTAGAAGCCCGCCTAGCCGCCTAGACGCTAGTCGGCAGCCCGCCGCCTAGCTACCGCCTAGCGTATTTTAGAACATTGATTATGCTACATACTTCGTAAGCACTACTCGTGTTTAGTTGACGTTAACATTGATTTTGTTTTCATCTTATCCATTTGGTTTAATTCTAATACCTTAAATATTGATATTCACATCGTTAATTGTATAAATTACATATAAATCGAAGCTCGATTTATTCATTTTTTCTATAAATTCACATCCTGTGGGTTGGTGCATTTGACATCCTTATTTCCACCGAATGGAGCGCCGCAGATTCTTGGGCCATAATTTTTTTCGATTCCTATATATTCTTCTAATTTTATTTTATTTTTTTAAAGTACAATTACATCAAACTTTACAACTATACATACACAACTCATGTATTTTTAAAGTACAATTACATCAAAGTTTACAACTATATATATATACACAACTCATTGGGCCATAATATTTTCGATTCCTATATATTCTTCTAATTTTATTTTATTTTTTTAAAGTACAATTACATCAAATTTACAACTATATATACACAACTCGTGTATTTTTAAAGTACAATTACATCAAAGTTTACAACTATATATACACAACTCATATACATGAGATATATGACACCACACACGATTGTGAGATTATATTACATTTTATAGCTCAATATCTACTCATATATATCTACCACACAAAGGTGAGAAAACTACACTACACAAATGTGGGAAAGCTCCCCACATACCACGTTGGTAGTGAAACTCGAACTCAGGAGTTTCTGAAGAGGATAATCCTAAATGCCTCTCCCTTACCACCAGGCCCAAGGGGTCATTGGCAATATTCTTCTAATTTTTTTTTAATGCCAGTAATTCAAGAGGAAAAAAAAAATAAAATTGTAATAGGGGTTTTTTTTTTTTTTTGGGAAGAAAAATTGCGATTGTTGTATAAACTCCATGATTGGGCCTATTAAAATAGTTGTACTAATAGGCCTAAAAAGAATCTTGCCCAATAAAGTAAATTGGGCTTTCTATTATTATAATAACATATTAATAGTACAAGGGTTAAATTAGCATTAAAAAGAAATTGGGATCGCGATCTCCGCCATCAACCTTTTTTTCAAATCGGGAAGAATCGAAACCCTAATTTCTGTCTCGATTGTCCAAGTTCCAGCCACTTCTCTCTCTCTCTCTCCATCTCACACGAGACGCACATAACCATTCTTCACTATCGAAGATCTTTTTTTCCCCTTCTATGGAACAGTTTTTCAGCGGATCGGGGCAGAAAAGAGAAGGTAAGTTTTGTGAATTTTCGATCGATCGGAATAAATTTTTGGGTCTATTTTGGGACGTGAAGTATATCCTGGGTGTGTGTTTTGTGATTTTTGGCGCGTCGTGTTTGCTTTGTCGTTGGTGGTGAATTTCGCCGGTTGTCTCTTTCTTCCTCTGGTTCCATCATTTGGGAATGAGTGGGGCGTTGGTCTTGTTTTTATTTGGGATTTGTAATTTACAATACGATCGCATAGCGAAGTGGATATCGCGTTAGACTCCGAATCTAAAAGTCGTGGGTTCGAATCCCACTGTGATCGATCGTTCACTTGTCGCCATTTTGTTTTCTTTTATTTAATTTCTCTATTTTCGAATGTCAAATGTCTTAAATGAATGAACGATTGGTTGGGGATTCTGTTTTACTATTTGACCTTGAAAATACTTTTATTATTATTATTTTTTTCATATTCAATCTTGATGGTATTGTGAAATTTTAATTGGAAGGTTCAGTGTAATTTTTTTGCCCTTCCGATCACCATATTAGCGTGGTTTTAGAAAAAATAGATAAAAGTGAAAGTAAAATACTCTTCTATGTCTCAAGTATCTTGTCTCGTTTTATTATTGTGAATAATAAGTAATTTTTTTAGATATTAAGCGTAAAAGTGCCATTTGATAAAGAAATCTTTTACATTTTAGTCCATCATATTAATACAAAACTTTTTCTTTTTAGTGAATTACTACATTGATACAAGACGTTTCAAACGTGAAATATTTATACTAATGAAATGTTGACACTAATATGGAAGAATGAGAATAAGAGAGAATTAATTTTTCATTTATTTTATTCTAATATGAAAAGTAGAGGCCGACTAGTCACATTTTGCCACTATTTGTGATTGTTTTTTAACATTAGTTTCAAATCTCCCTTTTATATAATTGTCATAAATTTTCAAAGTCGTGTGACCATGCTAATTTCCTATCGTTAGTGTAATATACGTACAACATCTCACACTTCTACTCAGATTTTTTCAAAGTTGACACTTTAGCTTTGCACAATCGTAGTTTCACACTTGTTATTGTGGAACTACAATTGTTTTTTGTAAGAAATTTGTGAAGATACCTTTTTGCCAATGAATTTGCACCATAAACATAAAGTTACTTTATTCAATTCCTACAATTGACCACCATATCAACTTTAAACTAGGATGAGAAAGAAAATGAATAAAGGCTGTAAACTATGCTGAGAGTGACTCCAACAAGAAAATTGACCACCATATCAAGTTTAAATATTCATAATCAATTCATACTTACACTAGTATTATTCTTATTATTTTTATTACAATAGAAAATAAAACATTATTTGTATAGAGAGTTGAGTACTTGTTACATAGCAACACTTAACCTCTAACATTAACATTGAACACCTAGCTATACACTTCTTATCTCTATTAATTGATCACTATTCAAGAATGAGAAACACACACTTACACACACCTACACCTTTGCCATTAATTTTTTTTCAGCAAAAAAACTCATTTTAAGGCACAGTTTTTTGGGTGTAAATGTAATCAAGATGAGCCTCCAAAACAGCCCTTCTCATCAAGCACTCTTCATCTCCATTTCCACATGCCTCCACTCCCACCACCTTCTGCAACTCAAAATCAATCACTTAATTAGTATTCAATAAATTCAGCATCTGATACACATAGATGCAAGAGAGAAGAACGAAACTCACATCGAAAGAATCTAAACTTGGTATCTCGAAGCCGGACTTCTTGGTGTCGACCTCTTGATCTACTTCTCCTGCACAAGGATTTATTCGGTTTACGTAAGAGCAACATAGAACATAGCCGGAGGACTAAGGTACTAGATGAGCTACGTACCGTTTTCCGACACCATTTTTCTAACAGAAGAAGTCGAACTGATGATAAGAATGGAAACAAGGAAGATAAGTAGAAGCTTGTGTAAATTAGACTTCATGGTTGAATTCTGGTAGAGTTGAGTTTCAAGAAAATTGTCTGAATTTATAGGCTAGAGAGAGAGAGGGAGGATATAGTTGGGAGTTGGGAGGTGGAAGAGAGCATATATGCTTGAAAATAAATAGGGTACATATCTATATAGCGCACCTTTTTCAGCCCATGTATACCATGATTATTTCATCACTTTTCCTCTTTACGTCCTCGTATTAATATGAGTATTTTCCGTTCGAGACGTCTCTCATATTAGTAGGACTAAAATTGAAAGATTCTCTTAGCAAAATGATTATTTTACCCTTAATATCTTAAAATTTTTGCCGTAATATTCATTGGGTGGAGCCTTATTCCACTACTATTTACTTTTCTTCAGTTAGTATCATTTTCTTAAAACCTGTGTCGTTTCTTTCTTCAAGCTAATATAGAGAACGTAGGAAGTAGTATTATAATGTCCATTATTCTAAAAACCTTATCGAATCCACAGTTAAACCAATTGAATTATAAACCGATCATGATTTCAGTTCAATTTTTTGTTTTTTCAGTTATGTACGGTCCAATTGGAAAACCATGAACCGAGAGATTCACATTTTTTTAAATCAAACAATTACATTTGGCACCAATTCAAAAATTTCCTTGGAATTGTTGAATCTCCAAAGATTATTAGTTTATTACTCCCCTCGCAGCAGGAGGATATGCTTTTTTTTAGTATGCCCCCCACCCCCAAATGATACATTTTCTTATCATGTAAAAAAAAAATTACTAAAGATGACATATTCACTCTTTAATTTAACATAAAAATTCACGTTTTCTTATCAGGTAAAAAAAATACTAAAGATGATACATTCACTCTTTAATTTAACATAAAAATTCACGCTTTCTTAAATTTTGAAAAAAAGAAGTGTCTCCCCAAACTTCTTTTTTTTTTTTTTTGTTTTTTTTTTACAAAACAAGGAAAACACAAACACAAACATAATAAATTCACGTGAAAATAGGGAAGGTTATCCTGAAGAAAGCAGAGGCCGCAGGATTTTGTTTGGTCGTTGTCGATTATGGTAGTACTAGTAGCATGAGTGGGCCCTACCTCCCAAAAATGTAATAATTGTGTAATAATAATAGCATTAAAGTCTACACAAAAGTCAACCTTATCAGATATCATTGACCACAAGTCTCTCCTATATTTCAACACTTTACTTTAACCCGTGATTCATAAACATCTTTTTGCACAACTGAAATTGAATTTTTTTGCTTTATTATTTCAGAGAATATATTCTGATACTGAGATTTTTTTTCCTTTTGAGATAGAAAGTGAGATTTAGCATAATGGAAAGTAAGAATAATTTGAAAATATCGAGTTAAAATTTTGAAATTGTGTTACTATAGTGTTATCCTTTACAACTTGTGCATGCAGACTTCGATACGATAGAAACGAATATTATTGGTTATGTTTATTCTGATGTAAAAGGAAATGGACGTAAGTATAGAACTATACGAATATTTTTGCCGTAATATCTCGTTTAGTTTATATCTACATTGTACATGATTGGGCATATTTTCTCTACATATTTTATGGAATTTCTTGTACATTTTATTCTTAATCTTAAATAAATACTCTTTATTTGGGAATAAGTATGAATGTACGGTGTTTGTAGGGAAAATATCAAATATTGAAGGATTTGCAGACTTTTGGATGAATTTTATGAATATGGGCATTTGAAGTGTACATTGAGCATAACGTAAATCAGGTTGTGAAGTACTGTAGCTGGACGAGAATGAAGGAATTTAAGGATTTTGACCATGTACAAGACTTTAAATAATTCCATAGGGGATTAATTAAAGATATTTCAGTTTTTAGGATTTTATTTAGTTTAAAAGACTTTTAAGATATTATTAATATATTCCTTTTATATATAGATTAGGTTTGGGGATTTATTTCTTATCTTAGAAGAGGAGAGACGAGATGTAGGAGAGGAGCAGCAGCCGCCATTCTTCCTTTCTTCTTCTTCCTTTCTTTTACTATTTATCTTAGTTTGTTTATGATTTCTAGTTAATTTTCTTTATTCCGGCAAAGAACAAGGAAGCTCTGGCTAGATTATTCTGTGAGATCTAATTAGTTTTCATACTTTAATTCTATGCAAGCATCTATTGTTCTCTGTGTTGATTCTTTATGAATTGCTTTATTTGTCTAAGTAGTGTACAATGCTTAGTTGAGTAGAGTTGATTTGTAGCCAATTGAAACAGTCATACGTAATCGTGATTATGTTTAATTAGTGGTAAATTGACTTGTTAAAGTCAAGGGAATAATAGTCTTAATTCAACAATCTTGCGTAAGAGTTTGTCGGTTTTGAATTGGGTTTCTCTAGTTTCTAATGTTGTCGGCTCATTAAATCTATAGAGCGCCTCTTACGGTTGTCAGTCGATTAGGGAAATAATTGGTGAATAGTCTTCCCGATTATCGATAATTTATGGAGAAATGAAATTACGTCAGAAGCATCTTCGGTAATCATAACTGATTTGTTGCATGTAATTAGAGTTATTTTTGCATCGAGGATCAGAATAATCAAAGCTAGAGTGTAATTGTTTGCTGCCGGAATCGTTTTTAATTTGTTTAAAACCAAAGTTCAAGTAGTCTTTTATGTTATTTGTTCTATTTATTTATCTTAATTATTTTCGTAGTTAGTTAAGTAAAAATTACTATTTTGCAGTTGTGAATTCGGAGGAAATCTCGCCGGTCCTTTGGGAGACGATCTTGCTTACTGCTATCTGTGCAGTGTGAGCATATCGACTGAAAAGTCGGAATTATTTTTTGTGTAAAACGACGCACCAGTACACAAACATGCAATAGTAGAAGCTTTTAGAACTCTGTCTACTGCGTCGAGAGATATTAAGATATACGAGTGTTTCACTAAAAAGTGTTTGCAATAGAACAAAATCCTATCGTAGCACTAGTAAGTAAAAACCTAAGTCGAATCTCAAGGAAAACTTAACAGGGCAAATAACTGTGTAGTAAAAACAACCTAAACTAAGAAAGCAAGTAAATAGAGTTTTTGGGTTTTTGGTTTTTAAAATCCTAGACAAGAAAATAAATCAAAGCAATGAAATTAAAGCAAATAAATTTAATCTAGAAAGCTGGAAATTAATCTAAGAATTAAACTAAAGAAAACAATAAATCTACCTAGGCAAAAATCGAAAGGAAAGCAATAAAGAAAGCATCGAAAGAAAAGAAAACGAATCTAGACATAATTAAACTAAATCTGAAAATCTGGAAATTAAATAAATAAATCTAACTCTAAGAACTTTGAAAACGAGAGAATTGGAAACGAAAGAAAAACGAATCTAAACTAGACTTTGAAAACCGAACGAACGAAATTAAACTAAGGAAATTAAACGAAGCAATAAAGAAATCGAATCTAGAACTAAAGCAAGTAATTAAAGCAATTAAACGAAAGCAATAAAATAACTTACGAAAGTAACGAAGAAACGAAGAACTTGAATTAAACTGCAACGAACTACGAATCCGGATTCGAACAAAAGGAAGCAATAAAAACTAAAGCTAAAGTATTTAGAACTGAAAAACTAAAGTAAAAGCTTGTCATAATTCGTGCCCTAATGGCATATATATACTAAGGTAAGAGTTTGATCCAAACTAGGAAACAATAAGAAAAACACGCCAAGCGTGGAGCGGGCGCTCCAAAGGATGGGAGCGGGCGCTCCAACACCCTGGAGCGGGCGCTCCAACGCTTATGTGCAAATCCTTCTCGAACACTGTTCATGGAGCGGGCGCTCCACACCTCTGGAGCGAGCGCTCCAACTGATCCGCGCACTTATGCATTTTTGCACTCTTTTCCCGTCCTTTTCTCGTTCTTTCTCCTTCTTTCGGCTCCCATGATCCCTAACAAGTAAAATACTCGAAACACCCAAATCATAGCTATAAAGACACAAAACGACTCCAAAACGACACAAAAACAAATAATAAATAACGACTAAAACCTAACAAAATGACACCAAACAACTCCCCCACACTTAGACCTTTGCTTGTCCTCAAGCAAAATAATCATATAACTTAGACTCAATTCAAATAATCCAAATCATAGAACATTTAATCATCGGAATCGACAAACTCAAACAAGGTCACTTTAATCCCAAGTTGCGAACAATCATCATCAACAAACTATGCGGCTTATAAATTAATCCAAGTAAGAGGAAAAGCAATGATAACACACATCTCACAATATCTCGATCATCACAACTTAGACAACTAGCCTACTTCCCCTTTTTATTCAACAAATAAGCAACTTTTTTTTTTTTTTTTTTTTTTTTTTTTTACATGTGAACGTTTATGGCACATAATTCACTAGGTTTAATCATCGATGGGTCACATCGAGCCTCCTAGTGCGGTTTCCCGTACTCATTGTCAAGAGGGGTAGAATGCCTACGAACACTTATTCTAATATACACGAGTATCATTTAGGACAATGTTCATGAAATGTGATCATTCGAGGGTCTCTCGAAGCCTTTTCATGTGGTTTCCCATGCTCATTACTCTAGTATTTTTATACGTTACAAGCAAGAGGAGCAGAAATCCTATCAACTCTTTATTCACATAAACACAACTATTATTTTTTTTTCTTTTCTCTTTTTTTTTTTAAGGGGAAAGTAAACTAGCAATCCAAATTACAACAATCTAGACTAATCACTCAACCAAAAATCATAAATCATTTTCCTCAAACTCACATCAATTCATGCCCCACAATTCATCGAATCATAATATATCACAACTCAAGATTAAACCAACCTAATTTATGCTCAAATCAATTCCAACAACTAAATACTCCATCATCAAATCATTCAAATTAATCCTAAATTACATGCTTACATGCTTGAACACAAACAAATTTCTAAGTGGGGAAAATAAACAAAGACACAAAAACAAACAAGACACGAAAACACAAACATCAACTAACATGTCAAAAGTGATAATTATTCACACCCCCCACACTTAAAATCATGCAATGTCCCATTGCAAGAAAATAAATAGAAAGAGAGGAGAAAACTTATCGCTTTTGACGACCACAATTGGCACAAAAATCGGAACCTTGATCGATCCCAAGAATTGCAACCTATAAAACAAACAAAGACAAAAATACCAAACAAGCGTAATATATCCTAAAATGACAAAAACAATAAAAATAAAGAAAAACAAATAGCTATCAAGGGTGAAAGTTTCGAGGATCATTTGGATCATTAGGATCCCAAGGCGCCTGAGAAGAAGAAGAAGTAGGGTGAAAATCGGTATACCTCGAAAGATGGCGCTCAATATCATAAACCCGATTCTCGACCCCTTGAACTCTCGTCCCCATGTTTTGCATCTGAAGTCCCAAGTTTTCCATATTCGTCGTCATCGACTGAAATAGAACGGCATGGGAATCCAGTCTCTCGAACAACCCGGTCTGAAATGTGTTGAACCCCTCTTGATATGCGCGAAAGTACTCGGGGGGTGCCTCGGGTTGTGCAGCTCCGGCTCCTTCATCCATGTCATCTCCTTGAATTTCCTCGTGGTCGGCCGGTGCTCCATGGATGGCAATGTAGTTTCTGACCGAACCCCGTAGATGCCATGGCTTGAACTGAGTGGGGGAAGCTAAGTATGAGCCATTGATGAGCTCAGCTGGGGTGATCTCCCGACTCGGGACGAGAGACATCGGAGGACTGGGATAAAATGGCACCGCCATATAACGAGCTATCCCCGTAGCTATCTGAGAGAGGGCGGGATGTGCATTGTGCCTCGACTGGTTTCCAATGATCTGGTTCCAAATGAAATGGGAGATGCTAACCTGCACATGATTCTTAGCAGCCCACAACAGGTAACACTCCGGGCCACTAACCTTGCTCCCTTCTATTTTTCCTGTTACATTGAATGCTAGGAAACGATGCAACAGTAATAGAGAATTATCACGAATAAACATAGAAGGGGCACCCTTTTGTCCCCAATTATCACAACCAGTCAACTCTTTCCAAGCAGCAAAATAATTGAAATCATGAGGCACATATTGAGAAGCATCATCAGAATAGTGAAAACCAAAAATCTCATGCATGCGATAGCAAGAAACTTCACAAAAAATTCCACCCAAATTACACAGAAATGCAGTCTCATCCTCTTGACCCTCATCAATATTTTTTCCTAATCTCGCAGTACACAACATTTCCAAGCACAAGATATCATGTCCCTCCCATTGGTTATTAAAATACTGAGTTAAGCCTAGGACCTCTAAATATTGAGCAAGTGAATCCCCTAGGCGCAATCCCTCAATAAACATAGGCGAATAATGACGAGGGGGCAACAATTCCATATTTTTTAGATGAAGATACCGATTTGTTACCTCATACCCATCATCGGTATCGAAGGGAACACGAAAGGAGACACCGTATTCTCCCGGTGTAATCCCTCCAACTGGACGAGCTGACATCCGAGCGGAGAATGGAAGACTAGATGATGCCGCTCCGACAACCGGGGCTGCTCTCTTTCATCTCGACATTTTAGCACCTGAAATCTAGAGGAAAACGGAAGAGAAACGTAAAACGAACAAAAGGAAGAAATAAAGAAAAATTGAACTGAAAATTGGCGGAGATAGGGCGCAGGTCAGATGGAGCGGGCGCTCTGGAATACTGGAGCGGTCGCTCCGATTGTTGAATGCGCGCGGGCGCTCTAATCGAGTGGAGCGGTCGCTCCGGATGGAAAAGAGAACTGGCAGCGACGTGGGCAAGCGCCGGTGGCGAGGCTGGCAGACGTGGGCAAGCGCCGACTGGGGCTCTGGTGCGGTGCAGGGTGCGGTCGTCGACGGCTGGAGAATGACGGCGGCGAAAATGTGTCGACGGTGGAAGTGCGGCTAGGGTTCGTGCAAGAGAAACAAGAGAAAATTAGAGAGAAAAATAGAAAAGAAGAAGAAAATATACCTGATTCGCATAAGGTGGAGCGGGCGCTCCGAACCACTGGAGCGGGCGCTCCAGTTAAGCTGCGCTGAAAATTTTAAATCCAACGCCCGTGGAGCGGGCGCTCCATTCCGCTCTCGAAAATCTGCATTTTTTTTTTTTTTTTTTTTTTTAAATACGTGGGTTGCCTCCCACCAAGCGCTCTTTTAACGTCATTAGCTTGACTTACAAAAATTTAATCAAGACGAAAAAGAAGGAGAATCGGGGATAAAAATGGTCTCGATTTTTTGAGGCAACGTCTCTCCTTCAATGTATGGCTTCAAGTCTTGACCATTAGCTGAAAATAAGTACCCCGACTCTTCATTCTTGATCTCCACAGCTCCGTGGGGAAAAACTCGAACCACCGTGTAAGGACCTTCCCATCTAGACTTGAGCTTGCCCGGAAAGAAACGAAGACGAGTTTTGAAAAGAAGGACCTTCATCCCGGGCTTGAACTCCTTGTAGACGATCCTCTTGTCATGGGGCCTCGTCACCTTGTCCTTGTAAATCGTCGCATTCGATGGCGGTGGCGAGTTTTCCTCATCTACTTCATCAATCTCCTCTAAATCCCGTAGACGTTGCTCGATGTCCTCTTCCGCATCCACACAACTAAAGAACTCGTCATCCTCTTCTTCAACGAGCTCTTCATGACTTGCTACCCTATTAAAATCCTCACAAATATTTTCCTCAACAAGAGGGTTAGCAAGCTTAACATAAGAACAACTATGAATAGAGGAAGTAGGAATATGAGGAGAATTTCGAAATACCGAAAATGTTACCGAACCTCCTTTGCCGGCCATGCTCAAAGTGCCGGTACCTACATCAATCCGAGCTTGAGTAGTGGCCATAAATGGTCGCCCTAACAAGAGAAGATGACCTCTCTCACTCCTAGCTCCTCGCCCCACGTCAAGCACAACAAAATCGGCAAGAACTTGAATACCCATCACAAGTAAAGCAACGTCTTCCACAATCCCCAAGGGACGACTCAAAGAACCGTCGGCTAACTCGATGCAAAAATTGGTGGGCTTAAGATCCCTCGAACCCATTCTCTCGAAAATCGAGTATGGCATCAAGTTCACCGCTGCCCCCAAATCCAACATACTCGGCATACTATCTCCATTATCCAAAACAACATCTAATTTGACACTTCCGGGATCACCTTGTTTCGGTAGAGATGAGAGATGACCGGTCGAGGTAGGAGAGGTGTTAGAACGAATTCGGCTTGCTTCGACGGCGGCCACCGTGTGACTCCTCATTTGCTTGTCTTCGCCTTGCTTCTTGTTTTTCAATCTGCTCGGGAAAGGGATAGGAGGGACGTAAGGATTGGGCACCTTATGAAAATTGGTCTCCTCCTTCTTTCTCTCTTCTGATTCGGATGCTGGCGGCGGAACAGGGAACTGGAGCGGGCGCTCCAAGGATTGGAGCGGACGCTCCATGCTGGGCGCGCTGGATTTTAAATTCTGCTGGAGAGGGTGGAGCGTACGCTCCGATGATGAGAGCGGGCGCTCCAGTTGTGCCTCGCTCGAATTCTGATTCTGCAGGATAGGGAGCGAGCGCTCCAAATGTTGGAGCGGGCGCTCCATGTGTGGCGCGCTCTGCGTCTGCTGGCTTTGGAGCGGGCGCTCCGTTTGTCCTGCGCTGGGATTGCTTCTCGACGGGATCCAGCTGCTGCTCGGGTCCCAACGTCCATTAGTTGGGCCCGTTCCTCCTATATCGGGCATGACGACACCATTATCCACCGTTCTTCCATCCCTCAATACCGAAATTGATTGAGCTTGATAAGTTGGCGGATGTTGGGGAGGAATCGGAGGAACATATGGAGGGTATGGGGCTTGCACCTCGTTGGCTTGTTGTGGTTGAATCCCTTGGCTTGGAATTCGCCCCGGTTGTTGAATCAAGTGCATCGCCCCTGAAATTTGTCCAATAGCCGTCTCGAGCCTCTTTATGTTTGCATCAAGGGCATGGAAACGATCCTCATCGACGAGAGGCTTTTGTGGAGGTGGTTGAGGACGAGGATTTTGGGGAGGAGGTGGAGGGTATGGCGATGAAGGATAATATGGAGGAGGTGGTGGATAATATGGGTTTGGTGGATATTGATGAGGAGGATAATATGGTGGTGGAGAGGGATAGTATGAATTTTTAGGAGGGTAGGGATAATTATAAGGAGGGGGGCGGCGATTTTGAAAATTCGGGTTCGTACCTTGCCCTTGAGGTGGTGGTCCTTGTGGCATGTAACCTTGGGCGGCATAGACCTCGGCTCCTCCTTCGTATGTGAATGCTCCCATATTTTCGCAAACCTCCTTGATATGGCCTAGCTCTCCACAAATATCGCACCGGTCCGGCTTCCTAGTCTCCACTTGAGGTGCCGGTGCGTTCTGCTTCATCTTTAAATTCTCGAGATCTCTCAACATATCGGCCATTTGCTTCTTCATGTCAGGGCTCATCGTGACCGCCTTTGCCTCCATCTTCGTTGACCTAGATGACTTCTGTTGGGAACTTGCAGCAAGAGTCTCGAAAATCTTCTTCATGTCATCGGCTGTCTTGACCGCAATATTTCCTCCGGCCGAGCTGTCCACCATGAATTGGCAGGTCTGATTCAATGCATCGTAGAAGTACTGCCAAATAAGCTCAGGAGCCATCTGATGGTGAGGACATTGTTGAAGTAATTCCTGAAATCTCTCCCAAGCCTCGTGAAATGGCTCGTCGTGGTCCTGAGAGAAATTCATGATTTGCGACCGCACCTCCTGAGTCTTGCGGCTAGGATAATACTTCAACATAAACTTCTCACACACCTCATTCCAAGTGTGGAGAGATTCGGCTGGGAGCGACAGGTACCATGACTTTGCCCGATCCTTCAGAGTGTAGGGGAAACACTTCATCTTCAGGTTGTCCTCCGTAAGGCCTGATAGTGGAAAAGACTGCACGACGGTGCAGTACTCCCGAATAAACGTAAGTGCATCCTCGTTGGCCAGCCCGTGATAGGAAGGGAGCAACGCCAGGTGGTGAGGTTTCAGCTCGTGATTTCTGACCGCTTCCGTCAGAACAATCGCCGAAGTAGTGGCAGTGAAGGTAGGGCGAGCAAAATCTCCCATATATCGTGCCATCGCTTCGGTCTCAGCAAAAACAACACTCAGCAAACAGGGTTAAACGCACCGAGTGGGAGAAATAAGAAAAACGAATAAACACAAATAAATAAAAATAAAACAAATAAAAGTACTACACAATCAAAAGCCTAAAGTTTTCCCCGGCAACGGCGCCAAAATTTGTTTCACTAAAAAGTGTTTGCAATAGAACAAAATCCATATCGTAGCACTAGTAAGTAAAAACCTAAGTCGAATCTCAAGGAAAACTTAACAGGGCAAATAACTGTGTAGTAAAAACAACCTAAACTAAGAAAGCAAGTAAATAGAGTTTTTGGGTTTTTGGTTTTTAAAATCCTAGACAAGAAAATAAATCAAAGCAATGAAATTAAAGCAAATAAATTTAATCTAGAAAGCTGGAAATTAATCTAAGAATTAAACTAAAGAAAACAATAAATCTACCTAGGCAAAAATCGAAAGGAAAGCAATAAAGAAAGCATCGAAAGAAAAGAAAACGAATCTAGACATAATTAAACTAAATCTGAAAATCTGGAAATTAAATAAATAAATCTAACTCTAAGAACTTTGAAAACGAGAGAATTGGAAACGAAAGAAAAACGAATCTAAACTAGACTTTGAAAACCGAACGAACGAAATTAAACTAAGGAAATTAAACGAAGCAATAAAGAAATCGAATCTAGAACTAAAGCAAGTAATTAAAGCAATTAAACGAAAGCAATAAAATAACTTACGAAAGTAACGAAGAAACGAAGAACTTGAATTAAACTGCAACGAACTACGAATCCGGATTCGAACAAAAGGAAGCAATAAAAACTAAAGCTAAAGTATTTAGAACTGAAAAACTAAAGTAAAAGCTTGTCATAATTCGTGCCCTAATGGCATATATATACTAAGGTAAGAGTTTGATCCAAACTAGGAAACAATAAGAAAAACACGCCAAGCGTGGAGCGGGCGCTCCAAAGGATGGGAGCGGGCGCTCCATATTGGCTTCGCAAAAATCCTTCAACTGCTGAACTGGAGCGGGCGCTCCAACACCCTGGAGCGGGCGCTCCAACGCTTATGTGCAAATCCTTCTCGAACACTGTTCATGGAGCGAGCGCTCCACACCTCTGGAGCGAGCGCTCCAACTGATCCGCGCACTTTATGCATTTTTGCACTCTTTTCCCGTCCTTTTCTCCTTCTTTCTCCTTTCTTTCGGCTCCCATGATCCCTAACAAGTAAAATACTCGAAACACCCAAATCATAGCTATAAAGACACAAAACGACTCCAAAACGACACAAAAACAAATAATAAATAACGACTAAAACCTAACAAAATGACACCAAACAACGAGCTATAAAAGAACCATATTCACATAAAAAGAATACGAAGTCTACTAAAAAAAAACATTCATTGAACATCCAGGGACCAACATGAGCCTTTTATCTTACAAATGTATTTTTCTACTCTTTGTCCCAATGAATTCAACTTCTGTAATTTTTATGAATATAAATTAATAGAAATACGTCGCATTAAATGAACAAGTACTTTTAGGGTGAGAGACCAGCTTTGATTTTACTTTTCATATTCAGCTTTGATATTATTTTTTTATTTAATGATTTCAATTTAATTTGTATAAGATATTAGAATGTATTACAATTGAAAAAATCAAATAAAATAATTTTAAAACGAAAAAAATGACGAAGATGTTCACGAAAGTGAGCACGGTTAGGTCAGTAGCACATCACTTCTCGAGAGGCCAGAGTAGAAATCTTAAAATCCTCATGTATGCAGAATTGTCCTTTATAGTGGAAATTCCACCAAATTCTATGTGGGATTTCATCACTCGGGATAAGTATATATTAATGCCGTTTATGTATGTTTGCCATTGTCGTACCTAACTAACAACTTTCACCTCTATTCAATTGTTTTATTTTCAACTTAATTTATATGGTTGATACCTTCTTTCTTGGAAATATTCTATTTTCTTAATTTAGTTTATACATGTAAGGTGTCAATGGGTGGGTAAAAGCTCAGACTGGATCCAGTATTATACCATCGTTTTTCTGCGTTACTTGTAATTCATCGAAATCGAACCGAAGATTACATTTCTCTTTTAAGATTAGATTCTATCAAAAGTGGCAATATCTATTGATTTTATATTCTCTTTGATTTTAGGTGTCTTTGATCAATTTCATTTCTTAATTTCATTTCTTAACAATGAAAATTAGTGTGGAAACATGTAGGTTTGATTACTATTTCTTTTACAATAATACTATTTGGCCATAATGTGGCCGGCCACACAACAATATTTTTCATAATATATGTAATTTTAAAAATTGTAAATGATAACTATAATTTATTACTTTCATATTTTAATTTAAAAATATTCCCCCCCCCCCAAATTACATAAATTTCTCTTTTTTTTATTAGATAAAAAGAGAAAAAAAAAATCTTTAAAATACTAAAAAAATCAAATAATTAAAGGTTTAAGTTTAAAAAATACGTAAAAAATACGGATTATCGTTTTTTTAGGTTTTTATAATGTAAAAAAGTTTGGCATAAATATATAAATTATTTGATGTTAAAAAAAAAAAAAAGAATACTAGTCACTCTTTAACAATAAACAAAGGGGCAAAAAATATTGTGTCTTATACTCTTAGGTTGCGTTTGGTAGGGGTGATAAGCCCCGGATAGTGACTGTTAACGGGGCTTATCACCCGTTTGGTAGGCGAGAAATCGGAACATGGGGGCCCGTGATTTACTGTTGGGCCCGGGCTTATTTACTGTTCCTCTTTAGTGATCTCCACCTCCCATTTTGGCCCGTTTCATAAGAGCCCCGTGAACAGTAGCCCGGATAGTGATGTGAAAATACAACTTTGCCCTTCTCATTTCCTAGGGTTGAGCATTTCACCCATTTCAGCCGAGCTCTCATTCCCGTTTCTCAACCTCTCTCCCTCTACCTCTCCCTCTCTCCCTCTCTCTACCATCCTCCAAAGTCCATGCCGGACGCGAATTGAACGACGATGGCGGTGTCTCCGGCGACGGCGACGTCTTCCGCGACAGCGACGGCAACCGTCAGGATTCGAAGCGCCGAACGACGCCGCGCCAGCTCCGTCTCACCGAGGCGACGGAGGAGCGAATGCTGAGGCGAAGGCCAGAGATCCTTCGCCGGAGGCTGCCGTTCGGTGCCGGCGGCAGAAGCCGTGAGAGAGAGAGAGAGAGAGAGAGAGAGAGAGAGAGAGAGAGATACGATTCGCAAGAGGGAGAGTGAGGGAGAGCATTAATTTGGCTTTCCTTTGAAGAAGAAAGAAACATTATCCATCCTTTTTCTCCATTGAAGATGTGCGTCAATTGAAGAAAATTTGCGGATCAATTCCTTTTTCTCCAGAGATTTGCGGATTAATTGAAGAAAATTTTCTAATTTTTCTAGGGTTCATCCAAAAATTGAATTGGGGGAAGAAAAGGGACAAAAAAAATTCGGGGGTAATTTTGACATTTGCCACACCAAAATTATGTATTACTCATTCCTACCAAACAACAAATATGTTACACATTGATTATGAAACATCCCTACCAAACTACATAATACTTACGAAACTAAGGCTCGAAACCTAAGTTTTAATCCCGGGCCGACTATCCGACCCGAGCTACCAAACGAGCCCTTAGTGTTTACTAAAATTTGGCAAGAATATAAGGAAAACCAAAATCTAGACAACTTTGGTGAATCCTCCCTAATTTACCCTTGCCCACTCTCCCACTCTCTCTTGCCCACTCTCACTCGCCCACACCCACCCACCCACCACCCACCCACCCCATCCCCAAACTTTTTGACTTTTTTTTTTTTTTAGATCTGATATACCATACTAAAATATCATAGTTAGAATTTGTTGAATTCTTACCTTTCTCAATTCATATTTGTTATAACTAGGTGAGAAATCGTACATGTAATCGTAATTTTTTTACCTTATTTGTGACAAATTCGCATTTCTTACTAATTAATTCATATGTAGTTCAGTCCACCGGTTAGAATTATTATATTTCTTAATAAATGAATTCATACGATATGTATACAATATGTATTAATCTAGTTGATTCAAACCATGTCTATGAAACCTTATTGGTTCAATCAACCTGTTAGAATTATTCATTTTCTTACTAAACGAATTCGCATGTTTGGTTAGACATTAACTAATTCTAACCTAAATGGTATACATTCTAACCGATTGGTTAGAATGAGATAATTTCTAACCAAATCTTTGAATTTATTTAGTAAGATAATAAATAATTCTACCAAAGTTGATTGAATCGAGTGTATTATTACGTATCGTATGAATTCATTTCGTAAAGAATAAAATATTTCAAACTAGTGGATTTAACCGGTTAGAATGTATGCGATTAGTTAGAATTAATGAATTTATAACCAAACATGTTAATTATTTAGTAAGAAAATGAATAATTGTAACAGGTTGATTGAACCAATTAAAATGCATGCCACGGGACGGGTTAGAATGCCAAGGGATGGGTTAGAATATACTATATTCTAACCGGTCATTTGCGATTGTAACGTTAGAACGTTGGTATTTCTAACGGGTGGAATGAACCTGTTGGAATGCCACAGGACAGGTTAGAATATACAAAATTCTAACCGGTCATATGCGATTATAACGTAAGAAAGTGAGTATTTCTAACGGGTGAACTGAACCTGTTGGAATGCCACAAAACAGCTTAGAATATACAAAAATTTAACTCGTGATATGTGATTATAACGTAAGAAAGTGGGTATTTCTAATGGGTGGACTGAACCTGTTGGAATGCCACGGAACAGGTTAGAATATAAAAAATTCTAACTCGTGATATGCGATTTCAAAGTAAAAAATTGGTTATTTCTAACGGGTGGACTTAACCTGTTAGAATGCCACGGGACGAGTTGGAATATACTAAATTTTAACCGGTCATATGCCATTGTAACGTAAGAAAGTAGGTATTTCAAAACTGGTGGACATAACCAGATAGAATGCCACATGTTTGGTTAGAATCTTAAATATTCTTACTTATTACAGCGGAATGATGGTTAAAATTTATTAAATTCGTATGCATCGCATTTCTTCATTTTGCTCTTTAAATGAAACAAGCATCGATTATTTCGAATCAAACAACAATTATTCTAAAAATTATAGATCTATTACACTACAAAATTATAAAAAATCAAGAGTGCAAGAAACAATACAAAAAAATTACAAAAGAAAAAAAGAAAATTAAAATAAACTAATTTTTGATGCAGTACCTTCTTCCTCACCTTCTTCCTTCCTCACTTCTTACACATTTACATATTAAAGCTCCACCTCGGATATTCTAATTGAATCAATCAATCTGTTAGAATTATTCATTTTCTTACTAAATGAATTCGCATGTTTGGTTAGATATTAACTAATTATAACCAAAATGGTATGCATTCTAACCGATTGGTTATAATAAGATAATTTCTAACCAATTATTAGAATTTATTTAGTAAGATAATGAATAATTCTACCGAGTTAACTGAATCAGTTAGAATGCATAGATATGAATAAATCGATTATTTCGAATCAAACGACAATGATTCTGAAAATTATAGATCTATTACACTACGAAATTATAAAAAATCAAGAGTGCAAGAAACAATACAAAAAAATTACAAAAGAAAAAAAGAAAATTAAAATAAACTAATTTTTTATGCAGGACCTTCTTCCTCTCCTTCTTCCTTCTTCACTTCTTACACCTTTACATATTAAAGCTACACCTCGGATATTCTAATTGGATCAATCAATCTGTTAGAATTATTCTTTTTCTTACTAAATGAATTCGCATGTTTGGTTAGATATTAACTAATTCTAACCTAAATGGTATGCATTCTAACCGATTGGTTAGAATGATATAATTTCTAACCAATTATTAGAATTTATTTAGTAAGATAATGAATAATTCTACCGATTTGACTGAATCAGCTGCGATTCTTTTCCATTTGCCTTCGGTTCTCGTCCTGCAACATGCCCAATAAACAAAGAAATTGTAGGTTAAACACATTCGTGACTAAAAATGATCAAAACTAGCTAGAGAACACAACCTTGAGGTACATTTCTAATGGAGCATCAAATACACACTCGACTTCAGCTGCATTCGGGATAGGAGTGAAGGCCCTCTTGTCCCAAATCACCCCTACCACAGGTGATTTTCTCGAATAATAATTCTACAATTCACAAAAGATAAAGCACTTGAAATTCAAAATCCACATCAAGAATCAGATTCGATGAACAATTAACGTAACGCTAAACTGATTAATACCAGATCTAAAACAAACAGCTTGAAATTCATCGCCGTTATAATTTTTTACCAGAAGAAAAAAGCGAAACCCCCAAAATATGAACAAAGATCCATGCCTATCAAGTGTATGATGAAAGGCCCGACTCAATTATGCAAATTGAAGGGGAAAAAAATCGTAGAAAAGATTGAAATTCATACCTGAAGGGAAGAGAGATGCTTCTTGTAGAAATCCTCCGCCGGAGTCGTGTCTTCTTCAAGGAGCTTCTGGCAAATCTTGCTATCAGCCAAGCAGCTGCTGATCTTCCCCCAATTAGCGTTGACCATCTTCTGCAGCTGTTTCACTAAAAAGTGTTCGCAATAGAACGAAATCCTATCGTAGCACTAGCAAGTAAAACCTAAGTATCGAATCTCAAGGAAAACTTAACAGGGCAATTAATTATGTAGTAAAACCTAATCTAGCCTAAATCTAGGAAAGCAAGTAAATAAGATTTTTGGGGTTTTTGATTTAAATCCTAGGCAAGTAAAATAAATCAAAGCAATAAACGAAAGCAAATAAATAACTAATCTAGAACTCAACAAATAAGATCTAAGAATTAAACTAATTAAAAACGACTAAACTACCTAGGCAAGGATCGAAAAGAAAGCAATAAAGAAAGCAATGAAGAAAGCGAGAGCAAAGTAAGAAGCATAAACAAATCTTGACATGATGAAATAAATCAGGAAATTAAAGGCAAATAAATCTAACTTTAAAAGCTTTGAAAAACGAGAGAATTGAAATCGTAGGAAAAACGAATCTAAACTTTAAACTAGAAATTAAACTAAGGGAATTAAACTAAGCAATTAAGAAAACGAATCTAAAACTAAGTAAAGCGATTAAAGCAAGTAAATGAAAGCAATAAATAACTTACGAGAATTAAACGAAGAACAAAGAACGCAAAGTAAAAGAGAAAGTCTTGAATTGAATTGCACGAACAAAGAATCCGGATCCGAACAATAGAAAGCTAATAAAAGTGTTTAAGTGCTGGAAACTAAAGCTAAAATATAGTAAAAGTTGTCTCCAATTCGTGCACAAGGAGGTAATATATATACTAGGTAAAAACCTAAATAAATAAAGAAAAACAGCTGGCCGCCGGAGTTGGACTGCGTCCAACTCAAACTGGACGGCGTCGAGTTCTTGAATCTGCACGAATTGGCTCGAACACGCTGGACGCGATGTTGGACGGCATGTTGGACGGCGTCCAACTCTCCGAACTGCCCTCCTTCGTCCGATCATCGTCTTTTCCTTCCTTTTCGACCCGTTTCCGCTCATTTTCATCCATAAACACCTACAAGTACCAAAAACTCCAAACAACCAAATCATAGCCCTAAAGACACACAAAGACACGAAAACATAACGAAAACGGACTCGAAAACACTACGAAAATCCTAACATCTAAACACCAATCAGCAGCCAATTGGAGTAATCTCCAAGCCTGTACTCCCTATACCCCTTGCCGGAGATCTTCTCTCCGGCGCCCTTGTTCGTGACGGCGAAGGCGAAGATCGTGAAGCAGAATAGCAGCAGAATCAGAAGGAACATCACCAGCAGGTACACCCACAGCAGCCACGTGACCCGGCAGCACGAGCCGACCAGCCCGGCGATCGACACCAGCAGCACGAACACCCCCAGCGATCACCGGCGTGTCGAGGAAGCGCTCGCAGTCGGTGTTTGCCTGCTTCGACAGCCATATCCCGCCGCCGTGGCTGGGAGCTCCGCCGTCGTCCGCCGACGCCTAGAAGCCCGAGCAACGCCCCTGCCCTACTCCGTCGTCTCTGCAGCAGGGAGCTCCGCCAGCAGCTTCCCTTCTTCGTCGGCGGCTTCCCTTCTTCGTCGGCGGCTTCCCTTCTTCGTCGGCGGTCGTCTTCTCCATCTTCGTCGCAGCCCTTCGATTTCGCCGGCTACGCCGCCTTCAGCCTCCGGATCCGGCATTGATCGACGACGCCGTCCTCCTCCTCCTCGTCGTCGTCGTCCTCGCTGCAAGGAAAAAGGGGAAAAAAAAAATGACAGTAGAGAAGAAAGAAAGAGAGGAAGAAAGATAGGAGAGGGAAAGTAGGAAAATAAATTCAAAATTGATTTCAAAAAGTGGAATAGTAATAGGGGTATTTTGGGGCCTTCACTCCTAAATTGTCTAAAATTTGACGTTTCTTAAAATTTTGCCAAAATTTAATATACACTATAGTGTTTGTATAGAAGACTACATTTCCTCATAAACAAATACACCACTTCATACACCTCTCAAGAAATTAGTTTCTTATAAATCTTGTACTCCCTCCAGTCTTTTGAAGTTGAGTCACTTTTTATATTGAGATGTTCTTTTCAAGTTGGTACATTTTCCTTTTTGGTAAAAATTTAGACTTAAAACACCTAATTAATCAATACTAATTGCCCCCTTTTTTAAGACACTAAATAATCTCATAATCTTATTCTTTTTCCAATATTTCATAAATTATGACCACAATCCCTCTGTCCAACTTCACTAGTCTTGTTTCTTTTCGACGCGAGATTTTATGCATAGGTGTTAAAGAGAAAAGTAAGGTGTCCATATTGAAAAATAAAGGTTAATTATTTTCATTTTAGAAAACGTGACTAGTAAAGTGAGACGATCCAAAATAGCAAACAAGACTAGTAAGTGGGACGGAGGGGTACTAAACAATACTACCTTTATTCAAGTGAGAAAGCTTTAACTTAACTTTAAAAAAACCGAAGAAAGCAATAAATATAGAATTTGACAATATTTCTCTTGTTAGCGACGAAAGTTATTAGGAAAAATGAGCGCAAACTTCACTCACCATAGGAGGCTGACACGTGTCCATTTTTATCGGCAATGGAAATTTTTTTTTTAACATCGAACCGGATTTTACACTATTCCCGGTTTTTTCATTAACGGGCGTTGACTTTTTTCTTTATCTTCATAAATCATCGGCGTCGACTAAAACTACCGATCTCTGCTCTTACCGCCAAAAATCAAAACCACCCCTTTTGCCTTGAAGAAGGAGAGCTCTCGTTCGTCGCCGTGCGTAAGAGGTAGCGTGAGATACCTGAGTGAAATATGTCCGGTAGTCTTGCTTTGAAGCTTCGTGTTCTCTGTTTGCCTCGTTCGTTGCTCTTCGACAAAATGCCGAGACCTAAGGGAAGTGGACAAGGTGAGAATCTATTGTGCATGCGTAGCATTTGATTTCTATTCCTCGTTAACAGATGTGGATTTCAGTGTTCTTCATCACGCATTGGATTTCAGTGTTCTTCATAACAGATGTGGCACACCGTCCCCAGACTGAATGAATTTTTGATGGGTTACGCTCCCCCTCGTAATTGGATGTGTTAGGGTTTTGTTTCGTTGATAAATTTGGTAGTTGGTGGATTATCGCACTCTGATTTGAGTTATTAGGGTTTATATTGATGAATTTGGGTATTAGGGCTTCTGACAGAAATTAAATTGGGGATTTTGGGTTTCCGCTCCCAAATTGAATTGGGGATTTTTGGTTTCTGTTGTTGAATTTACTTGCATGTCCGTGATCCAAATTTGAAATTGTGATTTAGGGTTTGTGATCCCAATTTGAATTGGGTAATTAGTGTTTATGATTATAGTGATATCTGGAGTTTTATGGTAGTTGATAAACCGTTTATCCTTGTTTTTTCAGGCTTTCTCGTCTCTAAAAGGCATCACTTTCATTGGGTACGCTGGGTGAGAGAAAGGGTAACAGATGCGCATTTGGCAGATCTAATGGCTTCTCCGTTTGGCCATCTATTCCAGTTTGAAGACGACGATTACCTATTTCAAGGACAGGTATATATTGTAATGTGCAAGCATCTGAGAAGCAGTTCCTTGAAAGAGAAGTCCTTAGTATACGAAATAGGTGACTTTTCACTTGAATTTGGGCCAGCAGATTTCGCCCTTATGACTGGGTTTAAGATCGGGGGTAATAATGAGCTCCCAGACAGGTCGACGTTTGTATCTGAGGTTTTCAGGGATGTAGATCCCAGAGTTATAAGTTTAAGTAAGATTCATGATAGGTTCTTGAAAGAATCACAGGACAATAAATCCTCCGAAGTCTGTTTAAAACTAGCTTATCTGTATCTAGTTGTGGGGGTGATTATTATGGACGGTAGATTGGAAAACAGGGTTCCCATTGGCTACCTGCATCTACTGGATAACCTAGATAATTTCAAACAGTTTCCGTGGGGGAGGATAGCATACGAGGTTCTCGTTGCTAAAACCCATGCTAGAAGGAAGTCCGTCGTTGAGCCCAGTAGCTCAAATACATGTGAGGCTCCGGGGTTTGTCTTTGCCTTGCAAGCTTGGCTGTACGAAGTATACCCCGAGCTGACAGGTTTCTGTGCCAAGAAGGTGGAGAATCCAGATCTGGTATCTCCCTGTCGGATGATGCGCTGGAGTCCTAACAAGCGGCCAAGCCACGATGATCTAGAGCCGTTCTTCTCTGCCGGGTCTGTATACAGGCCGGTAAGACCCTTTAAATTATTCATCTTGTGCAGAGCTATAATTTATTAAACTCAACCTAATCAAATTCAAATTACAGGTTGATATTGAGTTGAGCGAGGCCGAGGTGGAAATGCTTGAGTCTCTCGGTGTTTCAAGGGAAATGAGGACTGCTAAAGCTTGCAGGATAGATTGGGGTAAGAGAGAGAATAAGAGAGGGAAGAAGAGAAAGGCTGCTGAGGAGTTGCCTGTGCCCCGATCGTCCCCGCGCTCAAAGGGTGCCTTTCACACCCAAGAGGAGGCTGAAGGGTCGCAGAGGGCAAACCCCATGGACGAGATGAAGGTACAAACGTACTTCACACTTACATAAAAATGCATGTATGAGCTGAATAATGTGTCGGTATGTTAAATTCATCTCTATTGTTACTTCATTTGGTGCAGCAATTACTTAAAAGGATTTACTGAACTGAGGACGTATGTGGAGGCGATGAACAGCCGGCTGGTGCAGAGGCTCGATGAATTGGAAGACAGGGTTAAAGGGCTGCAGAAGGTAAAAGATTGTGGAAAACAAGGCAGCCCTGTTGGACAGGCGGCTGACAACTCATCCCAAAAGGAGGATGCGGATGATGGCCAGAGAAATATTGGTTGCGGTGGTCATTTCGAGGCCAACCCCGATTCGCAGCAGAGCCCACATGCAGCTGATTCTGTCCCTAAAAATGGGAATGGAGGGTTGGCTGCTGGTCTTGATGATGAAGCTGTGAATCATCCAGTGTCTGATGGTGGTGACACAGAGGATACTGGTGATCGACAACTTGCATTAGTCAGTACCGGTATGGATCGCTTGCTTGAATCGCTGGGAGTGCCTCCTCAAGGTCTAGTCGTGCAACCGACCACCATTGAGGAGAGTGAGACGGTCATGGCAGAAGCGCGTCCCTCATCCCCAAACCCTGGCCCGGGATTAGGTGAGCAAACCTCGCCTTACAACTCACCACAAAATTCTCCAGATGTGGATCGCGTCGTAGGTGCTGCAATAGCTGATGTGATGCCTGAGAGAAGGGCGGTACAGCCGGTGTACGACGTTAATCATCGAGGTTGGGATGCAGGGGAGTTTAAACCTGTACAGGCATGGTTAGATGAGGGGCGCCGGAGCTCCCGGAGCTCTAGAAGGTATTTTTTTGCTGTTATGAGTCCCTTCACTATAAAAGTACAAGATTGAATCGTATTTTTTTTTGTAGTAGGGGGCCTGTTCGGCCTGTTTGTGTACCCGTTCCGGGTGATGTACTTGAATGGGCTGAACTCAAGTTTTTCGAGAAGCTCATCAGTGAAAGAGAATGGCTTGATGGTTTTGTGAGTTAACTCGAACTTCTTATGCAGCTCTGTACAAATTAGCAATTTAGTTCAAATAGTTATGAATTCATGTATCTCTTTGATTGTTGTTGCATGTACTGTATTAATTAGCATATGGATGCCATGCTGAACATGGTGGCCTACAACTACGACCGCGAGCAGAGAGATCATGGTAGAGACTGGACGGTGTTGGACATGTTTATAATGGTTAGTTGCATTAGCTGTGGCATATTTTAAATCACACACAGTAGCCTATATTCTCAGTGTTGAAGAGTAATTTTATAGAATTCATTTGTTATTTTTTCCTACAACAGAACAAACTGGTGGCTAAAGATTTCATGACAAAGGCTGCTGAACCGTACGTTGATGGCTCTAGCCCGAGTGTTGGTGGACGCCCATGGTCGGAGATTTCAAAACTCTACGGCGCTGGCAACGTGGAAGGGGACCATTGGGTCCTATTCGCTGTCTCATTCTCCCGTCAACAGGTCACGGTCTACGATACATTGGGGTACAGGGCTTCGACGATAAGAAGCTACTTTAGCAATCTATGCAGAAACATTCCTCGCATACTTAAGTCGATGCAATTCTACGGGGATGTGAGAGAAGAATTTGAGCTCCTTATAAATCCCAATACCCCGAGACAAAGCAACCTCTCCGACTGCGGTATGCTTGTGGGTAAAATCCTTGAATGCATTGTCCACGATATCTCGTTGGATGTGCTGGATGTAGGCCGCTGTCCTGTATTTCGGAGGATTCTCTGTCTTCAAATCCGCCAGTGGTCGTTGGAGAACGCCGATAAAAAAACAACTCGCCGCCGAAACAAGAAGCTGAAAACAACCCCCTAGAGAGCAATAATAGTTTGACTTGTTTGTTGGTGTGTGGACGAACTAATTTTTAATTTTTGTGTTTTCTGGAACTGTGCTTTATTTTGTTCCATCCAGCAGTAGATGTGATCTAAATGCTTGAAACTTGAATGAATTTTGATGGCACAGTGTATGACAGTTACATGGAGTATTTGAATTTGATTGAATTTCGGATGTGAATTAATAAATGTTGTAATTTCGAGCCAAATTTTTCGAGCAAAAAAGAAATTTCGAGGAAACGTGGAGCAAGCTTTTTGCAAATGCCCTGCAAAACGACGGTTAAATACTCCAATCAACCGTTCTACACACGGTCGAACAAAACAGTCAACTGTGTCACCGATCTGTGAACGTTGACTTTGATGGACACGGTTGACTAGTGATTTTGACCGTGTTCAACCGTGTTTCCAAGAACACCAACCGTGCCTCAAACGGCAATTATTATAATATTCCGATATTTATTCGCGATTAAACAGAGAGGCCAGTTTCTTTTGCCATGGTTGATTACTAAAACAAGTAATGTAGGTGAAACATTTGGTTTGGATGATTACAATAGCGTAGTCAACTCTACCTATCTCATCGGGACTTCTTGATACCAAACAACCCTTACATCGTATATGGTCCCCTACCTCATTGTGTGGAGATTTGAGTTTCGATACATTGCGTCGTTGTTGTCGGGGGCTTATAACTGAAGTATGGGTTGTGAGTAATGTGTGGTGTATGCTTAATTAACATAAGAACATCTAAATCACTCAATTTTCATATGGTTGACTTTCACTTGCGGCTGTTGACTTTGACCCGGCTAGGATGCACGGCAAGGGTACACGGGCAAAGTGTAAGAGTCAACCGTACCGGAGTAAGGTCTAGTAGACTAATCCGGTGTTTCGATCTGTGCGATGTTTTTAAGCTACATCTCCAGGAGTAAGGTCTGGTGGCGATGTATTGTCGTGTATTAATCCGATCGTTAATCTGACGATGCCGATAAAAACGCTAAAAAAATAAAAGAATAGTAAAAGCAAGAAATAAAAAGAAGCGGGGAATTTCAGAGTGCTAAGCTTCTCCGATACGCCTTCTCTCAGCTGATATCGGTTTAGGGTATTATTTTCCAGTATTTGTGTTCGGCTTTGCAGCGGGGGCTATTTTCGGAGCTCCAACAGCTGTGAGGTCTCAGCTTACGCCTCGCAATCCATCCGCCGTTGTCACGCTTCGTCCCCTGAGTCGGTCTTGTTGCCGAACAAAGGTAAGCAGCTTCTCCAAAACAAAATCTATAATTGTGGTCAATTTATTTTACACATTCACTGTATAATTGGAGTCCGTTCCGGCCACAGCAGGCAAGCTCGCTATGGAAATTGATTTGAATGATTGTAGTCGTACGGAAGATGGTAGGGTTAGTCCATTAGACTCTGGGGTTTCGGGAAGGGATGTTGAGGAGGGAGGCTCGGGCCTAGTGAGGAAGGAGCTAAATGCTTTGAGTCGCTGCTAGATGTAGGAATGAGATTTGACAATCTTGATCAAGTTTATGCTCTGTACTGTGATTACTCAGATCTTGTGGGTTTCAATGTGAAAAAGGGGACACGGGGATATTTTAGGAATTCCTTGATTCTTAGGATGGAGGCTTATTATTGCTCATGTGAGCCCCCCCCGAAGGGGGGGTCTTCCTCGTCCCAGCTACCCAGACATCGGAAATCTTCCCTCAGGTCCCAATGCAATGCCAGATTACGAGTTCTTAGGAGTTCTGAATGTGATGCTTGGGTTGTTTCCGTATTCAACCGAGAGCACAACCATGCTCTGCTGCCACCCCAGTATAGTTATTTGCTAAAGTCATCACGTAATCTCAGTGTGGCAGACAAGAGTATGATGGAAGTATTCCACTCAAGCGGTATAGGCGTAGCCAAAGCATTCACGTTCATGGAGAATGAGGCCAAGGGTGTGCAGAATGTGGGATTCACGAAGCGGGATGCCTACAATCACATGCAACGGCTTAAGAGGAGAACATCCATCCTCGATGCAGATGCCGATTCCTTACTCAGTTTTCTCCGCCAAAAAACGATGGATGAGCACTGTTTTTATTGGAATTACTAGAAGGATGATGATGGGAAGCTGATGAACATCTTCTACAGGGATGCACGGTCAAGGGAGGATTATGACTGTTTTGGTGAAGTGTTGCTGATTGATACCACGTACAAAACCAATAAGTATAATCTCGTATGTGCCCCCTTCGTCGCTTTGAATCATCACAGACAGAATGTAATGTTCGGAATCGGCTTCCTGTCCGAGGAAAACACAGAAACTTTCGAATGTCTATTCAACGCTTTCCTGGAGTCTATGAATGGCAAGGAACCCACTGTCGTATTCTCGGATCAGGGCAAGGCCCTAATGAATGGTATCGAGAGAGCGTTCCCTACTTCTGCGCATCGTCTGTGCCAGTGGCACATATGCCAAATAATACCGAAACGTTTTGGAAAGATGAAGAAGGATTCCGATTTCACATATCTATGGTACAACTGCATGAACGGTTGTGAGACACCTGCTGACTTTGAGACGACCTGGGCTTCTATGATGCAGCACAAGCAACACCTCGATGTTAAGTGGTTCAAGAAGATGTACAAACTCCGGAGCAAATGGGCTTCAGTGTTCACTGCAGATACGTTTACCGGTGGCATCCGTGCAACCACGAGGAGTGAGCTGACCAACAAGGTTCTGAAGCAGGCATGCTGTCACTCGTCAACACTAGTTGAATTCGTGCGTAGTTACGAGGAAGTACAGAAGTCATGGAGACAACAGGAGGGTGAGTTGGATGCGAAGGCGACTGTATGGGTTCCAGGGCCGTTCGACCCTGGTTGTTGACTAGTCACTGCTGCATCGAAAATATACAGCAAGACCATATTTAAACTGTTTGAGGCAGAAAGTGGACTGAGCATGATGGTAAGCGTCAAGAGAGAGCCTACTGATCCGACCGCAGACAATTTGGAATACATAGTGTACTCGGGATCGTGCGTGGCTAAGGAGAGGTGCGTGCTAGTGAATCGAAAGGAAGAGGAGTGGTCTTGCTCGTGCAAGAAGTGGGAGACAGAGGGGATTTATTGTCGTCATTTGTTCAAGATCTTGTTATGGTTGAATATTTACCATTTGCCTGAAAATTATATTCTACCAAGATGGAGGAAAGATGCCAAAAGGAGGCTGAATGCACCCCCCCTAGCAGCTCCGCAAGATTCAGGATTAGATGCACGGCTTGATAAGATGTTGTTCATAAACGGCGGAATGCGCTCCATGTACTCCCTATATGTTCGGTGTGCCGAGGACCCTACAAAGATGGCATTACTTCGCAAGCGCGTCCATGAGCTCTTTACAGAGCGGCATGAGAAAGATTGCGATGGTTTAGAAGAGGAAGAACCTGACCACCATGCAGAAGGGGATAGATTATTCGGCAATCCGATGAAGCCTACCGGGGGTTGGGTACCGGGCAAGAGAAATAAGAAGGATGCAAACAAGGCAAAAGGGAAAAAGAAGAAGTTGCCTAAGAAGCAGAAACCAGGTTGGAACTATGTTTTATTTTTGGTTGTTAAATTTGTGTTGGCTTGTGTCTTGATGGCTAAAATGTTGCTAATCAATTAATCTCTGTCTGTAGCTAGTAAGAGACAAAGGACGGCTGCTCCTCTTGAAACTGTTAGTACACACCCTTGTCCGAGTGAACATACGATGACTCAGTGGAGGCAGGACTTCAATGTGCCTCACTCAACGGTTGCCGGAGATGAGGGTACGTACACACAAACTGCACCGTCCCAAACTCATATGACTGATTGGAGGCGAGAGTTCGATCTGCCCAATACCTCTCAAACAATTGTCTTAGACTTTGCAAGCTCTGAAGCCTACGTCGAGGTACAACTTGAGTGCTAATGTAGCTTTGTTTACCTGCATTTTCAAGCAACTTACATACTGATTCCACTAATACACTTTCGCTTACGCTGTGTCCAACAGCCGCTCGCGGATACTCAGCCATAAAAGTGTACCATTCAAGGGTCCAGAGCAATGACTTGAGAAGACATCTCTTTTTTTTTTTTTTTTTGGGTGGTTAAAACTTTGTAGTGTTTAGGGTCCCTCCTTTTTGTACTATATGTGTTTGGCATTTTGTGCAAGACATTCATCTCGTGAAGAATCAAGTCAGACATGCACTAGATGGTGTGAGTTGTCGTTTTTCTGCCTCGTTCCTTTATATTAGATAGTAAGAGGAAGTTCTTTCCATGTTCATTGATTCATAGCATACACTCTCACAATGGATGTGCCAACCCCGATTTCGCAATTCGGAGTGTTCTATACTGATAAGTTTACTCGAGGTAACGGATCTGTTGTGTTGTCTAAGCTGCAGTGCGTTGCGTGGAAAACAGGTTTCATCGCCGGCAATCACACGCAGTTGTGCAAGTTTTTTACTGGATTGAAGGACGAGCTGCGTGCAGAGTGCGAGTTGGATCTGGATGATGTTGGCGTAGAAGCCAAGATCATCGACTGGGATGCTCGATTCCACAACTTCAAGTACTTGCTTACACTGCCAGGCGTAAGTTATGACCAATCCCACAATATCGTTGAAGCAGGTTTTGATGTTTGGTGCGACATTGCGAGGGTAATTTCACATTATGATATGCGTTCCTAACTTGTGTTAGCAATTTCTGTACTTTACAAACTAAAAACGGGCTGTTTCCGGTTTAGTTTCGGCCGGATTTGTGTGTGTATATGCAGGAAGGAGAATTGAACTGGGATAAACTAAAATCTCTATTTGAAGAGGTCGTTGACTTATCGAGCGATACAATCAGCCCGTGTCGCTACACAGCTGAAGGGAGTGAGTCTGTATCAACCCCCCTAAACCGTAACAAGAAGCAAAAGAATGTTGTTGTTGCCCCGCGTAAGATAAAGTGTGAGCCAAAGTGAATTTCATCTTTCAGTTGCTAATTTTGAAGGAACAAGCTCAGCTTTGCCGACATGCATTTTAGATTGCATAAGCACAATCCCTGATTCTGCTTCATTACAATTAATGATTGGGATTGTACATATATTTTATAAACTTCCCTACTACAAACTCGTAGAAATGCAGAAGCATCTCACTTGAGAAGAAGAAAGAGAGAAGTGGCTAGAGAAAGTAGTAAACTAATTAACTAACTAACACCCTAAACCCTAAACTAACTAACTAACTAACTACTTAGGATTCCGCTCCCTCGGAGCCGACGATCTACACTTAACCATTCATACACAAATGCATAACGACAGCTCCTACACACAAACTAACAACACAACATATTATACACGGCCTAAATTGGACCCCTCTCGCCATAGGTGGCTGGTTTGGAAGTGCTTCGGCTTGTGTATTCATCGCAATATCTCCGGCGAACTGGATCTCCGACGGGTCTCCATTCACAGTCTGCAAATACCCGTGATATGCCTCTACCGCTTCGAGCTCCGATCTGAAGCTCCTGTAATAGCTACCCCTGTACCCCAGCACGTAGGGTGCGCATTCTTCCCACTTAGAAAACATCCCTACGCGACCGCCACTGAAAATAGCGTAGTATTTGTTCTCCGATCGGCCACCCATTCTCTCTGAAATTTTGAGCGATTGCTGTTCCGATGATGTTATGCACACACGCAGCAGTCCTTTATATAGCAAAGCATGGGCAGGGAAAGTGTAATTAAAGAAAATTGGTGAACGTTAGGAAAGCAGCAACGGTAATAACATAAAGTTTATACAACGGTCAGCAAAACATAGGTACAGATTCTGCTAAATCCACGATTTTAACTAATCCCTAAAAAAACCCAGTCCAAGAACACAACATACAACGACGACTACCAAAACCCACATCTCCAGCTTCTCGACTCTCAACTTTAACAGCTCACACTCCTTCGTCTTCAGCTTCAATTCTTCGACCTGCATAATCTCGTCGACAGCTTTGGACTACAACAGCCTTTGATATCTGTCTTCAACCGCTGCCAAACGACGCGCGCAATAATTTTCGCAGTACGTCGTCGCTCCTGGCTCGTCGATCCACTGGAAAAAGTCACAATCGTCTCACTGTACAGAGAGTTTACAAATTTATAACATCAGATCAGCAAAGTCGTGTAGACACCTGCCTGCACAATAGTAAAACAGCTAACCTTCCGATTCTGGCAGCTGAAGTACCGCCGGCCGCGGTATGCAGCAGCGTCCGATGTTCGGATTTCCGTCGGCAAACCGTGTATACATATCGGCGCCCAACTGACTCGCAGTGGAGTTGACTCACTGGAATCGGTGCAATGCGAGCTAGACATGGCGACTTCTGATATCAAGAATTTGTGAACTTTCAGTGTGGAAGTTTAATTTATTCACTGGACATCCTTTCAAAATTCAAATTGGGAGCGGGAACTCGAAACTCGAAAGAGGGGGGAAATTTTGCCATTTTCCCCCCTTTTCTATAATCGGCGCTCCGATGTAATTATGACAGTAAACATCGTAGTGAATACATGGAAAGTCAAAATGCAATATAATTTAGCTCGGGTGCTAAATTCGAATATATTTTTGCTGTGAATTGAAAGTTGTATTCGGCCCGAGGCATACCACATGGTTTGAGCAGCGGGGAATATACGAATTGCTGATTATTTGGACATAGTTTCTGCAAAAACACGATTGTTTTATAGAATCGACAGTTATAAGCACGGTTAATATAATCAATTGACCGTGTTTAAAGTGGTTGACCGTTGCCTTGATCCGATACGGTTGACTCTTATACTTTGACCGTGTACCCTTACCGTGCAACCTAGCCGGTTCAAAGTCAAGGGGTACAAGTGAAAGTCAACCATATGTGAAAAGAGTGATTTTGATGTTCGTTTGTTAATTAAGCATGCACTACACATTAATCACCGACCATACTTCGGTTATAATACCCAGACAACAACGACGCAACCTATCGAAGCGCAAATCTCCACACAATGAGGTAGGGGACCATATACAATGTAAGGGTTGTTTGTTATCAAGAAGTCCCGATGAGATAGCTAGAGTAGACTACGCTATTGTAATCGTTCAGACCAAACGTTTCACCTTAATTAGTTGTTTCAGTTATCTACCATGGCAAAACAAACTGAGCTCGCTGCTTAATCGCGAGTAAATAGCGGGTTACAATACAAATTGGGGTGTGAGGCACGGTTGGTGTTCTTGTGAACACTGTTAGACACGGTCAAAAAAAGAAATCAACCGGGTTGGTAAAAGTCAACGGTCACAGCTAGATTACACGGTCTCCTCGCTCTGCCGGCCGTGTTCAGAACGGTTGATTATAGTATTTAACCGTGTTTGTGCAGGGCATTTGCAGAGAATTTGCTGGAAATGTATTTTTGTCTCGAAATTTTGTGTTTTCACTCGAAATTACAACATTTAATTGACATCCTAAATTCAATACAATACAAATATTCCATGTAACTGTCAAAGACTGTGTCATCAAAATTCAATCAAGTTCAAAAAATTGATCATAGCCACTGTTGGATGCAATAAAAAAAAGCTACACATCTACAGCCAAATCTCGTAGTTCGACCGGACCGTCCACATCAAATATTGAAAGGCTAAAATTCTCCTAGCAATGCGAGATCTAGACTTTAAGATAAACTTGAGCTCTTCTTGCCGTAAATCGGGTGTCCAAAAAGCGAGGAGCCGATCCAAGTACATGCACGCATATACACCACAACTCACACCGTCGCCTTGGAGGAACTGATCCTTTGTGGGCATGAACACCAGCTTCATGAAGTCGGTCCTCTTGGTCATATTAACCTGTTGACCCCAATATATGCTTTTGGCCAGGACTCGAGGGAATAGACGACAAATGCAAAGGAACTGTATCTTGCGATGCTTTCTTTCCTTGGCTGTAGTGAGACGATGCAATAGGGAATCGTACACCTCAACCCTCCACTCCGGTATACATATCCGAACAACAGCCCAATGTTGCGTGGAGAGGTGGCAAACCATGATAAACTGCCACCAATATAATTATTAACAATAAACCAATGCTGTCGTACAAAGACAGAAAATTAATAATAATAAATAAATACCCGATACTCACATATTTGCCAAGGTGCCAGTGAATGTACGTATCTGTCCCCTGAAAAACAGATATCAGGTTGGCCGGGACCTGCCATTGAGCGTATTTAATTCCCGCATTCAATCCTAGCGAGGCATCTTCCGGATGGAGGCCAGCGAGGGCTTGGTTCAACATGGTCTGTATTTACACCAACAATGTATGGTGAGTATGAATGGGATGTATCTAATACAGTAATGTAGAACCGTAATCTACTACGAAAACGTACATAGTAATCAACTCCCGGTAGTATGGTGACACTGTATCCTACATTGTCGGTTGTCCAGCATCGACGGCGCAGGCGACACCTCCAGTATAGAATGTATAAATCAACTATCTGAAAGTGACAGCACACAAACACAAATTTGTGCCATTTCCATTGTTTATGATACAAGGACAATAATAAAACCGCAAATAGAAACACTGACCTCCGCGTCTATATCCGCGTTCGGGTTCTCGATCAAATCAAACACACGTTGTTTCAGTTCGAATGGACTGGCCTGACGGGTGAACACGGACGCATCCACGCCCCTTGATCTAAACTTGTTATAGGCGTTGCGAACAGTTCTCGGCCGTGTAGAAAGTTGAGTTCCTTGATCGCCTCGGGGTCCCGCTTCAAAGTCCGAAGCCTCTGATTCGGGTGATGCTTGACCGATAGGAGGAGGCGATGGGGTGTCTTGTTCAAGCTCCCGTATGAAGGAACTGTGGGATGACGAGGCTTGGCCCGTAGATGGCAGTGGTGACGGGGGCCTTCGAGGCTCTTCTAGTCCCGGTTGATGAGTCGATGTCCGCCTGCTCGACTTCCTAGAGCCCTCCCCCATCCTCGACTGATGGCTCGGTGTCCGACTACTGGACCCCGTCGACTGACGCTCGCCCACGTGTGAGTTATAGGACTTGGAAGGAGATTGCCTACTGCGGCTCGGTCGATCCGTACCTCCAACTAGACCCTTGGCACGCTCGACAATGGCTCTGGCGAATCGAGCGACAATACTGTTCTCACTTGTATCGTGCACCAGTCGTTCACCGAATAGGTCAATGAACTTGTCCATTGCCGCATCGTCGCCACGGCATCCTAACCGGTACGGATCACCGTGTATGCAGCAGACGACCTCGCTTGAATCCTCCAGCCGAAGGGGCTCAGCCCTAGGCCGCTTCGACTGCCCCTCGGGCCTATCTCGCCTCGACTTCACCTCTTGAAACGTGGCCCGATCTATGGAATCGAGACGGAGAGGAGGGATGGGAACTCGTCCATCCGAATAAGCACGGGTTGGTCGAGGCTCTTGCCGACGGGGAACCACGTCCCGCTCAACAACCCGGCACTTCAAATTTTCCACAACCTTGGCCATATCTCGGGCCGCCTTCGACTTCCTCTCCTCCGGCTCAAGTTTCTTTTGGGCGTGGCGTTTCGGGGCCTCATACCGCAACACAAGAGGGTCGTAGTCGTCAAAACCGAGGAGATAGGGCTCACGTAGCTCCTGTTCCGCCGGAAACCTCCTCCACTGCTCCTCGTCCTCAACTAACGCCCAAGCCCAATCTTCGATGGGGGGTTTGTCTCGAGACATTAAAATGAAGTAGTAGACGAGAAGGTTGGCTGCCTTGACGTATTGGTCGGGCGTGCCCAGTGGACTTTTAATGTGATCTTTTAAGAAGTCGACCTTCAACTGCTCCGACTTGACCGTGGCCTTCATCTTCCCGTACTTCGTGTGGTAGAGGCTTGTCAATGGTATAATATGCTTTCGAACGTATGGGTTGAAAGCGGAAGGCCCGAAGCTTAATCCGGTCACAATGGCCCATTCTCGAGGCCCGAAAACAATTTTGCGGCCCCCGATGGAAAACATCCTCTCAAAATCCGAGATCGATGGATCTTTCAACTCCCGAGCAAGTAACTCGTGCAGTGCACCGATTGCAACATCTCTACTATTCAGCTCCATAATGTAACAGAAGGGCCCTTGGAGAAATCGATCGTACAGCTGCTGTCCACCGACGCTGATCAAAACAGTCGGGATGTCTCGAATAACCCTATCTCGGGTGTATAGGGTTATTTTGCCGGAAAATCCTTGCATTCGAGGCCTCATCCACTGAAACCTAGGCTGAAAGTGTTACAAACAAAATAAATTAGTAGAAATGCAGGCGGAAAAATGACTTTCGAAGCAGCAAAAAACATGTTTAGCCCTGGACAGACACGGTCGATGTTTATTTTCAACCGTGTCCCACGGTTAATTTTTACAGTCAATTGTGTCTTGTCATAATTGGCACGGTCAACGATTATCAACTGTTGAATTTCAGATCGCGGCCGATTTCGGACGGTAGATTGTTAAACCCAAACCATGAACAGAATCCAGTATCAACTACTCTCGACTCTTATCAGATTATCTAATCTAAATCAATAGTCAAAAACATTAAACCCTAAATGGCACCGCCAGTGTAGCCCAACCTAAACCCTAAACCGGAAATCTAAAGAGTCGATCGACAAATGTTAAATTAAATGGAGATTAAGCCGTTTAAAAACTGACCGGCGGCGGTGGCATGGGCCTTTCTTCGACGGATTCGGAGTTCGACATCTTCCGGGTTGAGGCGGCGGCAGCAAAGAGCGAAGCAGGTTAGTGCGGTGGCGGCGGCGGCGGCCTGGATGAGACGGCGACTAATTTTTTGTTGTTTAAATGTCGGTAATGGGAGATATACGAGAGAGAGAGAGAGAGAGAGAGAGAGAGAGAGAGAGAGAGAGAGAGAGAGAGAGAGAGAGGGAGACGGCGAGGGATAGGGAGAGGGAAAGGGGGGGGGGGGGGGGAGAGGAATGGGGAGCGGGAAAGGGAAAGGGCGTTTTTTAGCATAATTAATTTTAGAGTAATTGACACAAAATCTAAAAAGGCTTCCCTATTTTGTGTACAATTTTTTTGGGCAGTTTGTCCAATTGCCTTGTAATGTACATTGAGACAGAAGTGGTTAAAAAAATTCCTCTCCTTACTGAAATATGTTAATTATTTACGATTTTCTACTAAACTTTTAGATAAACAAAGTTTGTAAAATATTAATTTCATAGGGTAACCGAAAAATCAACACAAATTATATAGTTAAAAAACTTAAACGAAATAACATACAATACAGAAAACATTGTTCATCAAATCAACAACAATCCACCGTACATCAAAGGGGATCCACAAAACGAAACAAAGAAAAACCTAAACCTACGCAGCATCACAATCCGCCGCTCCGTCGTCGGAAGACCCCGTATCGTCTTCGCCTTTAGATTTGCATTCTTCCCACTCATCCGCAGAGATTATAACGGGGTTGGTGCTACATCCATCCGGACCCGGGTCCCTGGGAAAGCACACCTTGAAAGGCTGTAGTTTCAAGTCATCCGTTTGAAAGAGGCGCCGTAGATGTACAATCTCCGGATCTGCATGGGTGCTATAGGCTTCCGATAGAGGATTCCTCTGCCGTTCACCTTGGAAAGAGAGAAGTAAGAACGGGAGAGATCAGCAGAGAAAAGGAGTAGGATTGCATGAACTGTATTATTAAAAGAAGTATTCTAATCAAAGCGTTACCTGTACAACAGCCCTAATAGTGAATTCATTAGCGACTATTAGATTCGAATCCCAATACCAATAAACTTTTGGTGTTTCAACCATCGTTTTGAAAGCAATAAATCGGTCGCGTAGAAACCGAAAACGAGCTTGCACCTCTTCAAATGTAAAAGCAAGCCGGAAGGCTTTCCATATGCTTTTAGTGACTTTGAAGAGAAACGGGTCATCAAGCGTAGCGTCGGCAAACGGCATACGCCCCTGGTAGTGGAGCAAAGCGGTTTCAATGAGGAGTTTATCAACCTCCGGCCGCCATCGGCGGTTGTAGAGTAATTGGGCCTGCGCCGGGTCATCCATACTGAATTGAAGAAATTGAAGCCTTTAAAGAGTGTGGAATAGGTAGAGGGTGGATGCTCGGGATAAATACGATGTAAACAAATCGACTGCAAGAGCTCTCCTTATATAGTCATACGAAACACTAACGCGACTGTACACCGATATTGCCGAAAGGTCGCACCTTTTCAATGCATGCACAGATTGAATTTAATTATGGGAAATGATAATATCGAATTTAAAATGGCCTATTTATAACAGTTACAAAGATGTTCGGAACATTCGACGAAAGATGATAATATCGTAATTGCAATGACAGATAAACAATTCTTAATGGATATCGTGGAATTAAGTCGGGCGATATCGAGCTATCACCAATATAAACAACGTAGAGTCTAATTGTCCGATACCTTTTTTGGTTATATTTTCAAAAATTGTTGATTGCTCGATATTGCCCGACGTAATTCCACGCTAATTTTCTGTTTTTAATTGAAATGCCACGTAAACCAACGTAAATTTTAAAATATTTGTACATAGAACAAAAAATAAATAACAATTATTAAAAGGCATTGTTCGGAAGTGTGGGTAAAGGGGAAGGTTAAAATTGTAATTTCGATGACGATGTGACAATTCCCATCGGCTGTATGCAGTTTACATCGGCTGTACAGATTGAATTTAATTATGGGAAATGATAATATCGAAATTCCGATGACGAGTTTATTGTATATATATAGGTAAAATTTAATTCTTTGTAACCGGAGTTCGAACCCTCCACACGGCATTTAAATGGCCTAATTTTAACAGCTACAAAGATGTTCGAAACATTCGACGAAAGATGATAATATCGTAATTGCAATGACAGATATACAATTCTTAATGGATATCGTGGAATTAAGTCGGGCGATATCGAGGTATCACCAATATTAAAAACGTAGAGTCTAATTGTCCGAAATTTATTTTTGGTTATTTTTTCACAAAATGTTGATTACTCGATATTGCCCGACATAATTCCACATTAATTTTTTGTTTTTAATTGAAAAGGCCACGTAAACCCAACGTGAATTTAAAAATATTAGTACATGGAACAAAAACTAAATAACAATTATTAAAAAGGACTATGTTCGGAATTGTGGGTAAAGGGGAAGGTTAAAATCGTAATTCCGATGACGATGTGACAATTCTTATCGGCTGTATGCAGTTTATATCGGCTTTACACAGACTCGCAGGCTTGACTTGTCACCTCCACCCTAAAGCAATGCATGTGATCTTTTGCATGCACTGCATGAGTCCAGTAAACAAGTAACTTTTAAGTGAAAGTTGCATATAAAACAATCGAATATAATGTAATGTTGGATATAATACTTCATTTTCTTGCAATGCTGTTTATCGATAATTGTGAACCCTACATGTAATCGATAAAAACCGGATGTAGCGTATTACAGGTGTAGAGTAATCGGAAATTTTAAGAGTAATATTGAAAAAAACAAGTAGCAGGAAATAGCATATTGTATAACTGCTTTTGATCCTCTAGAGCAACAAACGTCTACCATACATCAAGCAGGCCTGATACGAAGGAAGAAAATAACCCTAAAATTATTCCGACTCATCATCACGAATTAAAACGGGGTTGGTGCTACATCCAGCCCGACCGCGGTCCCTAGGAAACAAAACCCGAAAAGGACGTAGTTTCTACTCATCCGTTTCAAATAGGCGGCGTAGCTTCGCAATTTCCGGCTCTACGTAGTCCCTATAGGCTCCTGAAAGCCGATTCCTCTGCAGTGAACCACGGTCAACGAGAATCAAGTACGGCAAAACATAGGAAATCGGAGTAAGCTTGAATAAACTGTAAATTAAGACAAGAATTAATCAAGAGAAAGCCCATACCTGTACAACATCTCTAACAGTAATGTTGTCAGCAAATATTAATTTCGCCTCCTCACACCAGTAAACTCCTGGTGTTTCCACCATCGTTTTGAAAGCAATAAACCGGTCTCTTAGAAACTGAAACGGATCTTTAGTTTCTTGAGACCCGAACGCATACAAGAAACGTTCCGTAGGCTTCGTTGGATGACGAGGAGCATATCGTCATCCAGCGCATCGTCGGGAAGTGGCGTAGCCTCTCCCAAGTGGTCCAATGCGGTATCCAGGATAACTTTATCAACATCAGCCCGCCAGAGGCGTGTGTATAGGTATTCACTCTGGGAAGGGAGATCCATCAGGAATTGAAGAGCGTGAGGAGGTCTTGATATCTGGAATAGGAATGGTGGATGTAAGGGGTAAATCCAGTACATGAGATCTCATTATATATATAGTGGAAACCCTATTCGCACTGTACGGTGATATTCTCAAAGGGTTGCACCTTTTCAATGGTCAATTAATCAGTTATTTCAAGTATTCATTTTTACATCGCAAACGTATGATAATGGAAAGAAGTTTCAATAAATTGTTATTTTTTTTTCTATATTTGGATGAGGCCATGATAATATCGTAAATCCGATTGATTGGAAATTATTTTTATGTCGGAATCAAATTGTTGTAGTAGCCGGGTTTCGAACCATGCAACTCCGAGTTTAAAAATGACTGGGCCGTTATTTCTTGCAAGCATTTGAAAGGGGAGGGAAAATTATGGCGATGATAATATCGAACTTCATAATGTTGTCGCCGGGGTTCGAACCCTCAACCCGGCCTTAAGAAGTGGCCTTTAACATTTAAACATTTAATGTACGAAAAAACTTTGGACAAGGGAAGGATGATATCGCAATTCCGATGTCAAATACACAATAGATATCGGAAAGGAATACAATAGGTTTATTTTATCTTCATTCATAGTTGTATGTTTCACGATGTCGGGCAAGTTAATTCCACATGATTTTGTTGTTCATTAATATTGCCATAGTAGCCGATTTAAAAAAATGACACGAAACAATAAACTAGTAGACGATTATTATAAGTTACGTCATTATTCAAGGAATAGAAATGTGAAGCAACAACCATACAAAGAAATAAAGCAAAATAAAAAATTAGTGCGGCCCATCGGCTGATGGCCCATCGTCGGAAGACCCCGTCTCATAGTCGTCTTTTGGTTCATATTCCCACTCATCCTCGGAGATTATAACGGGGTTGGTGCTACATCCATCGGGACCGGATTCATGTTTTGGGAAAACTTGAAAGGGATTTAGCTTCAGCTCTTCCATCTCGAACAACAGCCGCAGCTTATCAATATCCGGGTCTGCTTTTCGGTAGTAGGTCTGTGAGAGACCATTCCTCTACAGGCAAACAGAAGAGGATGAACTAAATTAAATGAACTAGTAAGAGAAGATAAGAAAATAAGAGCAAACCTGCACAATAGATCTGAAAGTCAAGTCATCAACAATTATCATGTTATCCCCTAAATCCCAAGAAACGTTGGGTGTTTCGACTAATGTTTTGAAAGCAAGAAATCGCTTTCGCAGAAATCGAAACCGGTCATCAACCAATTCCCATGCGTAGAAACGCCCGAAGGCATTCTTCAAGTTTCTAGAGATCTTGCGCAGCACCTCATCACCGAGAATAACGTTGGGCAGCGGCGTACGCCCGGCAAATTGATCGAGGACAGTATCCATGATTATCGCATCCACCTCCGGATGCCAATGCCGATTGTTGTAGAGCATCTCATCCTGCGATGGGAGATTCATACTTAATGGATGAATCTGGTCACTTTGGAGAATCAGGTAGATATGTGGACGTTAGAGGCGTTGTATAGAAGGAGGGAGTTGAAAGGTCGTATAATATAGAGAGATGCTCTCACCTGTGAATAAACGCCGTTGCGATTCAAACGGTTAGATTAGAGAGCAGAGCCACCGTTTCTATGCGTGCATGAGTGCATGCACGCCTATTTCAAAAGCGTCTTGTCGTATTGCCACGCATTCAGATGAGAGAGAGATACAGAGATACGGCGAGGGAGAGGGAGAGGGAGAGGGAGAGGGATTGGGAAATTAGGGCCGGTGGGGTAGCTAGATTCCAAATTGCTTGTTGTATGCGGGCTGGGCCCCATAACTGACCACTCATTTTGTTTGTACATAATTGGAAATTAACACCCGATATATCGGAAATGACTCACTTGTATAGTAATTCAATTCCAAGCAACTAGTAAACAAAATATGTCGGAAACAGTATATATATCGGCTTTATGCAGTTTATATCGGCTTTACAGTAATTCAGCAGTATGGCTTGTCAACTCAACCCTAAATCAATGCATGTGATATTTTCTGTGCAATTCATGTCGATATGTCAGTATGACGAATAAAGAAGTTCAGATTATAGGGAAATGTGTCACAATATGCTACGGCCGGCCCACGATTTATACCCGAGAGAGCCATTTAGACAAACATAGAATTATTCCAATTAATCGATTGAATTTCGTGACCTTTAAATTTTAATTCGTTAACGCTATGTGATTTGTACGTGTGACTGGGGCTCTGAATATAACAGAATCAAATGAAATTGTGAAACAACAACAAAAGAAAATAAATGAAATTGTCAAACAACAACAAAAGAAAATATATTAGGAGTCATGTCATACATAGAGCCAAAATCTAAACCAAACAACAAGCTTAAGAAATAAAGCGTAGTTATTGCTTCCCATCCGCCGATGATCCATCCTCCGAAGACCATGTCTCGACGTCGTAATCGGTTTCATTTTTGGACTCATCTTCCGTAATTGATAGGGGGCTGCTGCTACATCCCTCCTCGGGACCGGGATCAACATAGGGGACAACGTGATAAGGGTTTAGCTTCAACTCCTCCGTCTCAAATAGGAGACGGAGCTTCACGATATCCGGGTCTCCTAGCCTGTAGTAGGCCACCGAAAGACCATTCCTCTACAGACAAACACAATAGGACATCACAAATTGAATGAACTATTAAGAGAATTTAAGGCAACATGAGCAAACCTCTACGATTCTTCGAAAAGTGTATTCATCGACAACTATGCTATTATCCTGCATAATCCAATGCAAACGTCGAGTTTCGACCAACGTTTTGAACGCAATAAATCGATCTCGTAGAAATTGAAACCGCTCTGCAATTGTTTCCCGTGTGTAGACACGGCCGAAAGAGTTCTCCAGGTTTCTAGAGACCTTGCGCAGCACCTCATCGTCGAGCGTAGCGTGGGGCAGCGGCGTACGTCTGGCAAAGTGTTCCAAAGCAGTATCCATGATGATCGCATCCACATCAGGCCGCCAACAGCGATTGTTGTAGAGGACCACGTTCTGCGGTGGGATATTCATAGTAAACTGAGGGAGGGATTTGATAATTTTGGAGAAGAAAAATATGGGGAACTTGGAGTGGTTGTACAGAAATAGGGCGTTGAAAGCAGATCTACTACTACTGCTAAAAGATATCGTATGTATTATATATAATTTTGAAGAAGTTGAAAAATAGATGATCGAACGGGTGCACCGTTTCGACTCGTGCATGAATGCATGCAAAACTGTTTGCAACGCGCCTTGTCAGATCGGCACGCGCCGATTCCGAATAAAGTGTAAACAGTCATATCGTCATTCCGATAAATATATTTCTATTTGTATCGGAAATATGGTTATGTTGCCATCGGAGTTCGAACCCTGTATTTGCAAAAGTCAAAAAACTGTACTCCTATTGCTATTATTTTCGATAGTAATGGATAAGGAATTTTGATAATGTCCTCATTTAGAGATAAAGCAAATATCTGATAATTACGAGAAACATATAACTATTCCGACGATTGGTCAAATTTTGTGCCGTTCTATTCGTAGTTCGAATTATTGCCGTACAAAAAATAACGAGAAAATACACAAATCTAGCCTAATAAATTCACCTTGTGACATATCTAGCCCCAACTTTATTTATGTGATAATTTTACCCCAATAAATTGAATTTATGACAATTTCCACCAATTTATAATATCTAGCGCTGGAAAGTCTACGTGGCAACCTGATCTCAATTGACGCCACAACGTGGCAGCCTGAGCTCAATTTCGGATCAGCAAAACCCCAGTTTAGCCCTGGACAGACACGGTCGCTGTGTATTTACAACCGTGTTACTCGGGTATTTGTGAAAGTCAACCGTGTCTGGTCATAAATTGGGCTGTCGACACGTGACCATTCTTATCGGCCGACATTTTTTATTATCGGCAGCTTTTTTTTTTTTCATCGGCAGTCGACACGGGTCCATTCTTATTCGCCGAAAAAATGGGCCAAGTTTAACAATTGGGCCCAATTAGTGACTACGGCCCAATTATGAAAAAAGTACGTGTTGTTTTTTCCCTAAACCAACTCTTGCATAATCAACCATGCACAACACATTGAATATGTCTGCAACCAAATTCTGCATACTATACCATCAAATGAGTTTAACTATACAAAAAAACGGTATAATGGCTCACAACTGTCATAGGCTTGAACCGTCGCACCCCTTCAAAATGGAATTATCAAAAAAAACACGGACTTAACAAATACATGCGCCCGGTTTTCTAAGGCGACGACCCAACAAATTGTTTAAAACCGGAAATAGTAACAAAAAATAGAATCCGCGCCAAACCTAGGGAGCGCGCTGCTGAAGCTTTCTCCCCCTGGAGTACAGCGCACCGCAGAAATGTCTTCAGAACTGGGGGCATCTGCTTACCATAATCTCCGATACGGGGGAGCCACGGGCAAGGAACTGCATCACCTTCAGTGCAAGTATGCCGTAGTCAGATTGTTTTTGAGCCACCGGTGGTTTAGGGTACGGTACTATATCCCAAACATCACGGAGGGAATCCTTGAAGCCGTGAGCCTCCCATATTCTCCCCATCTTGCACATACTAGGGATGTGCTTGCTCAAGTTTTTAAATGCAGAAGTAACTGCGCCCCAGTTCGATTTTGAAGAATCATGAACGGTGATTCGCTGATGAAGAAAGGATACCTCATAGCAAATCCATGCCTTCCCAACAAGGCCGAATCCAATAACCTTAGTGGAAGTTCGCCATGCTCTGCAGCCTCCTCTGCGCTCGGATCCAGTAACGAATGACCATGAACAAGCCGAACATCGGTGAAGTCATCACCGCTAAGAACGTCCTATACAATACAGACAACATTTTTATACCTAAACAAAATTAACAATGCAATTGTTGGGAAAGAGCAGTAGATGTAGAAGCACATAGAATCGAATTAGTCGATCGAATAATCCAATATCAACAAGATATCAGCAAGATTACAGCAAGATATCAAGCTCCAAGAATAGAGCAAACGAGCTAAAATAGCTAAACCCTCGTGCTCACAACACTCTTCTTTCTCCCTCTACAAAACCTCAGATCGCATATATGAATAAATACTAGCTAATGAGATCAAATCTCTCCACCGTAGAACTAAAATAGGTGGAGATCAAAAGTATGTGAATGGCTTGAGGAGAAATCTAGGCAGTTAATACCAAATGCCAGTTCACAAAGGCATTCCTAACTACCAAACAATGTCCACATCACCGGTACTAATCCTACTTGAAATCCACATCAGCTGAGCACACTGATCAATACATTTTGTATCCACATTATCCACAGTTTATCAAGGTTGTTGCAAAAACATTGTCCAAGCAACGCTCAAGGGGAATCAGTGTAGATAGAGGAATATGAAAAGGAATAGTACCCATGTCTTTGCCGGTATCCACGTCCACTGCTTGGTACCCCTAGAGCTATCAGCCGCAGCTTCGTCCTCCTCATTGGCAACAAGAGTAGCTAGGGCATCCATGTGCTGAAATTTAATAAGTTTAGAAAACGGTACATTATTGTTGAGAGAATAATGATATAGGGTCATAGAACATTAACAGACTAATCAACTAACCTCAGCTTCGACACGGCCATCTTCCCATATGCACCTAAACCAGCTGGGACCGACTAGGCTTGAACCGTTACTGACGACCGTTAGGGCTTCGTATCTAATTAAAGAATATAGCACAACAGTTATATACATGTAGTATATTAAAATAGTTATATAATGTATGTGAATGTGCAGTTGAATCTTTATATGTACCTCTTATTGTAATCATTAATGGAGCCGTTGTACCATTTTTCAAAGGCCATAACTGAAGAGTGATCATAAATAGAGAAGTTCGGGTCAGGAGAGTTAATCAACTTCCTTTTTACTTTATGCAGGTTCGCTCCTCCTAACTTTCTCTCCTTCACATGCTCGGCTGAATGATGAACGTTAATTAATGATCGCTCGTCAAGAGATAATCAAGCAGCCTTATTCTGCGGAGCAGTGTGAAAATTCAAGTTCGGATTGCATTTAAAGGTCGGCATCAAGGGAAGGGTAGGAGGGGTGTGCATGGCATCTTTCGGAGATGATGAAGACATGATCTTCTTCATCTCAGCCAAGAAGGTTGTCAGCTGTTTGCTGATACCTTGTTCATGCAGCCTTAACATCTCTTCGATGCGTTCGATAACATCGTGGTTAGGTGCCTACATACAGTTAATGAAGACAAAACTAAGGGACTCCATTAAAGAAGTGGAATAATATACATTATTGGTTGACAACAGCTTAATTTATTGCAATGAATCATGACGATTGCTTACACTCACGTGGTTTTCACCGCCTCCAGAATGAGATTCTTCATCCTCTACTGCAACCCTAATGTCCCTCTTCGACATCGTCGTCGTTCGTAAGGAATCAATCAAACCTAAAGCGTCTGGTTAATAAAATGAACTCATATAAGATACACAAACAAGTTCGTGAGGATGGAAAAGATTTAAACAGCATGAAGCTTGAGTTAAGCTATTAAAATCAACATACAACTTTCATACACATAAAACGCCTAATTTCAAGCCCCTGTATTAGAGGAAACATGCTCAAACACTTAATTTTTTGGTTAGAAAACACTAAGGCAGAGTAAATCATTCAACTAAACTAGAGAAATGTGGAAATATCGGTGTAAAATACGAAATACATGAAACGAGAGCCGCTGCTTCAAAATCCGAGAGCCGCTGCTTCAAAATCTGAGATACATACCTTCGGTTACAGCCGCCCCTTTTCTCTAGGCTACAGCTAGGTTTTAACACCACTTCGCCGGTCTGAAGCGTAGAGAATGGCCGAGCTCGTACGAGAAGCAGAGCGCCGTTTCTTCTTCGTCAATTCCGCAGCAGGGGATGAAGAAGAATGCGTAAAACCTCAAGAAATAAGGGCTTTATGGTCAGCATGATCTCTTGCCCAATCAGATGAAGTTTAAGCAGGGACCAAAGTGTAATTTCAGAGTTTCTTTTTCCTTGAAACCTGCGCACCATACCCACCATACCCTGACAAGTGAAAAAATTAGGATTAACTTCAAAGTTTAAGTTTTTTTTTTACCAAAAATGCACTATAAAATTCACAGATATTGTTCAGTACAATGTAATTTTAATGCCGATTACTACAAATTATGATCCAAATGATACGACCACGAACAAAAAATGGCGATATATAAACGGTTCAATATATGCGAGATCAATTCGAAACGATATTTAATTCGATGAAAACTCCACTAAGAACTTATTCTGTATTTTCAAAATATTTAAGATCTCTTTCCTTAATTTCTTCAAACCGAGACAGATCTAATCATATACAGTGAAATTATTTTTTCGATTAATCAAAATTAACATCTACACTATCATCACAATTACGTTACTCGGCGATGAAAATAGGACTCTAAATATCCAACTACGATTCAAAAACGATGTTTATTTCGATAAAATGTCTAAATAAACCTAATTTCATAGGGTGTAGCAAAAGAAAATAATAAATAAAAGTAAAAAACAATAATTGAAAGAAGTAAAGTTTTGCCGCCAAAAAAAGAAGCAGAAAAGGACAAAATAAACGGAATGAAAACGGCAGTATTTAACGGAGGACAAAAAACCGGGCCGATGGAAAAAAAACCGTGCCGATAAAAATTATTTTCAGCCGATGAAAACAGACACGTGTCGACAGCTTATGGTGAGTAAGTTTGCGCTCGCACCTCCTAATAGGCTTCCTTGTTAGCGAGCTACTAAACGACGAAATAAAATTAATATTCATGCCCAATTCCTTCATTTTAAAAAGTTATTACTACAATTTTATAGAGTGCAAAAAAAATAAAAATGATAGAAAAATTGAACTTGAATTGATGGGGAGCGCCAGGCCAGAGCAATAGTGCAACACTTGGGCAACACATGAAGGCCCAAATAGCAAGCTATCTTAGTGGGCCTTCCCCTTCAAAAAATAAATTTAATATCGTGTGGACCATTGACCCACATATCAGATATTAAACTGATAAGAACAGATACTACACTTGATCTTAGCCAAAAGGCCGAGAAAGGTATGAGCTTCCTTGACGATGGGCCTCCTTTTTTATACCTTCTTTTCTCCTCTCCCCTTTTTTTCACAACCGATGTGGGACAGAAGCAACTAACGAAAAAAACTTCCATACCTTAGCTTCAACAAAAAGAATAAAAACCTCGAGCATATTGAAAAATCGAAGCACTTTATCAAGAACCAACAATCATTTACATGTGTTCAAGTACAACAAATCAAGAACACTTGAAACTTTCTTGGAACCATCTTGCTTGAGATTGAAGCCCCGCGTCGCTCAAAGCGTTCATCGCCGATCTATGGAACCTTGCGTCCAAGTTCGTCTTCTGCCTCTTCATCTCCCTCAGGAGCTCGACTAGCTGATCAACCCGATTCGTCTTGGAAAAGACCGACACCATGATCCCGGCCATTGCCCGGTCGATCTCCGCCCCGCTCACCTTGAACTCCTCGTAGTACTTCACACATGTCTCGAACTCACGAGCCTTATGGTAGGCATTGATCACGGTCGTGTAGCTGACCCTATCGGGCTCGATTTTCCTCCTCTTCATCTCCCTCCACGTCTTCTCCACCATCTTCAAGTCCAGAGCTTTGCCGTTCATGTCAAGTAGAGAATTGTAAGTCCACACATTCGGCTCACATCCTCTCTCCTTCATCTTGGCCACGAGCCTCATCGCGTCCCGCGTTCTCCCCATCTTGGCATAGGCCGCAACCATGCTCGAGTATGCCACCACACATTTGTCGAAGCCCTTCTTCTCCATCTCCGCAAACACCATTTCCGCTTCTTGATAGAGCCCGAGCCGAATGTAGGTAGATAGAATGGAGGCATAAGTAACTTGCCCTGGCTCTAGCCCTTGTGAAACAAGATCCTCATACACCTTGACTGCAGCTTTACTTCCTTTTTTCTTAGCAAATCCGTTCACAATTGCGCAGAAAATGCAGTCTGATATTCTTATGTTCACACGTTTCATTGATGAGACGACGTCTAGCGTCTTCTCCAACATCCCATCCTCGACGTACCTCAACACGAGCTTCAAGAACAGAGCCGGATCCTTAAGCATTTTCTTGCTCTCTGCCTCCTGCATTAGCTCTTCCGCAATTCCAACCTCACCAGCATTAGCAAAAGAGCTTATCAATGTGGAGTAGTGTGTGTGATCTTCTTGTATTCCTTTCTTCCCCATTTCTCTCAGAAAGTCGAGAGCTTCGAACGGTCTCCCTAGCTTGCCTAACGCCTCACAGAGAATGCAATAAATCCGAGAGTAGAATGACGAAGAAGCCTCGTCTATGTTCAGCTTCTTCTGCTCGAATTCTTCGAACACAGATACGGTTTTCTCGAAATTCTTCATTTTCAGATAAGCCTCCATCACTCGAGAATAACACGCAGCGTCCAAATTTAGGTTTGAAGATTTCATCCGTTGATACAATTCAACACAACTACTGTACATATGCAGCTGATTGTAGCCTTTCATGGCGGAATCGAAGGCTAAAACAGCAATCTCAGCATCATTATCCATGAACCACTGGAGCAAATGATTAACAATTTTGAATTTCCTAGCTTTAACGCAATCCAAAACCAATCTACAGGTCGTCGATTTATCAGGCAAAACTCGAAATTCCTTCAGATCCTGGAAGAAGGAAACGAGCAAGCTCCAATTCTTCGACCGGATCAAGTACCTGATCGCGAGCTTCATCGTGTACTTCAAGGGTTTGAAATTAGGTTTCGATTTCGCCTTCCGGTAGAAATCGTAGGCGAGGTTCTCGGTTTGGGAATCCTTGAACAAGCTGCAGATCAGAGAATTCAGCTCCTTGTTGTCTTCGGGTAAGTGCTCGGAGCCTTCGAGCTTCAGCGCGAGCTCGATCACCGGAGATTCCGCCGCCGGATCTCCCACGGCGGAGCCGCCTTCGAGAACCGGCGACGAACAGGCGGAGGAAGGTGCTGCTCTTGAGGAATTCGGATTTAAGAAGAGGATGGAGATGAAGGGGAAGCCGATTTTGGTTTTGAAGGCGGAATGGTGGGAGAATCGGAGGCTTTTTCTTCCGCAGCTGATGACGGCGGCGCGTGACCAGTCGAGGGAGCTGGCCACGGCCATCGGAGCGGCGGCGTGAGGCTTTCTCCGGCGCCAATGCGGAGAGGAGGGAGATTTTTTTTTTTTTTCTATTTCGTTTATTTTTTTGGTTAAAATTTTTGAAAAAGTGGTTTATCGCCATATCTTATCGAGATTTTCAGCCACTTGTTATTGGACACGTGGAGAGCTGTGAACTTTGAGTTGGATTTATGTTTTTATCTTTTGTAATTCTTCTTTAATATTTTTGTAATTTTCTGAAAATCAAAAGAATTTTTGCATGGAGAGTTTATCGTTCAACACTTGTGAGGGAGGGCAAATGGGAAGAATCCACATTGAACATTTATATTCACATAATCTTTCATTTTATACATGCACACACGTAACAATATACTTGTGGTGCAACCATATGATATTCCTATTTCGTTCGTCATTTACGTGTTTAGAATCTTCGACACGTATTCTCAATGTGAGATGAGCTTCGAAATGTTAATTATGTAATGTTATATCGAGCCAAAGTATGAAATATGGACTAGGCCATACTAGCTTCCAAAATGTGGCATCGTCGTGTTTAACGTAAAATTGAACATATCCATCGTCTTAATTTAACCTTTTTGACATCTTTAAAGCTTTACAATAGGGACAAGCATGCTAATGGCCAGTTGGTGGGTTGATGGATCAACATGTTTAAAGGACGAGTTGGCGATTCCTTCGATAGGTTTGAGAGTCACACAACATTTCGGTTGAAATAAGAATCAGCGGTTTGCAAGTCCAACCCTAAGAATACGTATCCAAAGCACCACCTTTAGCTGGTATAGGTAATTTTGGCTACCTTTAATTCAATTACGTACAACTGACTAATACAATTATTGGATATGACGAACTCATTATCTTTTGATCTTCTATTCGGACTGATTTCGGGATAGTAAACAAAAAAATGCATGATGCGTATAAAAATTGCGTTTAGTGTTACGTGTTTGAACAAAGGTTTACCATCTACATGCACTTGTTACTGATACTGAAATGCAATAGAACAATAGGCTAGTTTAGTCTGGAATTATAAAATCACGAATATAACTTGATGAAATGAAATTTTTTGGTGATTATATATTATCATAACTGAAATTTCATTGACCCATGTAGAACATAAATCTGAACGTGTTACGGATGACGTTACAGATAATGTACTACTTTGAGCTGCGGAAGCATGCACAACAAAACAGCCATGAAAGCAATAAAATAACACCAACCAATGATAACCCAGTTCGGTTAAATCAACCTACATCTGGGGGGACACGCCCAAGAGTCAATTCACTATCAAGAGCTTCAGAGATACAAGTATTCGAATACTAGCCACCGCTACGTATTAACTCCTCACCCGTCTACACTCTACTCAAGTGAACTTGAGGTTAAATCCTCAGCCTAACCAAGCCTAATCTAGACTTACTCTTGAGAGATCTACCCACAATATATATAAGAAGAAAACAAGAAAAAACATAGTCTGGGACAAACTGTGTTATATGTACCACATGATGTCCCAACTGATGTTACAGAGACGCAAGATGACTCTCGGCACTACATTGTGCGAGGATAACAATATCAGCTCTCTCCTCTCTCTTCTCTGCCCCTTATGAACGTGTATAAGCCTCCTTATATAGCCACCAAATCGTGGATCTTCTCTTGTAGCCCAAGTAACACGTTTCCTTATAGATAAGGATTCATGTATATCTTCTTTCCTTGTAGATATCCTTTCCTTGTAGAAGAAGAATCCTTATGCAAATATATAATTAAGGGAAAATAAATCCCTTAATAAAATCAAATCTTTAATCATAAGGAAATAAATAATATATCCCAATGCATATATAATTGCCAAAATTATATACAACCACACGTTGCAGTAACAATAACATTCTATGATACAGAGATGCCATTAATCTTTTCTTCTTCTTCTTCTTCTTCTTCTTCTTCTTCTTCTTTTTATTTATTTATAAATATTTATCTATGATAGGTCTAAATTTCAATCCAATTTATGTGGGCTGTTAAGAAAAAGGCCCAATCATAAATTTGGAGCACGTACAGCAATCTAGCACACAGAGCCCAGTTATAAAGTTTAACAGAAAAAAGAATTGTTAAACATCCATAAATTGAAGAACAGCAGCAATAGTGCAATTAAGGTATGTCGTTTTGTAAATCGATACTCTCCGTGCCTTGATATTAATCCTATTTAAAACGGGTACAAGAGCAAAAGAACGAGGAAATATGTGACTAATCAATTTTAAGGAGAATAATTTAATTATAGCCAAATATTTTTTAATCATTTTATGAAATAAGATTAATAATAAGAGAGAGGTAGTATATTCTACGATACTATTTTTGTACCATTTACTTAGCAGATTGAGTAAAATAACATACATGTGTAGGGATGTCAAACGGGCCAACCCACCGGGTTTCGGGCTAGCCCTATCGGGTTGCGGGCTTTTCGGATCGGGTTAATCGGGCTTTTTTTTTTTCTTTCGAGCTATTATTTTTTGACCCTAACCCTAACCCACCGGGTTTCGGGCTAGCCCACCGGGCCATTAAATTTATAAAAAATAAAATTCATATCTTATAAATATAAAAATAATTATTATTTTAGCACATACTTGTATAAAAAACTTAAATAAATTATTAAATATTGTGAATTTAACAAAAATATTTTTGAATGTCAAATCTTTATTTTACTTTTCACCCAACGCCGAAGTAAAACACGTATAGAATTTAAAATGAAAGTTACATTTTTATTAAAACAAATTAAAAGTACTCAATAATAATTAAAAACACAACCTAAATTAGGTTCATTCAGGTATGTTTCATCACGAGTGAGTGAAGATAATCTTCGATGAACTACAAATACATAAAACAGCGCATATAAGAACAAACTATAATAACAATGCAAGATGATGTATTTTTAAATAAGTACGTACCATTCTCTTTAAGCGACGGAATCCAATCATTGGCAACAACCAATGCTTCAACAGCATCCGAGCTCAACTTAGAACGGGTCTCATCTATGATACGCCCACAAACACTAAATGCTGACTCTGAGGCAACTGTGGTAGCTGGAACAGCTAGTATGTCACGTGCTATTTTTTGCAAAACAGGCAATCGTGTATCATTAATACTCCACCAATTCAAAACATTGAACTTATCATCTTGAGGGATTTTAGGTTCATTCAGGTATGTTTCTAACTCTGACTGCTGAAGTGATGAAGAATTAGATTCGTCATACCATGTATTAAAATCACGCAAAAACCCACTTTGAACCCCAGCCAAACTACGAGATGCAACCCCAGCACTAGCTGCACTACCACCATAAGAAGTATACAGCTGATCTAGCATATTCTGAACCCTATCTATGTGTGAAGCTGCACCATCCTTACCATAGATCAGATTGTAAAAATACTTCACAACATGCATCTTGAATCTAGGATCAAATACTACACCAATGGCCAATACCAAACTGCACTCATCCCAATATTTATCGAACTTTTCCTTCATGGGAGCACACATTGCTCTAAGACACTCATGCTCACTCTTTTCCCATTCAAGTAACTTCAAATGTATAGTACAAACTGTTGGGAAAAACACATTGCAAGTCGGATACTTACTACCACTAAACAAGTTGGTAGCTTCGTAAAACGTCCTAAGACACTCAACAACGACAACTGCAGTATCCCATTCCTCAACAGGAGGATTGTAAACATAGTGACGATCAATAAGTGCTAGTCGAGCAAATGCTTCCCTCAAGGGTAATGCTGTATCAAGCAACTCAAAGGTTGAGTTCCATCTTGTTGGAACATCATCAGCCACTGCTCTTTTACCTTGAAGTTTACATTGCTGTTTGACTTTCTCAAATTTCTGCATTGCAGATGGAGTTCTTCCCAAATATTTAACAGTATTTCGAATATCATCCAACAATTGTCTAATTTGGCGAAGCCCATCTTGTACAATCAAATTCAAAATATGAGCACTACAACGCACATGTAGCAAAGCTCCAGAAAAAGGAATCAAATCATCAGATACAAGCCAACTCTTAAGCTTATCAATCATCGATGTATTAGCAGTGGCATTATCTATAACAATCGAGCTCAACTTTCGATCTAAGTTCCACTCTAAGATCCTATCTTTCATAAAATGAAACAATTTCTCCCCATCATGTGGATACTCAAGCAACTTAAATGCCAAAATCTTTTTTTGCAATTCCCAAGAATCATCAATGTAGTGAGCAGTCAAAGAGCAATAAGCTTTGTTAGAGTGATCTGAAGTCCACATGTCTGTAGTCAAAGACACTTTACATTTAAGATTATCTAACAAGCTGTAGATTCTTATCTTTTCTTCTTCAAATATTTCAATCACATCGGCCCTAATGGTATTTCTACATGGCAGCCTAAAGTCAGGGTTCAAACCATTCAAGAACTTCTCAAAATAATCATGATTAGCAATATTGAATGGATAATTGTGTTTGATGCATGCCATAGCCAAATCTCTTCTACTTTTCCCCGGATCAAACTTATACTCACTCCTAGGGCTTCGATAAGTACTTGAAGAAGAATCATTGAGACAAAAGTTTGGACAAGGACCATTAAGATGCTTGTTTAAGTGAGAAGTCCCCAAATTGTTATCCCAACTCAGTTTTTTACCACAATGATCGCAATGAACATCCTTGTACACATTCTCACTAATTTGGATTTTTGTAAAGTGATTCCATACCTCTGACTTTTTCCTTTTCGACCTTCTAGATTTCTGTGATGAGCCCATAGTCAGATTCTCTCTCGAAACTTCTACATTTTCCTCCATATGTTCCTCAGATTCCACTTGTTGAGAAGACATGATTGACAAATTGTCCAACCTGCAACATGATTACTATATTTCAAAATTGAATGCACAACAATTTTGCCACCGAAATCTGCTGCAGTAGCAGCAACATATTGGTCAAACATCATGTCTATACAACGAAATTAAGATTCACAATTTTCATCCGTTTAAAATTATAAAGTCTGAATTTTCACCTTTTCTTTCTACTTTCTTTCTTTCTCATATACATATATTTAATCCGACGGCTAAAAACCCTTCTCAGCAAAATTTGCAGACTGCTCAGCAACAGATACTTCTCCCCCTTCTCTCTCTCTCTCATACATGTACATTGCTTATATTATTCAAAATTATAGTGATAATGTTCGAACTTTAGCTATGTTCAATTCGAATTGGTGCTGGATCTACCAACAAAAAAAAGTGGGATTAATTCCAAAATTTTGAATAATCTAAAGGTGACTGCTCCTTCCTTTCTCTTTTTCCAAGAATTATTCTACTAGAAGCTGAAGAATGGTAAAATCCAAATTATTAAGTCTTCAATTTTCCCAAATCCCCTATAATACCTACTCAGGAACAGCCACTATCCAATATTGGGCACAAGACGAGAATTTTGGGCGAAAATTCATTCAAGAAATCCAGATTACTCTAAATCGAATTTTGGGCGCAAGTTATACGAATAGAATTTACAGTACAGTGTATTGAAATGCGAATGAGAATCAACACTCGGAGTAGAAGGCACTTACCCGTAAAATTTTGCAGCAAAGAGATGAAGCGCCGCCGAGATTAGGGTTTTTTTTTCTCTCTCTCTACCTCCCTCTGCTCGCCATGTCTGTTGCTGCTATTGCTGAGAGAAACTCGTCGCCGCTGTCTCTGTCGAAATCCGCCACCACAACACGCGCTTCTCTCATCCGCGAATTGCAGGTGAGTTCGAGGACTTGGCTCCGAATTTGGCAATTAACTCTGCATTTTTGTTTTCCTCCAGTTAATTTCTCCGGGTCCGGGTCCGGGTCCGGGTCCACTGTAACGGGTCGGGTCCGGGTCCGGGTAGCATTTTAGTTTCCGGGTCCGGGTCGGGTCCGGGTCCAATTGTTACCGGACCGGGTCCGGGTCCGGGTCTATGATTGTTTTAGCGGGTCCGGGTCCGGGTTTTACCCACCCGTTGACACCCCTAAACCTAATTTATCAAATTTATAAGTAGAGTAATGAAATATGTCATGAATTCATAATTTATGGTAACCCACCGGGCCAACCCACCGGGCTTTCGGGCCAGCCCTATCGGGCTCGGGCTTTTTTCGATCCAGCCCTATCGGGCTTTTTTACTTTCGGGCTATTATTCTTTGGCCCTAACCCACTATTTTTTTCGGGCTAATCGGATCGGCCCGTCGGGCTCGGACTTTTTTGACATCCCTATACATGTGTATGATTTTATTTTTTTACCCCCGTCGTGCATAGCCATAATATTTACTAATAAACCACCGGCAACGAGATGCTTTGGACCACTGATTTTAATGCGATTTATGGTCAAGATTATCCGGTGCATTATGTTTATATTGAAAATACATTATGATGGTTGTTGCATTATAATACACAATGCATTATAATTATACATACCATGCATTATAGTTATGCATAGAGTGCATCGTTTTTTGTTTTTTTACGATAACCTTATTTTGTATACGATATCACACCTAAACCACCTATACAATCATACAAATCATATTCACTATTCTCATTTTAAATCTTACCGCATTCTCTTTATTCTATTATTAATAAAAGTCTGCACATGTTAAGATTTCCTATATCATTAAAAATGATTTTTTTTATTAAACATGCATGTTAGCCATAGTTGTGGTGGAGGAAGAAGTATTAAACTAGGTGGTGAGCATTTAAAAAACATTAGTTCTGAAATTAAATAATCATCGAACTAGCAAAGGTGAAACTCAAGTTTTCAAACTTAATTATTTTTCATTTGGTAGTAATAAAAATACAACTAAAAGTCTAAAACACAAGTGTTTAGTTAGTGTGGGTTGGCACGGCATACCTTTTCGTTTTCTCGCAATACCTTATATTTTATCTTAAATTGCAATTGTAATGAGTTACTTATACTTTATATTTTACTTTAAATTTTGCAATACATTATATTTTACCTTACCAAGAGATAATGTGCTACTGACCTAATGGTGCTCATCTTTGTGAGCACCTTCGTCATTTTTTCATTTCGATATTATTTTGTTTGATTTTTTCAATTGTAATATGATCCAATACCTTATAAATTAAGATATAAACCATTAAATCCACAAAAATATAAAAACTAAAGCTCAATTTGTTTTAATTATTCACCTTTTAAACTGGGCACATTTAGGTGAGTAGCACATTATCTCACTTACCTTAAATTGCAATTGTAATACCATATATTTTTACCTTAAATTACAATTGTAGCGAATCACTTTTACCTTATATTTTGCCTTAAATTGAGGATATTCCTGAGCACCACCGTTGAATCATACTGTATTCGTATAATATTATCCACTTTGGACCGAACACTTACACCTTTTTTTTAGACTACTTCTCAAAAGGTTTCATACTAATAAAGTGGTGATTACCTTTATATATAAAGTCCATTCACCTTATATTTTCAATGTGTTACATGTTATTTGCACCAACAATGATATGTGAAATTTCACGCATTTACCCTGCAGTAAATTTCGATGTTCCTTACTTGAGTAAGGTATAACGATATACGTTTTAACTATATCTTGAGATGATATATTTATGAGTAGTACTATTTTAGTACAATATATTACATTGTACATAACTTTCGATATACGGTATAAAATGGTATACATTAGTATCTGAAAGCTGATACATTTACCTTACCATAATTTTCTATTATAATATAATACCTTATTAAAAATCTCGATATTCCTTTGCAATATTTTTGATATTTTTTCGATACGGTATATAGACGCCTAGACGGTGTAAATAACGGCAGTTGGTCACACACAACCCAACCTCAAAACCTCCTCCCTAGCCGCCGTCGTTAGCCCTACCTACCACTCAAGCTGGGTTAGCCTTACCAAACAGTCTTATATATGTCATGATCTATTCTTAAATAAGAATAAATAGCATGTTAGACATATGTTCGATCGTTCCATTTAATTAATTTCATCGGTTATCAAATTTGAGGTTGTGTCCATTTCACTAACTTTTTTTTGAAGGAAAACGAAAGCCCAGCTTCATGTGAGGACATTAATTAACTATTCTTCTATTTCAATTTAATTGTCTCGTTTAATTATTTTAATAGATTTAAATATATAGTTAGATAATTGAACTGAAAAGAGAAGAGTACAACATAGGGTATATATATTATCTTCTATTTCCTTCTCTCTATTATGCAATATTTTTCCAATCTACGTATCAAAAAACATTTATTTTTATTAATTTTGTTGAGTTACATATAAATCGCTAAACTTTGAATGTAAGAAATTAAACGATACCTAACTAATTAACAAAAAGCAATCATATATAAGCAATATATCTCTTTTAAGTAATAACTAAAAGTAAAAAGGAAAGCTTTTTTCTTGGAAAAAATTAGAACTGAAAATGAAAGAAGTGAGACCTCAAAACCGACCAAACCGGTTTTGGCCAATTTTCTTTAATGATATGAAGAGATTGAAAATGGTAGTATAACATGTCCATTTTATTTTATGGAGTAGGTATTTAGGGGAAATTCTATTGATACACGTGATTGTATTACACACCCCTCCAATATTATACTACCTCCATCTCACAAAAGTAGTCTCATTTGCATAGTAACTTTTTCGGCACGCATTTCCACCGAAACCTAGTACGAGTTTAACGATATAATATTAAAATATTATTTCTTTCACGGGATACTACGAGTGTCGGACTATCCCGTAAAAGAAATAATATTTCAAAATTATATCGTAAAACTCATACTAGGTTTCGGTGGAGATGCGTGCCTGTCATGTCGATAAAAAAATGAGACTACTTTTATGAGATGGAGGTAGTAGTAACATATTGTATATATTAATAAAATATAGTTACGTGACTACACTTTTTATGTTGCATTTTCATGGACACTTTTTATTGCAATCAATTACTCCCTACATGCTCACAATACTTTTTGAGATCATTCATATTATACTACTAAATAAATTTTGACTATTTTATAAATATTGCAAACAAAAATTACAAAAATGACACACGAAAATACAAAGAAATGCTCACATATTCACCGTATGCATTCTTAATGTGTCCACGGATAACGTGACTTACTATTAATGAAAAATGAAAAGAGAATTGCCCACTAATTCAAATCGAATAAAAGTCCAAATTAACATGATGGAAAGAGATTCAATCGTGTGGCTAGAAATGAGAACAACGGATTGGCTTTTGGCCATAATGGGACCAAATTCTTCCCAACTCAAAAATTTGATTAAATTGTTATACATCCAACATTTATACTATAACAAAGTGATACAATAATAATGTACACATGATATAATTCAAAATTAACAAAAAAAAAAAAAACCCAAATTAACCAGATTAGGTTAAATCTGGAGATGAAAATGTGGAAAAAAAAAAAGAAAAAGAAAAGAAAAGAAAAGAAAAGAAATCAATCCTCTGTGGAGGAAGAGGGCGCCCATGGCGTCATGTCCATGGGGTAGCTGCCGAGAACCCTCAAGAAGGAGGTGAACTCCTGCACCTCCGCAAGCGCGTTCTGGGCACGCGCCTCCGCCATCGACGCCTCGAAGTCTATGTAGAACATGTACTCGAAGTGCTTGGCGGTGCCGGAGTCCGCGCCGCCGTCGACGAGGCGGATGGGGCAGTTGCGGTGGGGGCGGGACTCGATCTTGGTGAGGCTGATGTTGCGGAAGGCGAAGGCGGAGAGGACCTTGAAGAGGACGCTGGTGCCCTTGTCGTGGGCGAACACGATGCTCGTCTTGAACGGCCGGTCGGTTCGGGGGATGATCGGTTCACGCGCGAGCATCACGAACCGGGTCACATTGCTCGAGTCGTCCTGGATCCCGTCGGCCACGATCTGGAGGCCGTAGAGGTCGGCGGCACGCGCCGAGGCGATGGCGGCCGTGTCGCGGAGGTTGTTGGCGGCGATGTACTCGGCGGCGCCGGCGGTGTCGTCGACGGCCTCGCGGGCGACGTTCAGGCCCATGCGCGTGAGCGTGTGCTCGCACTGGGAGAGCGCCTGCGGGTGGCTGATCACGCGCCGCAGGTACTCGGGGCGGACGCCGGGGAGGGCGAGGAGGCAATGGTGGACGGGGAGCTGGACCTCGCCGACGATGTGGAGGCGGTGGCGGAGGAGGAGGTCGTAGTTGCGGTGGATCGAGCCGCCGAGCGAGTTCTCCACCGGGAGGACGGCGCGGTCGGCGATCCAGAGCTCCACCGCCTGGAACGCCACCTCGAACTGGTCGCAGGGGATGGCGTCGCATTTCGGGTAGGCCTTGCCGGCGGCTGCCTCGCTGTACGCGCCGGGGACTCCCTGGTACGCCACGCGCAGCTGCGACCCGTGCATCGGCGCTGGGGAGAGGTCGGCGATGGTGAGCGGCTTCGGCAGCGCCGGCGCGGCGGAGCCCGTGCCCTTGAGGGGCACGATGTCGAGGGAGGGGCGGCCGTTGACGGCGGCGGACTGCTCCACGTCCTGCTGCTGGGAGACGACCTTGCTAGCGAGGATTGCGCAGGCGCTCTGCCACTCGTAGCGGCGGCTGCCGTGGGCGGCGGGAGCCTGAGCCGCGGTCCGATTGGAGGCGTCGTGGCATTGGATGGAGAGGAACCGGGCCTGGTTCACCCGGGTTCGGGTCAGCCCGGGAGGCGCCCGGGTTAGTGATTTGAGATCTAAAGAGGAGGAAGGAGCGAGGGATTGCATAGTTTTAGTTAGGTAGGGGTAGAATTGGAATTTCGAATGAAGGAGTTAGCTTGTGCTTCTTCTACCCCTCTCTCTCTCTCTCTAGAGAAGTGAAGTTTGCAAGCTGAGAAAGAAGAGAAATGAGAAAGAAGGTTTTATGCAGGAAGGGATGAAGTTGGCTTTGGTCAATCTCACACCTCACCTACCACCTCTCTCTCTCTCTCTCTCTCTCCCCCCCTCCCCTCTCTCTCTATTATTATTATAATATTATTTAAATTGGAGCACTTTATGTTGTGTAAAATAATTCCCACCCACTTATAGATTATATATACACACGCGGTAGATGAGGTTACACATGTGCGTCTATATCGATATACCTAGATCTGAAATATTTAAGGCATGATCGTGATGTATGAAGAATATAGAAATACTTGATTGTCTTTTTGTTAAATGGGACGGAGGAAGTATAATCTTCGAATAAATGGAGAATATGAGTATTAATTAAGGGAGAGAAATTCCAATACCCCTTTTAAAACAATTGATACACAAAATACCCCTCTAAAAATTTTGATACACAAAATACCCCTTTCATTTTTTTAATAGTAGTGGACCCCACTTGAGTTGATGTAAATATGGTAATAAGTGATGTTTTTTATGGGAATGAGTGATGTATTGATTTTTATTATTTGTTGGGGAGAGAGAGGAGAATCAATTGATTCCTCCCAACAACAAAAATCCAAAAATTTCTCTCCCTCCAACGGCACTTTCTCCTTTCTCCCCCACCTCTCTCGGCTCTATTAATTGAGCCCCCCCTCCCTCCGACACACATCACAGCCCCAAACCCCAAGCTGCCTCTCTCTCTCTCTCTCTCTCTCTCTCTTTATCTCTCTCTCTCGTCTCTCCCATCCATCCCCATCGGAATTGCTCCTCCGGCAATTCCCCGTCATCCCCCATCGGATTTCTCACTCACTCTCTCTCCGTTTCTCAACCCCCACGGCCTCTCCGGCAAGCATCTACAACTCCGGCAAACCGCCCCGACACCGGAGTAGAGGTCGGATCCCGTCGCCGTTCGAAAACAAGTAGGTAATATCAAATAAGTATAAAAAAAAATATAAATAGATGCTCTGTCCAAATTCACGCCGGACATAGTTCGCCGGAGATGAAATCACGCCGGATTTATGTCACGCCGGCGTTATTTGATCTCCGGCGAACTATGTCCGGCGTGAATTTGGGCAGAAGATCCAATTTTTTTTTTAATTCGATTAAGTGTATGTTATTTAAATTTTTCGTAGCATTCATATTTTTTTTAGGCCAATTTCGATTTCGAGTGTAATATACAATTTATCTTCTTAAATATCAATCGATATTAGTTGAATTTTGAAATAAAGATTTGTGTAAAATTATTAGAATTACAAAAAAAAAATTGGTTGTTTCGACAAATTTCACGCCGGAGGTCGCCGGACGGAAATCATATCACGCCGGAGTTATATAACGCCGGCGTGATATTATTTCCGGCCGGCGACCTCCGGAGTGAAATTTTCCGGAACAACCAATTTTTTTTTAATCGAATAATTGTATGTTAATTTAATTTTTTCGTAGTTTTTATAATTTAATTAGACCAATTTCGTATGTAACATACTATTTTTCTTTTTAAATATCATTAGATTTCGAATTTAATTTTTTAATTACAGATTTGTGTAAAATTATGTTTGAAGTAGGGATATGCACTATCTTAGATTCAAAGATTTGTGTATAATTAAGTTATTTTTAAAGATTTGTGTATTGAATTTTAAATTTGAATTTTTCAATTATGAGATTTGAGTGCTAATTAATTTTTGAAATATGATGTATATTTTCGAATGCTAATTTGGCCGTTGAATATTAATTTGAAGGGTTTGTAGACTGGAACGAGGCCGGCAAAATTAGTGTTCACACCGGAGACGAATCCGGAGTAGAAGTCGTACGAATTCCGTAACAACAAAAAATGGTACGTTTTAAGTAATACTCGAATTTTTTTTATTTTTCATCATTATGTATTTTAAATGTACGTTTATGTATTTTTTTATGATATTTTTGCTTGTTATAATGTTTTATCTATTGTTTTTAAATGTTTTTACTAAAAAAATCTCAATATTAGTATTAAAAAAATATATGTATAAGTAGTTGGGTTGGAAAAAAAATATTTGAGATTAGGGGGAAAAACACGCCGGATAATCGTCGCCGGAAAACATAACACGCCGGCGTGAAATACCCCGGCGTGATATGTACTCCGACGACGATTATCCGGCGTGTTTTTTGCAATAATGTTCATAATAATTTTTTTATCTTCTTTATGTTATTAAAAATAATTTTTATGTAAAATAAATGTGTATTAGTATGATATTTTTTTATTAGGCATGTAATATATATTTATTAGGTATGTAATACGCATAATAATTTTTTTTAACTTATATTTTATTTGTGAAAAAATTTATTGAGTTACTGGCCAAAAACACGCCGGAGATGAGCTGCCGGAAAACAAATCACGCCGTCTACATATGACGCCGGCGTGATTTGTTTTCCGGCAGCTCATCTCCGGCGTGATTTTGGGCAGAATGTACGTTATTGTTTCATTCTTCATTTTCCGAATATATTTATAACTATAATCTGATTTCGTGTTTCTTTTTTTTTTTTTTGTAGGAATTGAGCGCGAATGTCGTTTCGCTACGTCGCCGGAACTATTTCAACCAAAAAGTTTTGACGTTGAACCTCTACCATAGAACTCAAATACTGAAGGATGTCGAGAAAGCTTTAACGGAGGCAGGGGGAGATCCACTGCTCGGTCGATTCAGGGATGGGCCTTTTGGGCATTTTGTGGGGTGGCGCCCGGGGCAGTCGAATGCCCAAGTACTGCACAGTATCCTCTGTCGAGCTATTAGTGAGAACGGAGGCATGTTCTTCTATGTAAAAGGAGAACGCATTGAATTCACTGCTCCGGAATTTGCGTTGGTGACCGGATTGAAGTTTGGCGAGAGCTCGTGGGATCCCAACAAGCATTTGAATGCGAATCAGTCTCGACTCCACAAGAGGTTGTGTCGCAAGGATTTGAAATTGGGGAGGGAATTGTTGGGTCTTATCAACACGGATGCCAAACGCTTTAAAAACGATCAGGATACCCTACTATCACTGGTGAATCTGCTGATTGCCAATACTTTCATTCTCGGGCACGATATCAAGAACGCCCCTTTCGCCTGGTTGTGGCGGCTTGCCGATGATCCGGAGGAGTTCAACCGGTTTCCTTGGGGTGCATACAGTTTCCTCACCCTTCGGTATTACGTCGAGCACGCCCTAGACTCCGATGTCTACCACTTTTACGGGCCGGCCTGGGCCTTGTTAGTCTGGGGATATGAGGTGATCGGAGGTATGAGTGCAGTCGCTGGAGTACTTGAAAACGAGCGCGCATACCCGAGGTGTTTGAGATGGAAGTTCAAGAAGAGCCTGCGGGAGGGGACGACTCTAGAAAATTTCTTCCAGATAGTCGACGATCCTCAGTATTTGATGTGTAATATCGCACCGGACCAGTGGGAGGCCGGCCTCGAGTATTTCCTATCGTCCCTGGTCCCGAACCCATGTGACGTAGTCTTCTACGTGCCGGTACCCGTGACCGGCGAGCCTTCTCAGTTTCCGCCAGAGGCGCGTACACGTCGGCCGATGCACGATCAGGACGACATACTCGACGGTACTGGAGGACGTCCGAGGAGGAGCACCCAGAGCCGAAGATACATGGGTGAGGAGGAGGAGCAGACTTCCGCCCGGGGATCTAGGAGCAGACGCGATCCCGGGAAAAGGCCGAGGGAGGACAATTCTAGCGGCAGCAGGGGACACGATGTCCCCAGTTACGCAACGCCCGAGGACGTTAGGAGGATCGTGAAAGAGGAAATAGCAGAGCAGAATGCTGAGATCGACAGGAAGCTTGAAGGCTTCATGGGCAAGGTGAAATCAATGTTCGAGGAGGTGAAGGCCTTGCTCAGTTGCAAGTCTACAAGTATTCCACGGTCGGTCTCACAGCCTCAGCGCGGTCGTGGCGGTCGTGGTGGGCGGCCTCCTATTGTCACTTCGGGACGGGCTTCTTCAGCACGCCCTTCGGGTGCTGCGACTACCGGAGCAGGAGGTTCTAGAAGCTCCGGTATACATCACGTGACGGATATAGTGGGGGACCGTCGGGACACGACCCTCCCGTTGTACACCGACAGTGGGCCCTCCGAGCCCTCCACTACGCTCGGCACGTACCAGGATGCTTCATACTCTGATGCATGGGCTGCATTTACGGGACAGGTATAATCTGTTCGGGAATAATTTTCACTTCTGAATTCGTGATAGAGAATATTTATTTTGTTATCATTTATGTACCAGAATAGAATTAAGAAGTAATTTGGAAGGTTAAAATGTTTTTCACGCCGGAGACATGTCATCGGAGACGATTTCACGCCGGTAGGGTTTCACGCCGGCGTGATTTTGTCGCCGACGACTTTTCTCCGGCGTGAAATTAGCTGTAATGTCTCTTTTTATGTTTTAAACCTTATTATATAGTCTATTAATTATAATTTGATGTTATTATGCGTAATGTTGAAGAAAACGTGTGTTTAAGATTACGAATTTGACATACAATTTTGTAGCCGTCGACATACATCCCTCCGTTCTCGGCGCAGTACACGCCTCCGGCCACATACCAAGATTATCAGCCGGTCACGTACCAAGATTATCAGCCGGGCCGATTTTCACTTCCGGAGAACATTTCTAGCGCTGATTATTCTACTGCGACGGCGCCAAACGTTACCATCCGTGCTCGAGCTCGTTCATCGACTTCGCAAGTCGAGCGGGGTCA